>KN837079.1:1633537-1689186 GCA_000827215.1 Sphaerobolus stellatus SS14
TTAGGTGAGTCTACTTACTGCTAATGTGGCGGCACCAATGGTGAGGACCGCACTACCCTGTTAAATAACTGAGCATTCATCGCTTCATAGGGGGCCATTAGACGTACACCAATGGCTTGAATTATTCTCATTGCAATCAGTATTCCTATAGATTTTGCGGCTCCAGAAATTCTGCATGTCGATGATTACTAGTGCTGTTTTGTTGGGTTGGACCCGATTGGACCATTATTGGGCATAGGAAGCGTTATCGCGCCAGCCTTGTTACCACGAGTCAACTGGTGGTAAGTAGGTTAATACTGTCACTTCCGACTACTTGTAGAATCTGTATTGAGCAGACGCACATCCCAGCCGGATTGAAGTTTTGTCCATGAATTGAGGACGTTGCCAAATATCTGAAGATTATTTGATAACCCCGGTACAGACTGGGCAGCCGCTCCAAGGAAGAAAGAGCCCAACGCAATGGTGAGGAATGATGAGGTGATAACTTCATTTCTGAAAAGCAGCAGCTATGTTATCGACTTGCCCGAATCCTGCAAATATATAATATATGCGAGGTAACATAAATAGATCCTTATCAGGTAAATTAGCTCAAAAACTTCCTGCTGATACGATGCTTTTTTCAACAGCCATGTGATATTATGTAGTAACTTTGGCTGTAAGTTACGAAACCATATATGAGTATTTCGATACCAGGTATATCGTCATCTCGTTGGATTGACGTTATCCTCGAACTTCTCCCGCTCCCTGTGTTTTAGGCAACGGCATGAATGATCAGCTGAGCGGCTAGAGAAGTATTCCATACATCTTCTCATCCTGAATATAGAGTCGATTCTGACACTGAACACATATGAGAAGGGTGGAGGAGATAGTGTGTTGACTCGAATCTTATCTTGTCTTCAGAGCGTGATGTGCTACATGGAACTCTTGAAAAATGATCTATAGTTTTCTAATACATGGTCAGAATTCGAACGAAATTCACTTCTACTAAAGATAACGAAAACATGAATACCGGCACTCGTGACTACAGGTAACTTCCAGTCGGACCCTGTGCTGCTGTCACATCTATTGCATCCGTATGCATAGCGCGGGAAATTCCTTGGATAATATTTTAATATTGTGGACCGACCCAGAGTAGTGCCACTCCCATACATCACATCTATGACTCCTCGCTCTTCCTCTTCTCGCGCTCGTCGGCACTCTCCCTCCATTGAGCTCCTTTCTTGATAGTAATCCAGATTGAGATAGAAGCCAGAAGCATTATTCCTGCCCATAAAGTGTACAATCCGCCGTCTCCTAGAGCATCCTAAAGACGGCATGACCACGTTATAGAGAATATAAAAAGAAGTATTAGTAGACGCACCTGCAAAGGAACTGCTATCTCGGCAGCAACAAATCCTGCAGCTCCCCTGACAAAACTATTGCTTGCCACAGCAGTAGATGACCTTCCTACATTTGCGTCAACAATATAGGCCAGCGTACTTGAATATATCCAGCTTGAATATTTTCACTAAGCACGCGCTGAATAATGATAGGGAAAAAATTCGAGGACGTACATCGAGGAGAAACCAATAAAGAATAGAGCAACACATAAACCGGCAACGTTTACTTTCTTTTCTGCCATCCAGGCGTATGCAACCAGGAAAGCGGGAAGAACTAGGATCATTGGTTTTGTGCTCTTCAATCGATCCTACAAGTATGGGTGAATTTCAGGAAGCAATTGTTTCAGCAGCATATTTACCTCACTACTACTGCGTCCACCATTTTCAGCCTTGCACTTGCGCATGACATGGTCAGACCACCTTCCTCCTATCAGACTTCCAGCCATGCTTCCTACAATGGCCATTCTATCAGTTTTCAGTATAATAGGAATGGCATACTTACCAATACCAAAAGAGAGAAGAACCAATCCAAGTTTCAGAGAGTCATAATTATATGGTGCATTTCCGAGGGTAATAACAACAGTGTAGGTGATACAATAACTGAATCCAAATATCATAGCTATAAATTACTGGGTTAGTCAGTGACGACAGATTTTGAATAACGCATACAAGATGGTATTAAGATGGTAAGGTAATTGATCCTCCTGAATACAGCTATTAGAGGACGAATGGGATTGATTTCTTTGAATCCTAGACGTATATCTTGTAATTGTGGTTCAATGTTTGCCTCAATATCGGTTGACGATAAAGAATCAGTTTTCTCATCTAGTATATGGGAAGCAGGTGATTGAGAGCCAAAATTCCTTTCTTTGATGCCCAATGTGTTTTCCTGTCGCGTGTTCATTCTACGGCGCAAAGCGATCTGATACGACAAGCTGCGTTCCCGTCGGAAAGTATCCTTGAAGAAAATAAAAGTGCAAAGAGACAAGGCTGCAAATATTACAAGGAAGTAGAAATTTGCTCTCCACGAGAACAATTGTGTAGCGACGCCTCCTATTAGAGGACCTAAGGAAGGTCCAAGAAGCGGAGCGGCGTAGTAAATTCCTACGACTGTACCTCGCTCACGAGGTTCATATATATCCTAACGAAGTTGTCAATAATGTAGACCATCAGGAACAGGGAGAACAGCCTTACTGCTAAAGTAGCCGCTCCAACCGTGAGGACGGCGCTGCCCTGTAAGACTTGAGGTTAGGAGGAACGGGATGATAATGAACTGACATACACCAATAGCTTGCATGATTCTCATAGCGATTAACACGCCGATTGACTTGGCAGTTGCTGCTACAGCGCATCCGATGACGTACAGCTGTAAAATTAAGTTTAGAATTTATATATTACTAAGAAATCTAGCACTTACCACAATCGACACCAAGTACACAGGCTGGAGATAGGTTTCATTAGTAGGTAAATATATATTACTCCAGTGCTACGAAACTCACCTTCCTACCAAGAATCTCACTGATGGCACTCCATACTAGGGGAATAATACCTTGGACAAGAATAAAAATTGATAGAGTCAATGAAATTTGCTGATCAGTAGCATGAAGTTCAGCCTTGATATCATTTATTGCGGCTATATACCAATAATTTGAATTCAGTCGATATATGAACGGATTCCGTAGGATGACTTACGGTTATAGATATTAATGCCTAGAGTTGCTATGAGAGCCGCAGATGCTATAGTTATCAGTGTAAATAACTGCAATCATTCAGTTAGAGATAACGATCCGGGCAGCCTGGCTCCACAAAGAAGACATATAAAGCACCTTTCGTCGTCTTGGCCACTCCCTAGGGTCATCTTGAACAAACACATGTTCAATGTCAACGACCGGCGCCTTCTGATCCTCTTTCAATGGTGGTACAGAGGGGGTACTACTAACTCCTATATTCTTCGTAACTTGAACCATACTAATATCGTTATCAATATTGTCGACTGAGTCACGGATGGTAGACGGAGTTGCTGTTCCTGTTGTAGAATGGTCGTCGTTCGTCATATCGGTCTCAGTTATAAGGGTCTTTCTACCGTTCTACAGATGCATCTTACTTATACTTATAGTGGGGATGCCGGTAAGTAAGTAGCCATCTCCATGACTCACCTAGTCATGCCCAAAGCCAATTACAGTACATAGTATATTGCCGAATTTCGGAATAAAGCTTTCGGCATGCCCTACAACCTCAACAGAGCAGCAACCCGGCGTTCCGTTCTGGGACCCATACCGGTTAAACCCCTCCCGGGTGCTCTCGGAGAAGGTTGCCGCCTAACAGCCGTTGAATCTGTCGGCCCGAAAGAAATTAGTCCATAAATAACGCAACATGAGGACTTGAAGTTCAATAAATACATTGGATATCTGAAGCGAAAACAGTGGGCTAATACCTTGTCGCTAAAGTTGCCGAAATCAGACAGTGAAAGAAAGTCTAGAATCGGAAATAGCACCGAGTAGACTCTAGAGGGCAAAGACTTTACGAAGAGAAGGACTTCGACTCGTGTCCATAATCAATAACCTGGGAACGATGAGTGGATAAAGCTTCCATTGACAAGCATAAGAATAAACAGAGTTATAACACAACATGAGGTATCAGTATACCCAGAAGACATGAAACCCAAGCAAACGAAAACCAGAAGAACCAAAGCAGAGAATGAGTCCATACCAAGTTCACAATCCAACCACTTCCACCATATCGCCATCTTCAAGATCGCCATCGGATATCGGCGATTCAGGGTCCTGCTTCTCACCGTCAACACAAAGCCGTACTTTCTTCGCTTTAGCGGCAGTGAGCTTCGGTCCGCCCTGCCTCGCCAACACAGCAAGGAATGCGCGGACGATTTTAGCACATGTCGTGGTAGGTCGCACACTCAGCGTTATGTCCTTCGTTCCGGCTGCCCGCAGAACGAGCTTGAATTTGTCAGAATCTTCCTCTGCATTAGATCCCTCAGAAGGTGCCGCGGAGCCCTCGCGATCGGAGTCTGCCCCATGCCTCAGGGCGGGCGTTGGAGAGCGGAAGAAATTAGAACGAAGGACTTCATATGTAGATTGGGTGCATGCGTCTGTAAGCGATTGAAATAGGTTAGTCGGTTGAATGGATAAATGAATTACGCAGCAAATATACCTAGCTCCACTTCGTCCCCTACGCCTAGACTTGAAGGTGTAATACTCGTGTATATCCTTCTTCCTTCACGCATGAGGACTACATCGGTTAGAGGAACATTTGCCTTGCTTGCTACTTTCTGCACTAGCGGCTTAAACGACTGATTCTGAGAAGGCGATATTTCAATAATAGAACTGAAGGTGGTAACATAATAACATACCCCAGGAAGTTCGAATGCCCATGACCGATGAGTCCTACCTTCCGCGGCTTCGTTAGGATGCCATATCCAATTCACGGCGACGGCCACAGTAGTAATCGCATCACTTGAATGATGCAAATCAGCATCGTCGAGCCCTAAATCCAAAGATGAGATTAGGAAGTGGCTTTGAAAAGTATGTAAAGGCGCACCTTTGTCATGCCGTTCCCGTACCTTCATCGCAATGCTCTGCAACGCAGGGTCCAATAGTTGTTCATCCGCATTCCCATCTTCATCATCGTCCTCAATGTCAACAACAGCAACCTGCGGCGCAGACTGCATGTCATTCTGCTCATTCCTTAACACCTGTCTACACAGGTGGCACGAGTCCCACGTTAGCCTATGTTCTCATAAAAATGCACACAGGACTCGACTTACTGAATCGCTAATTTCGTACGCAGCTTTTCCGCATCTGTGAGCTCAGGTGGTGGTGTGAGTGATTTTGATCTACTTCGCGCACGTTTCGTCGGTGTATCGTTCGTGGATTCTCGACCGCGTCGTCTCTTCGTCGGTGTACCGCTATTAGAATCATCGTCTCGATCCTCATCATCCTCCATCGTTTTCAGCAGATTCCTAACATGGAAAGCATAACCACATAAGCAACAATACAGCACCAAAGCCAGAACACAAATAACACGAACTGTATACCGCCCTTCTTCGCCCATTTCGGTGGCGCATGCTGCTTGCCCTTCTCAAATAGCTTCGTCCCATTCCTATTAGCTTTCGGCGTCTCCTCTTCCTCACTTCCCGTCTCATCATCCGAATCCCGATTCACAGATGCGGCCCTCTTAACAACCTCAACCTCTACATAAGCAACCGCATAAACGAGGATCAAATTAGGTTATAGAACGCGTAAAATCAACAAATCACGCACCCGCAGCGCGTTTATTTATCTCTCTCAAGCTCCTCCCTCTATTCCGAATGAAGAGATCATCTTCAACATTGCCGGCTTTGGGTTTAGGACTCGAAGGGTTTCCTTCGCTCGAGGAAGGTTCTGGCGCAGCAACAACACGGGGTTTGGGGCGTGGGCGTGGTCTAGGTGGCATTATTTCGTTCGGTATATGGCGAGATTAAGGAGATTAATTATGAAGTGGGAGAGCCTGACGCTCGGGAGGGTATGACTATGAGGGCAGCTCGACGCGTTGTGGCGTGTGGGTGGCTGTAGACGCCGCGTTCTGATGGCAGAGGAAGTAGTAAAAATTGAATCATGAATGTATAGAATGGAATTCAAATGTTCGAGTGAGAAAGGGAAAGCATGAGACTAAGTATGTAAGAGTATCTAGTGGTAGGTAGATATCGAAGCAAGCAACCAAAATAGATTGCACGAACGGGGGATATGGAATGCAGAAAGGGGATAATCATGATGAGAGGGGTAGTGGGTTGGTAAACTAATTAAGGGATGGTGTAAAACGAAACAAAATATCGAAGCACAGATTGACTATATTCGTATGTACGTATGTGTAGATCTGTGGTCATGCAAGGGTCGTAACATAATCATATCGTAAAACTTGGCGTCAGGACTGAGAATTCAGGAGTCGGTGTGCGAATGAATGCCAAAAGAATAAATATCCGAGGTTGATGGTTGATGGTATAAGGTCCAAAGGTCTTGTCTTCACCGAGCGAAAAGGTAGGTCTGCACAGACCTAAAGAACGACGCCGACGGGCCAGTAAGGTGCGACGCGAAGGTGGCGGTCGTGCTCGTAAAGAACCCCTCCGCCTCACTTTCAACAGGCGCATAGTAAAACCCTGCACCAAGGACGACATAACTGCAAAAACAAACAATTAACTCGTAGACAATGAGACCGGGTAATGCACACATACCTAAGAATCAAAATAGACCCCCTATGATAATTCGCCTTCGCCTCGATATACGTATACGTAAGAAGGAAGATGGACAGGATGATCGATATAACATCCCACCGCGGGAAAATCAGTGTGAACGCGCTCGCGATGCTGTTCCCGTTCGGGTGGTAGAACGCGGAGAAGGCGACCATTGCAGGGATTTGAAGCAGGCAGACTTGAAGGGCGTAGGCGGAACCGATTTCCATACTATATACGTAAAACGGGAGTATTAGTTGTTATTTTAATAGAAGGGAAGGAAGAGGAAGAACGAACCTAAGAGCGATATTACCGTGTAAAGCGAAGGAAATGGCGTTCATGAACTCCGTCGTATTCGGCACGAGCGCAAAAAGCGTTATCCCGAGGAATTTTTCGCTGATGCCCGACCCTTCCAGCACAACATCCACCACTTCCACAAGGAGTTCTAAACAAAGCAATCATTATCATCAGTATCAACACATCACATCGAAATCCCACAAAAAAGGCAAGAAAGAAAGAAACCCACCCGCAATAATCGCATACAAAAACGTACACCCCAAAAGCACACTCGCACTAAACCCCCTACTCCAACTCGGCGCCTCATGCCCATGCCCCTCCTGCCCGCCCACATGGCCGCCCACCTGCACCCCCTCAATAGGTACATCTTGTTCCCCCACCGCCGAGCTCCTCATCCTTACCGGCGACACCTGCGGATGATGCTGATGCTGATGCCTCAACGCTGACACCGTCGCAACCGCCACCGCGCGCGTGAAGTCATCTGTCGTGAGGTTCGGAGGGAGCGGCTGCGATGTCAAGCCCTGTGACTTGACGGCGTGGTCGACGCTTTCGAGGAGAGGTGTATAGGGCACAGTGGGGAGGGAGGAGGTGGGGGTGACTATGGGGTTGGGGATGGGGATGGGCGCGATGGATATGTGGCGTGCGGGGGAGGGCGAGACAGCGCGGTCGCGGGGGGGCTTTGAGGAGGAATATGGGTACGGGGCTGTAGTGGAGGTGGGCGATATGGGGCCCTGGCCCTGTCCTCCGAAGCTGCCTGTCGTCGTAAGCTGACTCGGCTTTCTGTTCAACCTATGCGTCGGTAAAGCGCCGCTCGTCAACCCAGCTTGTGCGAGCCGCGTGTAGATGCTTATCCTATTGCTTTGGTTCGGGACTGTGAAGTCGATAGAAGACAAGGGGTGCATGAGCTGCTGGGGGTTTTGCCAGATTTGGGAGGCGTGGGTGCGGAGGGAGAACCAAAGGCCGATTAAATATGACTGTTCGTTCATTAGATTGAGAGATAATTATAAGTGGTGAACTTAAAGGGAAGATAGGGAGGAATGACATACGAGGAGGAGGATACCCGCGCAGTAATACATGAATTCCTTGACAGTGCTTTGATAGAATGGGTCATCAGTGGGGTCAGGATGCGCGTAATAACAATGCGTGCACGTCCAGGGGGCTTGGGTGGTGTTCATCCCCCCAACAGGGACCGGCGGACACCCATCGCACGTTAATTGGAACTAAATGAATTATCAGTCTCCAACTAAAAAAAGCATCGAAATAAAGAATCCTCACATTTCCATACGTCTGATAAAACAACGTCGGCGCCAACACCCCAATAATCGCCATAATCAACATCGTGCTCGTCACTCCTGCACTCTTCGCATTAAACTTCTGCTCCTTCTTCCGCACCGCGCCGCCACACATACTGAGGCCGGGCATCAACAGCACCCCCGCCAGCAAACTGCCGATGATGCTCCCCTCCACCAAAAGCCCCTTTCCCTGCGTCAACGCAATCCCATACAGGATAATCTCGATAATGGAACCGAACGTCGCATTGATGACCGCGCCCATCCCAATAGACGACTGCGCACTGATCGACGCGACGGCCATACCGATGAAATAGGAGAGGGGGATAACGCTGAGGAGCGACATGATGAAGATCATCGCGCGGCTCGATATGAGCCCGAGTAGACCTGTTAGAGGACGCCCAATCGCCTCGCGGTGCTCCGCGATGGGTAGGAGGACATGCCCGTCGAATATGACGAAGAAGACGACGGGGAGGAGGTTGATGAACATGATGTTCACGCCGCCGACGGTGTATTTGTAGTACCGGAATCCGACGGCGCGGTATGTGCAGAGGAGGACGGTGGACTGCGAGGTGGACTTGCCTTTGCCGGCGGAGATGTGGGGCGAAGCTTGCCCGGGGTGTAGGCGGGTGCCTTGGAGGGACTGGATCCCAATGGTTGGGGGGTCGGGCGGGGCGGCGCCGTCTTGGTGTTCTGGCGCGCCTATTCCTGTGACGGGGGAAGAGGGAGGGGCAGACCTGAAGTGGATGCGCAGGGGCCGTTTCCAGAGATGTGCGACGAGTTCCCAATTGTGCTTTGCCATGGGGATGGTGATGACGAGACCCCAGCAGATGGACGTGACGATTAGAAGGAGCGGGGCGATGAGGCAGATGAAGGCGAGCCAGAATGCAGCCTTTCCGAGCCAGAATTGTGCGGTTTTGTACCCGTCGTCCTGCGCAGGGGTAGCATCTACGGTGCCGTATGTTTTCGGAGGAGTACGGTTGAATAAGGAGGTGCGTTCGTTGTGCGCGAAATCGCTATTCCATGAAGTCACCTGTTGGCGAATCTTGGTGGGTGTGACGGTGGAGATGCTTGAGTGGGTCGTAAGGGGTACTCTGGACGAGCCCGAATCGCTCTCGTTCGCAACTTCCAGAATCGGGGACGTGCCGCGAACTGTTCCAGTCGACTCGCCAGTTTCGTCAATGCGGTCTTCTTCTTCCTCCTCTTCTTCTTCTTCTTCTTCTTCTTTGTCTTCCACATCTTCTTCTTCACCCTCCACGTATTTCCCAAATGGCCAGAGGATATACCAACTCAATCCAAACAGCAGCTTGCCATATGCCCTCCCACCCCTCGGAAGAAGGTAGACCAAAAGGGCGGGTACGAGTACCGCGAGAGAGAGCCACCATCCAAAAGCAAGCACCCAGAATACATTTCCAGGCATGAAATGCATCTCCGTGACCGCTTTGGGTACGGAGTGCACCTCAGTTTCCGCCTCGCGTGTAACGGTACGGGACTTCTTGTACAAAGCGGGCTTCCAGATGGGCAAACCGAACGGATGCTCGACATTGATGAGGGACTGACGTGCTTTCAATGTGAGGGGGTCTTCGCCCGTGAATTCACGTTCCTCGAGAGCGTGTGCTGAACTGGGCACTTCATCGCTATCGTCACCGTTTTCTCCTCTGGGCGTATCGTCGCCATTATCATCGCCATCGCCATCGGCTTGGTCATCGCCGCCGTCTCGCGTCGTTCCGGCGGTCGACACGCTCGTGCTCCTGTTCCCGCGTCCCGACGGCGCACGACTACTAATACTATAGCGCGGAGTGGTGCTCACCCGCCTTATTGGTGGCGGTGACGAAGGCCTGTTGAACGTTGGAGAGACAGGCGGAAAATATCCTGTGGGCTGTTGATAATGGCCTGCCTCAGACCAGGCGGAGGTCCGACTTGTGCTGCGCGGAATCTGGCTGCGCTGCACGTATGTGCTGGGCCCCGGCGTAGGCGTCGAGGACAGCGACGCGCCGCCCTCGTCGTCGGAGGGATCGTGGTTTGGGTAGCTCGACATTGGAGCACCGGTAAGGGAAGAGAAAGGAAAGAATGAGGTCAGAGAAAGGGGCAAGTGTGACGGCAGGACCGTGACATATGGGTGCTTCTGGTTGCTGCCCTCCCCTGTTTCCGTCTATTTTTATAGTATTTCTAGCGCGAACCGTCTACATAAGAGCCAGCATTGTCGACGTAAAACAGCTGCTGTCTATTTTCTGCAGAGTTTCTGTCAAGTTTTAGACAAGAAATCGATAATCCTTACATAATCCCCTATTCCTTTCGCAATTTGCGGTCGATCTGGCGTCTTCCCCGCCATGCCTTCATATCTGTTCCCTTCACGAATATGCACGTCTCTATCCTAAAGAAACGCTCAGAGAACGAAATCAACTCCTCAACAGACGGTGAAAGCAGCCATGAACCTGATCCACGTCGCACTTCGGTAGTCCCGTCTACGATGACCTCACAGACCCTTGCCGAACACTACGACGGCGAAGAGGAACACGACCCCGGCGAATACTCCCAGCCGCATTCACGTACCCAGTCAGAGCGAGAAGGCTCACCCTCCCATCCCACTCGCGGATGGCTGGGAAAGCTATTGCATTCGATTACGCCCGCCGTGTCGCTGCAGCTGGAGAACAGCGGCTCTGTCGCGCGAGACCACCTTGCGAACGAGCGAACATGGCTGGCATACGTAAGGACGAGTCTGGCAATTGCAGGAACGGGTGTTGGTGAGTCTACCTCGTTTTACACGTGTCCTTATCCTTACGCCTTTCCAGCCCTTGTGCAGCTCTTTGCTATCGCTACGTCCAGGAGCAACAGCTTGAATGGGCTGTCTTTGCAGCGCTTTGCGAGACCATTGGGTGCGACGACTGTTGGACTAGGCTTCGTCGTCTTGTGTATCGGTATGTTCTATCTCTCTTGCAGCCACTTATGACTTATTCACTTTCGGACGCACAGGCGTATACAGATACTTCTTAATTCAACATGCTATGACGCAAGGGAATTTCCCTGCAGCGCGTAGTACTATCATAATGATCTCCTCAGGCCTCGCTGCCCTTGCAGCTGTTATATTCGGCGTATTGATCGCCATTCCTTCCCAAAGTTAGACCCAGATTGGCGTTCCGAATCCCACTTCTTGATATACTTTATACTTTTTCTTTCATTTGGTCTGTCGTTCATTTGTGCATTTCATGTATATATTTAATACTCTTTTAGTTTGAACTTTTGGTAGATTTGAAGTTTTGTTTGCTTAAATATCAGTGGTCCTAGGTCCACCTGATGCGAAAAGTATAAGGAGTTGAATCCAGCATGCATGCAATATAGCTACACAATACAATGTCTACGTAATGAGATAATACTTGAGTGTTGAACGCGAAACAGAAAACATGAAGAAAGAAAAAGCGAGACGAGATGACATTACTATAATATGATTTCATTTGATTTTGACTTCATTTTGAGCCCACTACGCCCCTACTAGCCATCTATCACCTCTTAGACGACCTGGACCTTAGGCCACTGAAGCTGGGGTCCGACCTAAACACAGATAGGCAATCAACAAACGATCGGAAAAGATTATAACTTTAAGGAAAAGCCACATACCTGCGTAACACACATCTGTCCGAGCTTATGCCCAACCTCAACAGCCTCTTCAACAGACTTGCCAAGGATCAAGCTGCCAACGAATCCACCCGCGAACATGTCTCCAGCGCCGTTCGTGTCCACGATCTTGTCCGCAGCGAGTTTCGACACGGGGTAGACCTAAACAAGTATCATGAACACCAAGCCAATTAGAGAATGAAGGTAAGAAAAAACCCACCTTCGCATTCTCCAAATCATCCCCATCCACAACAACGGTGCTCTCCGCGCCCTGCGTAATAACGACAATCCTTGGCTTCGAGGGATTAACCTTCGGCAGCGCAGCAATAGCCTTCGCCACAGCAGCAATGTTCTTCGACTCAGGTAAACCCTGCGCGCTCGCGTACGCCTCCGCCTCGGACTCGTTCCCGATCACGATGTCACAGTAGGGCAGGAGCTGGTCGAGCTGGGCTTTGAAGAATTGGGGGATGAAGGGGGCGGAGAGGTTTGTTACGAATGTCTGTTCAATGCTTTAGTGGGTGTTCGATGTGGCAAGGTAAAGTGGGGCTTTTGGATTTGGACTTGGGTGGAGGGAAAGGATGGAGGGATGAACACATACCTTGCCAGCCAATGAAGCCGTCTTAGCAACCTCCAACGCGCTCTCAATACCATGGGTAAGGAAGAAGCCCCCGACGTAGAAGAACTTGGCATTTTCGATCAAAGGGGCAATCTCCGGCGACGCGAGGTGCGCCTTGTCGAATTTTTCGGCGGCACGGAGCGTCGTGACGAGGGAACGCTCATGTCCCGTCAACACGACAGCACACGCGCCGGTCTTCTCGTTGGGGACGACGTAATATGCGCTCTCCACGCCCTCCTTATCGTTCTCTGCGCGCAGCTGTGCGGCGAGGTCGTCTGCGCCGACGGCACCGGTGTATACGACTGATTTCGGGGGGAGGACGTACTACATAACGTACAAAATGAGTGAATAAATAAATGAAGGCGAAGAGGATAGAGGAAGACGCACAGCAGCAGCACGAGCAGCATTCTGGCCAGCACCACCCGCAACGTACGTGACGGGGTATGATGAGGTAATTTCTTCGTAACTGGATTATAGCATGAACATCGTTATCATTATCAGAAGAGGAAGAAGAAATCGTCAATAAATAATCCAGAATAATCGAACGATATGGGAAGAGCATACATACATGGGGTTCTGCGCCGCCTCGGCGAGGATGGCGTCGTTGGCTTTGAGGTTGTATTTCGCGAGGAGGGCTTCGCCGTTGCGTACCTAACCAAATCAAATCAAGTGTGTTATGAGAATAGGAGGTGAGAGGAAATCAGCGTAAGTAAAATCCCTCAAAACCATACGAAAAAAATGCAAGGCGAACCTGGATGTCAAGGAGGGGGTTGCCCATCGCGAATAATTGGTATGAAGCGGACATGATGAGTGTTAACGGTGGGGTAGAAGGTGTGTGTAAAGAGAGAGTTGGAAGGAAAGGAAAAGATTGAGAG
This sequence comes from Sphaerobolus stellatus SS14, assembly GCA_000827215.1. Taxonomy (NCBI): domain Eukaryota; kingdom Fungi; phylum Basidiomycota; class Agaricomycetes; order Geastrales; family Sphaerobolaceae; genus Sphaerobolus; species Sphaerobolus stellatus. The sequence continues at coordinate 1,646,827 of KN837079.1, forward strand.
CGCGCCTAGGATTTATATGGTTCGGTACACGGAGGACGATCGATTAGATGTGATTCGCCAGGAAATTAAATTCCCTTTGTCTAATTACCAATCCCTCTCGTCCGTTCCAAGCTGAGCTCGGATCCGCACTCAGACTCATTTCTCGGATCCGCACTCAAACTCATTTCTCATTCTTTCTATTTCTTCTTCATTCTCATACTCATTCCCGCTCCCATTCTCATTCACACATCCTCAACAATATCCACAACCCAATAATATATCCCCAACAATACCATGGCCTTCACCGCGCCCCGCGCCGCCGACGTCCGCGTTATCCAAACCATCGGCCACGTCGACCACGGTAAAACGACCTTCGTGGATTCCCTCCTCGCCGCGAACAACATCATCTCCACGCGCATGGCGGGCAAGATCCGCTACATGGACAGCAGGGAGGACGAGCAGGAGCGCGGGATCACGATGGAGAGTTCTGCGGTGTCATTGCAGTTTAAGGTCATGGAAAGGAATGAGGATGGTGGTGCGTGTTAATAATGCTTTATGTTATAATTTGTTTTGGGTTGTGGCTGACGGGACATAGGAAGTCGTGCGAGGAATTATCTTATTAATTTGATTGATACGCCGGGACATGTGGATTTTTCGAGCGAGGTGTCTACGGCGTCGAGGTTGTGTGATGGGGCGTTGGTTTTGGTTGATGCGGTGGAGGGTGTTTGCACGCAGGTATGCATGCCAGAAATCAAATGCTTTCCTTTAATGAATTTTATTATTGAATTCCATAATTCCTAGACCATAGCCGTCCTCCGTCAAGCCTGGCTCGACCGCCTCAAACCCATCCTCATCATCAACAAATTCGACCGTCTCATTACCGAGCTGAAACTAACACCCCTCGAGACATATCACCACCTCGCCCAGCTTATCGAACAAGTCAACGCGGTCATGGGCAGCTTCTTCGCGAGTGAACGCATGGAAGACGACCTGCGATGGCGCGAAGAGCGCGAACGCCGCCTCGCAGAACGAAAGGAACACATGGCGCAGGAAGGAGGGGCTGACGCTGCTGCTGATAACCTAGGCTTCGACGTGTTCCAGGAGAAGGACGACGAAGATATCTACTTCGCGCCAGAGAAGGGCAATGTCATTTTCGCGTCGGCTATTGATGGGTGGGGATTCAGAATTGGGAAGTTTGCGCAGTTGTTTGCGAATAAATTGGGGATTAAGGAAGCGAATCTAAGGAAGGTGTTGTGGGGAGACTTTTATTTGGATCCGAAGACGAAGAGGGTTATTAGTTATAAACATTTAAAGGGAAGGAATTTAAAGCCGTTGTTCGTGCAGTTGGTTTTGGATAATGTTTATGCGGCGTATGATAGTATTGTTCTTAACCCGTCAGTTTTCTCATTGTTATCACGCGTATTTTCTTATTTATTGACATTTTTATGTTATAGGAACCCGGAAAAAGTGGAAAAAATTGTCTCCACCCTGAACCTTAAAATCTCCCCTCGCGACATGAAATCAAAAGACGCGCGTCATCTCCTCACAACCATCTTTTCCCAATGGCTTTCCCTCTCAACATGCACTATTCAAGCAGTGATCGACGTGATCCCACCTCCCTCCGTCGCACAACGAACAAGGATACCAAAAATGCTTTACCCCGAATTACACGACGATACGATCTCGCCGAAGAATAAAATGGAGGAATACCTCTGGCATTGTGACCCAAGTGATGACGCGTTCGTCGTGGCGTATGTTAGTAAAATGTTTGCGGTGCCTACCAAGAGTTTACCGGAGAAGAAGAAAACGGCTATGACGGCGGAGGAGATGAGAAGACGAGGGAGAGAGGCTAGGGACGCTAAAATCATGGCGGACGCAGAAGCAGAAGCAGAAGCAGAAGCGAACTTGAATGCGACGGGAACGCCCCTCCCCGAGACTACACCTGCAGACGACGTCCCCCCAACCCAAGCAGAAGCAGACGCCCTAGCAGCCTCCCTAATCGAAGAAGACGAAACCCTCCTCGGTTTCGCCCGTCTTTATTCTGGCACAATCCACACCAATTCAACCATCCAATGTATCCTCCCCAAATACGTCAACAAGCTCCCCCCGACGCACCCGCGGAATAAGCCTTATATCCTTACGACGCAGGTACAGGGATTGTACACTATGATGGGGCGGGATTTAGTTCCCGTTGATAAAGTCAGTGCGGGGAATGTCTTTGCGATTGCGGGATTGCAGGGGAAGGTTTGGAGGAATGCGACTATTTGTGCGGTTGGGGGTGTTAGCGGTACGACGGAGGTGAGGGAGGATGCGGAGTGGTTACTTAATCTTGGAGGGGTTAACCGACAGGTGGGACTTTTTATTATATTTTTGAGGGAAATTGTTTATTCATGCTTTTTTTTTGTCTCTTAATAGTCTCCTCCGATTGTGCGAGTTGCTTTGGAGCCTGTTGTACCAGGTATTTATTGATGGCCTATCTTTTATTTTTAACCGGACTAATTTCTCCACTTTTTTAGCCGATATGCCTAAAGTTGTTAAAGGTCTCCGATTACTCAGCCAAAGTGATCCTTGTGTGGAAACTTTCCAGCAACATACAGGTGAACATGTAATCCTGACTGCTGGTGAACTTCATTTGGAGGTAAAGAAATTTTAGACGAATTTCTTTATAGCCTTATTAACTATCTGTGACAGCGTTGCCTAAAGGACTTAAGAGAACGTTTCGCAAAGGTCGAAATACAGGCTTCAGAACCAATCGTTCCATTCCGTGAAACTGCCATCCGGGCACCAGGTATGCAGCTCATTCAAATTTCTGGAAGCATCGTATTTATTTATTTTATTTTCGTTCCTACCAGACTTACCCCCTCCAAAAGCGGGTGCCAATTTCCCCCGCGGAACAGTCTTTGGTACCAGCTCTCAAGGAGTCATCAAATTCCGCCTCCGCGCCATCCCCCTTCCTCAACCCGTAATCGAGTTCCTCCAATCCAACGCCTCAATAATCAAGAAACTGCGTGCCGGAGCTGAAATACGTACCTCCAAAGCCCCTGTCGCTGGTGGAGAGCCTACAAAGCCGGAAACGACTGCGAGAGAGGTTGAAACAGAGGCGAATGACGAAGAGGGAGAATGGGACGAGGAAATTTTAGATGATCATGAGGGAGCGGAAGGTGACGTGCAGAGGACACCGACTGTTAGACCTGAAGGATTCTGGGCGAAGCTAGAGAAATTGTTTAGCAAGGCGGGGCAAGATTGGAAGGATGTGACGAAGAATATTTGGTCATTTGGCCCTGGGAAAATTGGGCCGAATATTCTGGTGGATAGGAGAGCTGGTGGGACTGGTAATTCGTGAGTGATAAATTACTCTATGGACGTTTTGGCTTGACTAACGGTGTTTATTCTCGTGTAGCTTGCGTGGAAATACGGCACGATCCTCGGAGTCTAGGATGTTAGGCGATCTGGAAGACAGCATTGAAGCTGGATTCCAAATCGCTACTCTCCAAGGCCCATTGTGTGGCGAGCCTGTTGTGGGCATGGCCTATTATATTGAAGAAATGACCGTCAACGAGGAAAATGAAGACGCGGGTGCGATTTTCTTAATTTTTTGTCATGATTAGGCTTGGTTATTTATGTTTATTTACAGGGACATCACGATATGCTGGCTTGCTTATTACAGCCGTGAAAGAGGCTTGTAGGAATGCTCTTCTTGATTGGTCTCCACGATTGATGCTCGCGATGTATTCTTGTGACATCCAAGCTTCATGTACGTTTTATTGTTGCATTCCTTGGACCTTACTAATGAAATTTTATAGCTGATGTCCTCGGGAAGGTGTATGGAACAGTAGCCAAGAGAAGAGGACGAATTGTTTCAGAGGATATTAAAGAAGGGACGAGTTACTTCACCGTGAACGCATTGCTCCCTGTGGTTGAAAGTTTCGGTTTCGCCGAAGGTTAGTTTTTTTTTCGTTAAGTTATCATGTTGGCGTTCAGGTTTGACCAAGTCATTTCTATAGATATTCGAACGAGAACTTCCGGAGCTGCCAGTCCACAATTGATATTTTCTGGGTGAGTCAGTACATTCCCGGCCTTCTTATATTTATTGAACGATTTTTCTCCTCTTTTCTCAGATATGAACTGTACGACCAAGATCCGTTTTGGGTGCCCACGACGGAAGAGGAATTGGAGGACTTGGGTGAAAAGGCCGACCGGGAGAATATCGCGAGGGTGTACATGAACAGTGTCCGTGAACGCAAGGGCATGTTCGTTGAGAAGAAGATCGTTCAGTTTGCCGAGAAACAACGCACTCTTAAGAGATAATCCAATTTTAGTTTGTATATGTCCTTTTTTATAATGTGCCTCCCTCGTAAACTAGACTATACCGCTATTATAAAGTTTTCTTATATTCGTATTTTACTGGACCTAACGTAATTGAAAAGTTTCGACTTGGCGCATTTTTGCCATGTTTTTCATCGTGTCAAAGGCGGGACGGTGAGCGGCGACGGCCTGCCCGCGAGCAAAGCCTATTGAATGCCGTTCCAGGCGGTTTCGACCGCCGGTTGATAGCCGAAACAGATTATTTTGAATAAAAGGTTTTGTATGAGGAGACCGACTCACTGAGACTTTTGTAGGAGACACATTGGAATCTCAAACTTGTAGGAGACCAACTCACTGAGACTTGTAGGAGGCATATCGAACCTCAAACTTGTAGGAGAAATCATCTCTCAAACTTAGGTGGTGATTGGTTCAGATATATATAGGTGGATTTATTTATTGTGCAAACGGTACGCCATATACTTGACATGTTCTTGCAAATTTTTATAAAAGTTAATGGTTTCAATAAGCATTTATATTCAGAGGCAACAAAAAAAAAACATCTATTTGGCATGGGAAAGGCCTTTAAAATATACAGCTACAGAACTACACCTTCTCCTTCGTCTTCGTCTTTATGTATGGTCATACGAATGAAGTCTTCCAGGGAACTAAACGAAGTATTTTCGTTGTTTTCTAAGGCCCCGGACAGCCAAGAAGAACCTGAAGTGCTGGTAGATATGACGCCGTCCTTGTTCAAATTCGAATTCTGATGTCGACCGTAATAGACCTCTTCGTCTTCTTCATCGTCCTCCTCCCCCCAAGTACAGAATTCATCTTCCTCGTGGTATTCATCATCTCTAGGTAATTCTTCTGAACTTCGTCCTGTGAATGTGCTTGGGTGGAACGACACAACTATAGAGGATAGGAAATCAGTAATAAAGACTTAAGAACCTCGTAATAGTTTCACGCACATCTGTAACCATCTTTTTCGACCCACACTCTCGGACAATGTCGGATTAACCATAAACCTATCTTCCCCTCATATCCGTCATAAAATGCTCTCTGATATTCATTCGTGTGATTAGATTTCATTATCGGACCTCGTAAAGAGCATGATCTACCTGTTGAATGGCAGAAACTTCTGGTGTGTGCACGATAGCATGGAACACGCGTCTTGTCTGCGGGACAATGGTCAAATTAAGGTAACCTAATCAATACCTGAAAGAACAACTCACTGTTAACAAATAGTCCAACACAAGGTCGCCCACATCATTAGTCTGATTGGATAAGTCATCAATAAGTACCTGGCGGGACATTAAAACAAGACAGAACAAGACTCACATGATCCTGATAGCATTCATAGGAATCAGTGGCCCCTTCACTTTTCTTTCCTCCACCCAACGAACTATTTCCACCGTGTGCTTGATTTTCAGTTGAGCCATTATTACTTCCATCATTTGGGCCGTGTGTTGGTTGCCGACCAGAGTGTTTGCCGTTATGTGAGTCAGGACCAGATTTGGCCTTTTTTCTGTTGAAAAAGACCCCTTTTCTTAGATAGGTTATATGGATATTTTCCTCCATATCTAACTCTTCTAACTCTTCGTCTTTGCCACCCATCCCGAATATGCGACAACAGTGCTTGACCCTGGCGGCTTCGAAGATGATAGTTTGATCCAAACAGTCGTCATACGGCGGGATGGATATCCGAGGCTTAACCTGTGACTGGTTATCGAAAGAGGGGTTCATGATGGGGGCATCCTTCGTTGGCACATCGGTGAAAGTAGATGACTTTGTTAAGTTGACAAGGGCACTGGCTACGGTCTCAGCCGCTCCTTGAACAGATTCCTTTAACGTGTCCAAGTTGGACGACCCTTCAAGTTGAGCCTGTTTGACAGCTATGCCAGCGGCTTCATCGTCTACTGTTCCAATGGGGAGGGGTTCTTCCTTCCATTCATCTGATTCGCATGGCTCCCTAGGCTCACTGGTACACAGGAGAAGTCCATTGCAACGCTCCGCGGTCCAATATCCCCACTTGCCTCCCTTCATAGCTTTGGCGTCGACAGCAATGTTGAACTGGATCCTGTCAGACAATTGCCGTGCGGCCATAAATGACCAGTGCCGTGTGCGACAGACTGCGTGAATATAATACAAGGATTCAGAACGGCACTTGTAACCGGCACCGGGATGGTGTATGGCTTGAGCTTCGAAGACATTGTGATATTGTTTTATGTATTGACTGAACCGACTCTTCCGGCCTAATTTGTACGTATAGGCATTAGAAGGGCTGAAGAAGAGGGCGGCCGTCTTATTTTTCGTGGGTTGAAAGCTGCCTACAACTTTGAAGCCTAGCTCAAGTCTGTGGAGATAAAGTGGATAATGCATAAATACGGATAATTAGGATATGATTGTAAGGTCGAACGCACTTGGGAGGTTGTATTTCAAGCTCGCCCTCCGTGGCTTTGGCTTCTGAAGCCGAATAGGCGATAGGTCCCGTTGTCGGAAGAGTTAGAATTTCTGGGGCGGATAAAGTGAAAAGAGGGAATGTGGCGGCGGCGGGCCCTAGGTCAGGAATCATAGCTTCCGTGTTTGCATCGTGATCCGGAGGAAGAGAGAAATTGAGGACTCGGACGAGGCCTGTTTCGGGAGAGTTGGTACAGACGTCTCCTATCATTATAGGGTATCCACGTCTTCGATAACCGTGAGGCGCACTGAAGTCTGTGATAATGTAATCCGGGGTAACATTCGCCTGTCCGGGGATGCCAGCCTCAATCAGGCATTCAACATAGGTTTCTTTCAAGCTTTTCGACGACGACATCGAGGGTCTGGCGAAAATTGGAACAAGGTTAAAAGGGGTTGGGAGAAACGGATGAAAGCCCCAGTCGTGACGGGTCACATTGTGTCCGAGATGAAGCTTAATAAGCAAGTCTTTGTCCTGAAAAATTCTACGTTGTTATTGATAACAGTTATTAAGATAAAATCGTTCTTTAAAGCCAAAATCGTGCCTCGCGTCATTTATCAGACAACATGCTGGCGTGACTTGAAACCTCAGACTGAGGCAGTTAATAGCTGTGTATCCATTGTACTAAACATATTACATACTGTTCTTCAAATGCCCCCATTTGTTTTCTACGAATTAGATTCTACTCTATTCTACCACTGAACCAGGTTCCTGATCTGATCACTGATCGTACTCCTCATTGGCTGATGCGTGCCCTTGGTACACACTCAGGCGTCAGACCGTTCCGTCCCAAAATGGCCTGAATGGTCAATTCACCACCATAACCTTCAACGCCACGTCGACCACGGCAAAACGACCTTTATCGACTCGCTCCTCGCCGCGAGAAAGATCCGTTACATGGACAGAAGAGAGGACGAAAAGCAGCCTCGCGGGATCACCATGGAGAGTTCTGCGGTGTCGTTGCAGTTTAAGGTTATGGAAAGCGAGGATGGTGGTGTGATTTTATAGTTTATAACGTGTTGGGTGGAGGCTGATGGGACATAGGAGGCCGTGCAAAGGATTATCATATTAATTTGATTGATACGCCGAGGTATGTGGGTTTTCGAGCGAGGTGTCTACGGCGTCGAGGTTGTGTGATGGGGCGTTGGTTTTGGTTGATGTGGTGAAGGGTGTTTACACAGGTATGCACGCTTTCCTTACCGAATTTTATTATTACAATAATGTTATTAACTCCCATAATTCGTAATTCCTAGACCATAGCCGTCCTCCGCCAAGCTTGGCTCGACCGCCTCAAACCTATCCTCATCATCAACAAATTCGACCGTTTCATTACTGAGCTAAAACTAACACCCCTCGAGATATATCACCACGCCCAGCTCATTGAACAGGTCAACCCTGTCATGGGTAGCTTCGCGAGCCAACGCATGGAGGACGATTTACGATGGCGCAAAGAGCGCGAACGCCGCCTCACAGAATGAATGGAACGCATCACGCAGGAAGGAGACGCGGACGCTGCTGCGGATAACATGGGCTTCGACGTGTTCCAGGAGAAGGATGAAGATATCTGCTACGCGCGGAAAAGGGCAATGTCATTTTCGCGTCCGCCATTAATGGATGGGAATTCGGGATTGGGAAGTTTGCGCAGTTGTTTGCGAGTAAGTTGGGGATTAAGGAGGCGAATTTGCGGAAGGTGCTGTGGGGAGACTTTTATTTGAATCCGAAGACGAAGAGGGTTATTAGCTATAAGCTTTTGAAAGGGCGGAATTGAAGCCGTTGTTCGTGCAATTGGTTTTGAATAATGTTTATGCGGCGTAGTATGATAGCATTGTTCTTAATCCGTTTGGTTTCTTTCGGTGGCCAGAGTTTTTGTCCTCATCTGTTCAAAAGCGTAATAGTGAAGCTTTAAAGCTTTCTGATACTAGTTATAATTATTCCGTGGTATATTTATAAATCGATGCATGAAATAGTATTCCATTTCTGCCCCAGGACCAAAATGGCCGCTATAAAGTTCCAACATTTACTCTCTCCCTTGTTCCCCAAACTGAATGTCTTCTCGGGGCCTCTGCCAAAATTGCCATACTCGCAACTTGTTCACTATCTTGGCCCAGTTCGTAGCCAAACCATTCTTGAGAGAGAGTAGCCCATTCCCGTGTCGCATGCTCACTGCACAGACGAACCCGAATTAGTATCGGCAAACCGAATGCAGACACAATAAAAAACGTACTCCGAATGTGCTGCGGCCACTACAGCCGCATCAGCCGCTAATTGTCCTCTTCTACAAAAATAACATTAAATGTGAATTGAAATCATGATGCACTTCGAAAGTTACTTACTCGCTCCAATATCCTTCCTCATCGCCAATTTTCCAAATCTGCCTAACAATCTCAATGGCTGTAGGTCCGTGTATTTTTCCTGTTCCCCATGCTTGAAGTTTTTCTTTCAATGACGTAATTGAATGCAATCGTTGGTCCGAAGCGCGTGATTCTTTGGACGGCAAGGAGCAGACTTTGCAGGTGCAGTGGAATTTATACCTCTCTTTCAAAAATTCTCTGGAAAGAAGGATGAATAACCAGCTAGAACAAATCAGCGTCTCGGAGAGAAATACCTTCTTTGGTCGCGAGGCTTTTTGGTATCGAAATAGGTGGTCAATAATTCCTAATAATTTGTCAGTTAACAACGCTTATACAACAGATATTATCGAGAGCACACCTCTCCGGCAGGAATCTCCTTCAGAGCATGGACAGCTACAAAAATGTTAAAATATCAACCAATAAACCAAGGACGCAACATACTTAAAAGACCCTCATTAGATCGCCACGAATAGACAGAGTTGAATGCAGAGGAGCAACCGTGATTAAGTCTGGCCGTATTTGGGAAAAGACCGACATCGCTCCCAGCTGCAATGCCATTTGTTTGAATAATAGAGACAGGTATTTGTTCCTCTGGAATATTCACATCGGCGTGGGATAGATTGAAAAATGCCGCTCGGTCTTCTTCAGTGAGCTCCCGAACTTTTGCATCGACAAAGGAAACAGGGTCGCTGGAGACTGAAATCCGAGGTTAAACTTCTCGCCGAAATTAAGTAAAAACGACAGTGCATACTGGAGGCCGGGATTATGAAAATGGGCTTCTCAGTCAGGATCAGGTCACCTTGCTGTTTAAACAATAATCAGTCGCAAGAAGCATATCAAGTCCTTCAGAATTACTTTGATCAACCTGCTCGAAACCATTCCCTTTCCTCGCCCAGGCAAATCCACCACCTTAAAAGGGATTATTTGATCATGGAATTCCTTGACTTCGGATTTGAGTTGCCCAGACATAACCGTTATGACGGCCAAAGCTGCCACGCGGATTGCGGTATTTCGAAGCGTGGTCTTCCATGTGTATGGTTCTTGTGCAGGAGGTTGCTTCCGAGCTTGTCAGTGCTAGTAAGGGTCGTTGTGACTGATAAAACATACATTGGGTTGTACAGGCTCTGCAGCAGGTTGTTGATTTGTTTTCGAGGTCTTTGTACTACCTGTATTCTGTTGCTTTCGTTTGACTGCTTTAGACATCTTGACAATGAGTGTTGACTTCGTCTCCGGGTGTGTAAACACCGCATACGGGATCAGTTCCTGAGTCCGGCAAGCGTGCCGAGAGGTGACAACGCGTCACACGACTCTTGCATCATACCATAATATGTCTGTATAATCGTTTGAAGTATTATTCTCTTTCATTTCAGCTTTGCTGTATCTTTAAAAAGATTTTAAGGGATAATCCTCCGTAAATATCAACCATATCTAGTCGTCTCAGGCCCTAAGTCTTGCTGGTGCCCTAAGTGTATACTAATATTAATTACCTACAAGGTTCATAAGGTTGGGCTAGGAGGAGAACGTTAGCTCTACTCGGAACGCGGAGCAAAGAGTGCCGCTGGGTGGGCGGGTATCTTTGCTCGGCGATTTATTGAACCTTGTCGCAATTAAATTTGATATTATAAGAGATTATTTTGTACAATATTGTGAAACAACCCTAAGTTGATAATAAAATTGCGCGAAATTTATTTTATAGAGTGATTGTAAAGCCGGGTGGGAGGGAGGGTACGAAATAGAATGAATGAGTGTTTTGTTTGAGGATTTTGTTGTCTGCGTATGTTGAAGCGGTAAGAAGGAAATGTTGTGTCACCAGTACCGTAAAAATCTTAAAATTTAAAATTCGATTTAAAATAAAATAAAATAAAATAAAATAAAATAAAATAAATAATAATAATAAATCCCTCTATTATAAAGCACGAAGCAACTTTCCCACGGAGTCCACCACAATATATGGACATCTACCTACCTTACTTCCATGGTGTCTTTTTTCCGTCGCTTGCAATACTCACTCGACTCTCTTTCTCTACATAATAGCATCAGAGGCTCTGGTGAATACTCAGATGTACTGAGTTTCATCCTTTATATAGAGAAAGAGAGTCGAGTGAGTATTGCAAGCGACGGAAAAAAGACACCATGGAAGTAAGGTAGGTAGATCTCCATATATGGTGGTGGACTCCGTGGGAAAGTTGCTTCGTGCTTTATAATAGAGGGAATATGGCGTGCTACTCTGTCAAAATCTTTTGAAATTCGCATAGTAGACCAACATACGTTCTCCCTGTCGACGGTCGTCATATGATTGTTGTATTTATGGAAGTCAAAAATTGTTGTTGGGAAATCGACGTTGTTGAATATTGAGCATATGAATAATTAAATACGAAAAATGCGAAATACGACAATATCACTACTTAGATCTGCCAAAAATTCGTTATGACAGCCATATCTTTGGAGTTTTAAGGACTCGGAGTACATGGACAAAATGAAGCCCGGAAACTCCAGTGAAAACTTCGCCTAATGCCTTCGTTATGCCGTAGCAGTTGATCATACGAAACTACCATACGCGTATAAGGCCTTCTTTTGCTTGAATTGCCAATTCTAACCTCCTTCTACTGGCTCTTTGAAGGTCAGCATCCACATCCATACGCCGCAGTTTTATATTGGCAAGATGTGAGCATATTCATCCTGGGATTGTATCTCTGTCAAAAAATAAATAAATCCAGAACCCCGTCCCACTGAAACGACAGTCATTAAGTTCGAGCTGATGTAACGTAGGCACCATTGACAGGAGCCGAATCATATAGTCCTTCTGCAATGAGATTTCGCCCAGCATGAGACGCCACAGAGGAGGCTTTGTCGGCGATATTAGTAAAGAGATGAGTCCGGAAAGTACTGTCAGACTAGTAGCTCTCCCAGGTTGCTCTTCATCCCCGAAAGTTTCTGAAATTATGACAACTTGAAGAACTTCGAGATTCGGGATCTCAAGTGCTTGAACATCTCTACCATTTCCATGGGGTGATTTTCAATGCCGATTTCGAGTCGGCGCAAGAGTGGATATACCAAAGGGTTCTGTCGCTGCAATGACAAACTCGGAGGCACTCTCATCATCCACGGCAAAATGAAGTGTATCAATATGTGGAAATTCTTGTCCGACGTGAAGCGCATCACCAGCTACATAGTAAAGAAGATATGGCAGATGGTTGTAAGATGTGCTGCGGATAGGATATCCTCGATAAAGTGCGCCCCCCGAAGATTTTAAGAGGATTAACGGTAAGCCTACTCCGAAGAGTAATTTGGGTAACTAGGCTTGGAGTATTCATGGCTATTTTGAGACATCTACGGCACGCGCGAAACAGTACCAGGGAGGCTTGATCCCTCAAGACATCATCGACATCACCACTGGGGTCGTCAACTAGATGGTCAACCAGCCATGCGTACTCGTCGGGATCAATATCGCGAAGGTCTTCAGGTGTGATATTCGTTGACAATTGTGGGTACGCAATCAGTAGAAATCTGACCAAGGATCTCCGTAGAAGACGAGGATTGAGGATAGCAGTGATTTTATCGACTCGATTTGTTTTCCTTCCAATGATTGCCTCTCAATCGGGCCAAGCGAATCTTGCATTTCGACTAATATGCCATTGAATAGGTTACAATATTCCTCTTCGAATGTGACCAGTTTTCCTTTAGAACACCCACTTGTACGGGGCTAGGACTAGGAATCAAAGCAGAATTCATCACCAATTTATTATTTGGCCAACTCTAGTTCTGTGTATCAGTAAAAGAATCATAGATATACTGAAAAAATGCTGGTACGTGCCTCCAGCGTTTCTCAGGGACATTGTTGCTGTTTGGCTCTGGTATGTTCATGGTGTTTCACGTTGGCGTTTTTTGATTATTTTTCGAGTATTTTTCGGAATATTTTTGGCCAAAAAAGAAGCGAAGGAAATATGTAAAAGCACCCTCAGAGCTGCTTTTACACTCGTTTTCGGCTATTTCTTTGGGAATATATTTTAGAGCCTTGAAATATTTAGTGTGCCCATTTAACCAGCTGATAGTTCTTGTACTACATTTCACTGTACCATATTTTAGTCTATCGCCCCTCACAAATATGAGTCACATTTTACCATTATCTTCTCAGTACAGTTGAGGTCGAATATCCCAACACTTACCCAAGGATGGAAGAGAATTTGGGACCGTTTCACGTTGGATCAAATTTTGTGATGTTTTTTGGAATTTTTTGATCTAGAAATACTCGAAAAACACCCACGTGAAACACCCTATTGTTAAGTTCAGCCTTGGCCTTTGACAGACCTTGACCGAGAACAGACTAGTCAACGGAAGCAAAACAAAACAAGCGCGTGAGAATGATATGTGACCAAGGGAGTGACAACGCGTCTGACGCGCCACGCCTCCTTCTCATTAACGCGCCATGTCCGAACCTCAATCCTCCCCATCCCAGCCTCAAGAGGCATCACAGACTCACAAAGCTTTAGAATCGGGACATTACAGGGCTCCAAATGTCTTCCCATCTTCTCCAACTACCCCTACTGACGCCAAAACCAAGAAGCCAAAGACCCAGTCAAAAGCACAACCCAATGCTGATCGACCACCCGGAAAATCTCTACTACCTACTGCAAGAGTACAAAAGATTATGAAAGCAGACAAGGTAGGATTTTCGCACTCAATATTAATTTCATTGCGCTGATACAATGGCACATTTCCAGGAACTTCCGAGTTGTAACAAAGAGGCTGTATTCTTGATATCGGTCGCGACGGTAAGCTACTATTGCTTCAAGATCATTACATTGCTTATTGACGTACAATTAGGAAGAATTTATTAAGAGACTCAGTCAAGCCGGTCAACAGCAAGCGAATAGAGAGAAGAGGTCCACTGTTCAACGAAAAGATGTCGGTGAGTGCCAGTTTCCTGTGGTTCTTCTTACTATTACTCAAGTACATGACTTAGTAACTGCTGTTCGAAAATCAGATGAATTTGTATTTTTAGAGGGTACTTATTCCTAACTTTGGAGTAGAGAACGTCCTGACCCTTCTACTTCCAGAAATTCTTGCAGCCAATGCCCCTGCTGCCACTGCTCCAGTCGTCAAGAGGAAATCAAAGGCAACTGCTCCTTTAGCTGGAGCGATGATCATACAGAATGCTTTCGCTGCGAAAGGTGGCAAGATCGCAGAATCCAGTGGTGGGAATCAAGGCAGTCAAGAAAACAATGTAGACCATATGGACGTATCATAATGTGTATAATATGTGTACCATAGGTATCTATAGCTTACTCCGAATTATTCGACATAAAACTTCCGCTTCTTCGTCGTCCAGTTCTTCCCGACCCAGAAATTCTCTCCGATGCATCTCTCCCATTGAAACAGGTGCCAATGGTGGTGCGATAGGCTCTGATTCAGGACCTGAGAGTTTAGGTGCTGGCACAATATGATAATGGACCTTGAAATATTCATCAAAATCAGTTAGTTTTCCGGGAATCAGAAGATATGTTTTCTACATGAGGAACAGCCTGAGCGTATTCTTGATTGCAGACGACATTCAGGGCCGTATGATCTAATGCTGGAATTATATCAGTTATGCATTAATTTGGTTTGAAATTGGATCTCTTATTACCTTTCGTGAGAGCATCCGCAACTTTGGAGACCGCTTCGCCCATCGACCCAGCTAACTTGGGTGGTAGGTCAGATAAACGGGAAATATGTGTCTTGGGTATAACGAGAACATGTCCTCTCCGTAATGGTAGGATATCTATTGATGAAATAAATAAAATATTATTTGAAACCTACCCGTGATTGTACTCGCCTAGTATAGCGATGACATTTTCATTCTCATAGACTTTGTGGGCACTTGCGCCTTCAAATATAATACGGCAAAAGGCACAAAACGATGCGTCTGATTTCCATTGAGCAGGCATTTTACGGTTCAGGTGTGCGTCGATGATGAAGGAAGTCATACTAGCAAGATTATCGGTGGTCGGCAAAGTTCGCGCCGATAGACAGTTTCAGGCTCCGCCCGAATTGTATATGGACTCCGACATATTCTATGTTCCATGTTCGCCAAACCTCAGTTAAGTCTGCAGTCCGACAGGCCTTCAAGACAATACAGGTTGACAAAACTCGCCCACAAAAAGATTTTCCTTGGGTTTATTTGCCAAAGTTCCAATACTATTCTCCAATACGGTCTCCAAAGTACCTCGGTCTTGATGCTTGGGAATTAGAACGTTCGGCTTTCTTGATACGTCGTGCCATCCTACCGGACGAAGTCAAAGATAGATTGCGTAGGGTTCGCGAATTGGTCGCCTCGAAACAAGACTCACAATTGGGCAAAATCCTATGCCCTCAGGGACGATAGGGACAGCCTTCGACGTTGCTATTTGGCTATTCATGCACGCCAATGACCTACATTCCGTGATCACCTTGCTGAACGAGCTGTCCACGCACGGGATACCAGTTCCTTTAACGACGTTGATGACAGCATCCCGAGGTTCCCAGTAGCGTCATGACCCACGACATCTAGAGCAGGTTTGCGATGCTTTCATTGGGTCTCTTTTTGACTCAACGAGCTTGCATTTTGCGCCCTTCTAGAACCTTAAAGACCGTGGGGTATACCCATGAACTCGTATTTGCCGTGAAGGCATATCAACCCTTGCAACCTCCGGAGTGGATCCCTTCCCCTGGTGTGTACACTCAAATCATAATTGCTTTCGCTGAGTGTAAAGATATGGTCAATGCCCGAATATGACTTGATAAGTATCGCGAATCTGTCGGAAGAAGGCCCTCTCTAAATCCAATACGGCAACTGTTACGGAAATTGACGATTCAGTGGCCTGGCAGGGCTCGTTGGACCAATCCAAGATATTTAATCCGGGGCGGTTTTCACTCGAGTGCGGCCCGTATAGGAGCTATATGCGAGGTTTACTCCATGATTCTGTGCCGCAGCTCGAGGAGTTTAAAAAGTGGTCACACAGATGAAGGAAGACAATGTCGAGGCCGATACCGAATTCTGCAATACCCCGCTCGAGGTATACCAGCACTCGGGCTTATTTCATCAAGCCATTGCTGGATATAACAGAATGATAAAATCCACAAGGCGTATTATCCCGGATGCATACACATACGTCGTTATATTTGTTGTGCTAGGTAAAGTATTCGAAATGGGGCATAGCTATAACGCACAGACAGGGGTTTACGGGCTCCATCCGAGGATTTTTTCCGTGAGATGATCACACTCGACATGATTAAAACATCAACTGTAGCTGCCAAAATTCGGGACGAAATTGTATCTCGGAGCAGTCTCAATTCTGCTCTGAGGATGTTTTTGCGTGTGAGGGATTATTCAGCGGCGTTGGTGGTTCTTCAGGTCCTCAAAAAGTATGATTATCTCTTGAAAGAAACCTTGGAGAGGGCAATCGCTCGTATCCTCGGATTTCGATTATTAAGTCGTATCAGCGAGGAGCGAGGAGGCCTGGTCAAGATGTTTCCTCGGTTTAAGTTATCCCCTACCTAGACACATTCACTCAGTCATCGATGATTCAGACTTTATACTAGGAAAAAATCCGAGGAGCGAAGATAAAAGATGACTTAGAGTGGCTCGTGATTCTTTAGGGAGATCGAGCTTTACTACCGTGTGTTGAGCACAAGGACGCTGCAGAATGCTGCACATTGCCATTTGTGGAGAAATAAAGGGATACTGATTTTTTTCACTGTTCGGCTTAGTTTAGTATTTGTCGATTATGGGTAATTCATCGTATGTATGTCATTTCGCCAGCTTATTTTACATTATACTCATTTACAGGAATACCATTTCCTAAGTGTCCGATGACTGACCAATTCTACGATACTTGCCTATGTTTAAGTACATGTTCCCTTCCAAATGATATAAAGCAATATGCGCAAACCGAAGGACACGAGACACGCGCTCTTGAGTCCTGACGGCTGATACACGTACTCCAGACCCATTCCTCAGCAGTGCTCAATCCCTGAATCTCCTATACACATTGAAAGCTCTCTATCTACACTGAGGGCGGCGCGGCGTATCGGTAGCGAGTGAAGGAGCGGATATCACCCCCGCTAGGACTTGACCTCCTCCATATGGGCGGCCCATAGGATGAGGCCTGAATCCTGTCCAGAAGGGAGACTGCGTGGCGCAGACAGCGATGCACGCTCATGCACTGGCATGGCGTAAG
Source organism: Sphaerobolus stellatus SS14 (assembly GCA_000827215.1). Lineage (NCBI taxonomy): Eukaryota > Fungi > Basidiomycota > Agaricomycetes > Geastrales > Sphaerobolaceae > Sphaerobolus > Sphaerobolus stellatus. Next base: position 1,664,115 of record KN837079.1, read on the forward strand.
CAACACTGCCCATCCGCGTAGCAACCCGGCGTCCAGGACTGCCAGTGGGGAAGTAGAACCTATCCAATTTTTTTGAATGCTATAAACACACATTCATCATTGGTTACGCGTGCATGCGTTCCCTTATGGAGCCGGCTCTCGGCTTATCCTTCTCCTCCGGAGGTAAAGAGGATTCACTGGCTCGCGCCGAGTATCTCGCTCTGATCTCAGTCTTTGTACAATCGGATGCACGTTTGTTAATCAATTAATAAGCACAACAGTCAAACGATTTGGATGAACACTGAGTTCGACGGAGGTTCCTAAATTTTCTGTCCCTGGGTACCTGCAGAATTCCCTTGCCGAATCTCCAACGTCTGGAGTGTTATTTTAAAGTATCTTCCAATTAGATTCCAAAGAACTCAAGGCGTTATGGGTCTGATCTTGAGAATTTCCGAAGACAAGAAGCCAAACAGCATTGAGGACCTTTTAAACGGCTCCAATCTCCGTCAGTCGACCCTTCATGCCTTGGTCGTTTTTTGGTCTCCGGACCAATGATGGTGAGCAGATGGAAATAGAAAATATCTTGGTATCTGTTATTGCCCCTGACCACGCGTAGTTCTCCTTGCGTTCGTGAACTAGCATGATAGCAGCCTCCACCACAACGTTGCCGACGCGCAAGCCATGTGCGTACGGAAAATGATTCATAAGCTCGATAGCAGGTGAATTTCTAGTTATTAGGATTTAATCTCTTCACACTCTTCATACCCTGGTCATGTTCCGTGGTGTCGCGACAGTACTCATTGCTGCAAAGGTCGTAGCGGGAAGCTTGACCCTTCCTGCTTTTCCTGGAGCCCCTACCTTCCAGGATGATTGTGAGTTCTGGAAATATCATCTCTGGTTATAAATTTAAGACGTCATATAGTGAGATGCTTCTTGCAAAAGCCAGTCCTTTCCTGCAACAACGCTACCGTCATCAAGGATACCTGCTGCTCGCCGACTCCTGGAGGTTTAGTCTTGGCGACCCAGTTCTGGGATACATATACTGGACTGGAATCTCAAGGACAGTTGCTGCCCGACGCTTCCACTTGGACTATTCATGGCTTATGGGTGAGTTCAGTACTTCTCTTAATGCTTGCCTATCTCATGTAAATCGGATGATTTCTTAGCCTGACTTTTGCGACGGAAGCTTCACAGGATACTGTGATGTGACCCGTCAATATGATCCTACTCCTGATGCTTCCAGCGTAGCAGCCTACACCGGTCCTGGAATCGATACTTTCATTTCGGCATTCGGAAGGAAGGATCTCCTTGCCTACATGGAGAAGTACTGGATCAGCCAAGGCAGCCCAAACGCCAATTTCTGGGCCCATGAATTCTCTAAACACGCCACTTGCTTCTCGACCTACGACACGGCATGCTACACGCCGTATTTCAAGCATGCAGAAGTTGTTGACTTCTTTGATGTAAGTTCTCGCGAGGCTTTTAGGCGAAGAATGATGTCATTTATGCTTTTCCTTGCAGAGCGCTATCCGTGCTTATAAGATGTTCCCTACTGGTCAATTCTTGGCTTCACAGGGTATCGTTCCCTCGAACACCACCACATACACCCTTACGCAGCTCAACAATGCCATTAAGGCGCATACGGGTGCTATCCCTTACTTCGGCTGCAGCGGTGCCAACGCTCCAGAGGGCGATGGTCGTACTATCTTGACCGAGGTGCGTATTCTTGTAATAATAATAAAAGGTTCGTGCACCCTTTCTGACGAAATGCCATAGGTCTGGTACTACAATTACGTTCTTGGAACAACTCAGACGGGTACTTACAAGCATATCGATACCACTTTTGGTTCGTCCTGCACCAAGACTGGCCAGATCAGTTACCTTGAGAGGACTCCATCTTCGATTCGTAAAAATTAATTGAGGAGTGTACCTAGATTGTATTTAAATAATATTCTAATGCTTAGATTCCAAGTCGACTGACCTTAAAACTGCTCAATGTTGGAATGGATAAAGGGCATTTACTGTCATACAACACGCAAAACAAGAAAATAGTAGTAAATGCTTTAAATAAATGTAATTCAAAGTTCCTTCTCGGTATACATATACTATCTAGGCCAATTCGTGTTTTACTGGTAATCTCCTTTATTTCAATTTCCATAGAGATTTGATAAGGTCGGCTGCTCTTTCCGCAAATACATACGTTGGAACTTGAATATGGCTGCTGGGTATGAAGGGCTAAAGCGTGATTGAGTATCCAGAAGACTTTAAGCACAAGAATAAATAAATCTTACAAACACTGAAGCATCTACAACCCGTATTCCAGTGGCTCCTTTGACTCGTAAATCAGGATTAATCACGCCAAATCCTGCATTTGGAGCCGACATTGCAACCGTCCCGACTAGATGGGCTGTGCTACCAGCATTGTTACGAATAAAATCTTCTAATAGAGCATCTGTCGTGGCGTTTGCTAAGTCTCCAAAAGGCCCAATGACATAATCCTTCCAAGCAGGAGCTGATAAGAAACGGCGTATGCTTGCGAGTCCTGCACGGAACGCAGCCATTTCGAAAGGATTGGTTAGGAACCCAGGATCGATAAGTGGGTCATCGAATGGGTTGTTTGAGGTAAGGGTAATTGATCCTCCTGGATATTAATAAATTATAGACGGTAATGTACAGTTTATGAATGAGGGTACTTACGACTGGCAACACTAACGATGTTAAGCCCCACCGAAAGGAAATTTCCCGTAGACGGCCCACCAACTGCCCCACTCTAGCACGCGCACAATCTGGGTCAAAGAAGATCTTACATAGATTTATCAACATACCTGCGTATATATCTCAAAATGCGGCGTATTTGGTCCCGCAGAAGGGTCTGGAACCTGTTGAAATATAGTGGCATTCTTCGGTATCCGCGCCCAACCAACATGGGTTTCAGGTGGGTTTCCAAATGGTCCGCCTCCTGTTTCATTCCAGAGCTGGAAAGCTTCGTTGAAAAGTGTCATGTTTCTGCCTAAATTATCCAGGGTATCCGTCGAATTTACTAGCCAGGTGGTGAAAAGCCCTGGTTGATCTGTAGCGTTCTTTCCGACACTTGGAAGGTTCAAAAGAGATTTAATACCAAGAGGTTCAAGTTCGCTTCGATCGCCAATGCCGGAATGCATAAGAATGAATGGGCTGCCTATAACGCCCGCTGAGAGAATAACTTCTTTGGAAGCTATCACATTCAAAAGAGGGCCTGAGTTTTCTTGTTAGTGCGAGTTGGGCGTATAATGGAAAGGAACAGTTTTTACCTGCTGCCCCATTCTGCGTAAATTGAACGTTCCTAAAATCTAGTGTTGTTTTTCCTTGATTTACTGTCAAAAGCTTGGTAATCCTTGCATTGACAAGCACATGCATATTGGGGCGATTAAGAAATTGAGGGGCGAGGTATGATGTTGCCGAGCTGCTGCGCTTCCCTTTTTTAATTGTAGACTGAGCCCATCCTTTAAATTTAGACGGAATAAGTATATATGTGATTTATTAAATATGAGGAGATAATCACCTAAACCTAACGGCTTGCCAGCGTTCCAGTCTAAAATGAAAGGGAAAAGATCTGGTAGTTCCTTGGTAGCTTGTATCACACGGCCATCAAATGGGGAAGGGAAACCGTTGAGGCTGACAGTATTTATGCCATTAAATCCATGGACTGCAGGATTGAATTCACCCGTCTCGTTATGACCGTCCGTGGGTGCAGTCCATATTTCGTTCTAAGGATATATGCGTTAATTTCACCCCATAATCTTTGAATACTATGAAAGCATCCCTACTTTACGGAAATAGGATTGAAGATTATCCCATGACCATCCTGCGTCTCCTGTTACTTTGGCAAAGCGATCGTAATCCTCGGCGGATCCTCTTGTATAAAACATAGCATCTATACGAAATTAAATAGTCGGGTTTACTGATATTTGGTGAGAATGGATGCTGAAAGGGCAACTTACTAACAGAACTACATCCTCCCAACATATGGCCTCGGAAATAAGGCCCGCCTCGTCCATTCAAACCCGTTTGAGGGACGATGGTATAATTCCAAAAAAACTGAGATTCTCCGAGCAGGTTTTCCAGGAAAAATGGTACAATCGAGTTTATGACACCTTCGTTACTTTAAGGCATTCATTCAGTATCTCATTGAAGTCTGTTGAACCACCAAATACTCACGAGGGTCCAGCTTCAAGGACGAGGACTGAGACGGTGGGATCCTCGGTGAGTCGGTTTGCAACAACATTGCCAGCAGTTCCTCCTGTAATAGAACTCATAGTATCACACGTCGACATTGACATAGAAAGAGGGACATACCTCCAACTACGACAAAGTCGAACTCCTTGGCTGGTAAATCGGCTGCATTCTCATAGAGTTTTGCGTGACAGGAGAGCCCTGTTGCTAGAAGAATGCCTGCTGCGAAGAGCTTCATGGTAGTGAGTTTACGCTGAAGGAATTCGAACCTCCCATCCGATTCCCTTAAGTAGGAAACCGACTGGATTCTATCCGCATTGCAAATCCATTGGCAGGAGCGAGACCCCTAGCACAATAAATTTAGACGAGGGTTCGCGAACAGAAAATGCTCCGTGCGTCGAAGACCAGTGCAAGGGCTTTGAAGGGCACCGTTAGCAGTTAAAGCCCAAGGTCTCACGAGAAGTAGATAGCTTAAGAATGTTTAAGAAGTCCAATAAACAACATGTCGCGCTTCAATTTAATCGAGAATTTGGGAGAGAAGATGAAAATGCTGGGATGCCTTCAAATTACTGCTGGGGATTTTAGAGCATCATTCAGATAAGTAACGGATAAATCCACACCTTATGGTTCTACTGTATTCACATAAACTTGAAGGGTGCAGTCTTAAGGCACAAATTCCGTTTTATCCTAGATATGGTTAAAGATACCTTTATCTCAGCATGCCCCCTTCGGTGTATACTTTAACAACATGGCAAGTCCAACTTCCGAGATGCCTTATGCAGCGGATGTCGTCCATTTCTGGAATAATTGGCTTAACATGACAAGATTAAATTTACCAAGAAGCGATCATGCCCTTAGGACGCGAACTCCCTGGGAGGTAAACGGTGATTGATATGCCACGGAAATAGCAACATGTCATCTATCGCTCACTTAAGAGAGTAAGTAAAGGCTGAATTAAGAGAGGAAAACGTTATCCGGCTTGCAACGTGTAAGATTCTCAATCTATGGCTCATATGATTGAATCCCCTTCAACATCAGCTTGTAAAGCAACCAAGAAAACCATACTCTATTTTAAATTCTCTAGACCCCAGGTTTTAACCCACGGTTAAGAAATGACAAAGGAAGACCTACGCAGAGCGAATATACCTTCAGCTGATCTAGATTAAGGGGCGGGGTCAGCAAAAGTGAAACAAAAGAGGTAAACTCTCACAAGAACGATGAGAAGAAGGTGAAAAGATGTCTGGAATCATATGGAGCAAGGAAATCATAGAATAAGGATATAAACAGCTGTGTCTAAGAGGAGAGGAGGTACTGGCTGTTCGCTCAAAACTCGGAGATAACGAAGAGTCAGCATCTATAAGCAATTGATTGGATGCAAATAATGGATGTCCGTGTATGAAAGCTACATGCCAATGTCGTCTGAAGGCAATAGGAACACCCTCCAAGAGGGTGTAGCTCAATATTAAAGACAGCTGGAGGAGGAGGAGGAGGATAAGCCGGCATGGGAGGTTGCTGCCTATGCGAATGCGCAACACAGCCTCTCTGCTGGACAAGCATTCAGGCCACATCCTAGAAAAGGATGCAACTGTCGGGCCACCCGTCACAGAGGGAGAGGACAAGCCTTTGTAGAGGGGACTATCCCCACCTTTGCTCGCTACGGCCTATAGGTCGCCCTTGGGACGAGTTAAGGAAGATATTATATGTCTAGGTAGAAACAATATGTATTAACAGGTATAAAAAGGTACCGCAAAGTGGTCCACAGTGCGGTTCAGCAACAGTCAGGCAAACATTGCACACTACGTATGAGCACAAGACATGATTGGCCAAAGGAAATCCGCGGATAAGTGTACAACGTCATAACGGCCCGGCAATGGACTTCGCAAACGAAAAGCTCAGGCTACGTGCAGGAGAGGGAGTCTGGTACAGGGCAACAAAAGGAGGGTTCAAGGAGACAAGAAGCACGGTCTACGCAAACGAGAAACTTGGTCTGTGCAAACAAGGATGCTTGGGCTGCGCATACGAGAAGGAAGTGAGGGGAGGCCGCTCGGTTCTGATATTCGGCAGTACAAGCAGACAAGAAACTCACTCTGTGCAAATAAGATATGCTCAGACTACGCAGACGAGAGATGCTTGGTCGGCGTAGACGAGAAGCCAGTCTACGGACTTCCGGTCAGGTCAGTGAGCAGCCCCGGACTATGTAGTACACTGCAATGAGTGTATGTGGACCAAAGTCAAGCGTGCAACGACGCGAGCTCAACAAAGGAGCGGTAGCAAGGCACTGATGGTGGTGGGAGGCCGAAGAGGAGGAGTGGACTCCGCAAATGATGAGTGCGTCAGCTGGCTTACCAGCCTTAGTTACATTTCTTATCGGACTTGCAGGAAATTTTTGTTCTCTTAATTGTGAATGGGAGCTTATAAATTGAAAATAATCCGTCACCGATTTCCGGTCGCAAATGACAAAATAAGGCCAAGAAATAAAGTGACGCGTCGTCGCTTACTCAGCGAGCTAAGAATACACAGCCACTGCAGTGCGCACTCGTACATTCGACCTCCTTCGAGGGCTCGTTGCTGACGCGTCCCTCGTAGGACTACAAATACCCAATTGCGCCTAACACCTTTATCTTATTCAACATCTCACAACCAAGCCCTACACTAAGAGTTCTGCAACTGTTGCCGCCGATGTCTGCCACACCCACCGAGTCACCGCACAATTCGCAACTACTTTTCGTCGGCCAGCAATGCCACAAGGAGCAATGTTACATGGTCGATTTCTTGCCGTTCAAATGCGACCATTGTGAACATAAATACTGCTCAGATCACTTCAAGCCCGGCGACCACGCATGCGAGAAATACGACCCATCCAAGCATGATAGGATAGCCCCGAATTGTACGTCAACTATTCTTCAATCGATCTATAAATCCTAACAAATATTTAGGTCCATTATGTGACACGCCGGTTGCTATTCCTCAAGGGCAGGATCCTAACCTTCGGATGGAGCATCACATCGACCATGAATGCAAGGTGACAACGGGTCGCAAGAAGACCGGAACGATGCCAGTTTGCGCACGAGGGAAGTGCGGAAAGAAGTTAATTGCCCCTATCAAGTGCAATGTGAGCGGTTCGATGCATTCTGAAAGGAGGCTTCGTTGACTGACTTTGATTGTAGGGCTGCAATAAGCAGTTCTGTGCCGCACACCGATATCAATCCACACACGCATGCAGCTCGATATCCGGTTCTTCAAACTCTAATTCACTAGGCAAAGGGGCCTCACCTTCTGCTGGACAGAAAGTTGCCAACCAGACAGCTGCTGTAGGTGTTGCTGCTATGGCCGCCATCAAGCGAGGTCTAGCAAACCCCGCCACCACATCATCATCACCATCTACATCGAAGCCCGCTCCTTCACGGCAACCAGTGTCTGTTAGAGCTGTACAGGCTGAAGCAAGCACTTCCAGCAGCGCGAAGCATAACCCATTCTCTAAGACTGATCGGTGCGACCTTTCTCTTTCTTTTATACGCGAGACACGAACGCCCACCAGTAGTCCTTATTCCATATTCAATCCTTAATCCATTAATAGACGTGCAAGAGCGGAACAGGAGTCAAGACTGAAGGGCATGCGAGAGAGAGCGAAGAGAGGTGTAAGTCTTCTAGTAATTTGCGTAATTTAAAGGTCACTTATGCTTTACCTTGCAGATATTATCGGATACGGAGAAGGTGCAACTAGCAGAAATGGAAGCTGCTATTGCTAATGGGAAGAAGGATACAGATTGCTCTGTCATGTAGCCGCGTAATTTCTGTATCACCTTTTTGTATTATTCTTTGGAAATTTCATGTATTTATCGTTGTACGAACTTTAATGTCTGCATATTCTTATTCTTCTTATTCTCTTGATTAATTCAAAATTTATTTTCTTGTTTATGCATCATAGCATTGACTCTGGATGCATTTCCCGAAAAGGCAGTGATTATTACCGGTAAGCTCTGTGCCGGTCACGTGTTCCCAGGCTACTTAGGGTCTCCCATTAACCACGACATACCAATTGCCAGTCTAAACCCCAGTAATCTGTGTATACCCATCATGGCCTCGAAGAAGATGACCAGATACTATATCCCACACCCCGACGATCCTAATTGCAAGATTGCTGGAGATTTGGAGCAGTTAGAGCCAGATTTGCCTACGAGGGGAAGACCAGTTGCTTTGGTTAGTTTCATTCTAGGAAATATGAGTAAATTGCGTAAGCTTATTTGTACGTTAGATATTACACGGTGTTATGGGGTAAGAACTGTCCTTTCTGTTGCTCGGATTGATTTATAGTTACCTCTTCAAAACAGGCACAAAGATTATTTATTTCAGAAACGTCTGGCTAAGAAGCTTCCTATGGACTCATTTAGATTCGATTTCCGGTATGTATATATCATTAATCTCATATTCTGTCGTAATGGCTAAAATGACTCGATTTTTGGCTTCCAGTGGTAATCACGAAACACCAGGGACATGGAATATGTCTGCATTCGGGAATGACATCGCTGATGTCGATGCCGTTGTCAAATTCTTGCATAACGAACTAGGCTACAAAGTGGACATGGTGATTGGACATTCACGCGGTGCTATTGTAGCCTTCAAGTGGACCTGCAGTACTCCTGAAGGGCGAGCAATTTCGTATTTTGTCAACTGCTCTGGACGGCATCGTATGGAGGTAAATATGATGTCATTTTCACAAATTTTTAAGAAATGCTCATTTATCTTTATTACTTAGCGCATGCGAAGTACATAATTTACATTTTCTCCTCGACTGACTTATGAATTAACAAACAGCACGTTTAGGCCGAAATGTAGTCTATGGGCCGAAAATCGAGGAACAAGGATTTTACGAATGGAAAGTCATAGTTGCAAGGAAAGAGAAAATCGGGAAGATTTTCGCTGGCGATGTCGAGCGGTTTGCCTCTTGGGATACGAGCTATGTCTGGGATCAATTCCCTCAGGACACGCATGCTTTGACTGTGCATGGACTTGCTGATGACGTTGTTCCCCCGTAAGTCAAAGCTTTTCGAAGTTTTTTTAGAACGACTAAAAAGGTTATTCGTAGTTATGATGCAATCCTTTATGCTCGAGCATTATCAGCTCGCAAACCCGGAACCCACACATTACACATGGTTGAGGACGGAAATCACAATTTCACCGGTGTAAGTTTATATCTATTATTCCAATAAATAAACAAATGCATTCTAATCTACTAACAATCCTCTATATCTTCAGAAATACGACGAAGTAAATGATACTATTGTAGAATGGCTAAACCAAGCACGGAGGGGGGAAGCTAAAGGAGGAATTTGGAACGCAGGCGTAAAGCCGAGACTCTAGACATAATTACGGAGCAAACTCTATAGACAGTACCCGATTACTTTGCAATCGGTTTGGAAGCCATGGCTCCAGCAGCCACGGTTTCAGGATTCAAAGGCATAGTATCGCTGATGAGGCCATTGGGAGCATCTTGATTCCCACGGATCATTCGAAGTTCCTCCATTAGAGTTTCATGTCGGAACCTGAGACGGATATCAGGAACGTTCGTCTATTGTATCGCTCTTTAGTTATCTAATGATTCTGGATATATCATTTGCAAAAATACCTTATTGATGTCGTTTCCTGCAGCACCGGGCAAGTGCCATTGCTGTCCTAGCCAGTGTCGCTTGACTTCCATCTCGAAACCACTTTGGATGACGGAGTTCCTGGCTAATTCTGCCAGAGAGCTTTGAGAAAGCTTATAAATCTGTGAAATCGGGTTAGGCAAGTGAAACTGGTATGCTACGAATTACTTACATGAGCGGCAACGCTGTATTCCTCAAGAAGTGGTTCCTAAACACGGGTGATAAGCAACAGAAACGTTATGAATTACGGAAAACTTGAATAATCACCTTTGTGAAATGGAATTGCAATGGATCATCAGTACTAAGACTGACATTAAGACCGGCTTTAAAGAAGTCCAACAAAGGGTTCCTTTCGTAGGTGAGGAACAATGCATTGTTACTAAGGGGACTCATGGCAAGACCAATTTGCTTGAGATAGAACAAATACTGAAGAGCCGGAACCTTTCTAAGAAGGATACCATGCGAAATTGAATGAGACGTCAAGAATGCGGATGTAAGCTAGAAAACAAAAATTAACCATTTTCCAGAATACTTTGACAACATTCAACATACATGGTCGGGGTCTCCGGCTTCTCCAGAATGGGGTCGCAAAACAAATGTATCTATGCATTAAAAATTAGCCAGTAACTCTATCAAGCTGTAAAACGTTGCTCACTGAATCCACGGGCGCGCCTCCAATTATTCAAGCTAGCGATGTTGGCATACATATAATAAATCCTGATAAGGATGCTTCAGCAATTACGACTAGCGTTACTATGGAGAATTAATCTCACCAATAAGAATACGGTGGTGATTGAGCTGAATCCCATAGGCGAGGGTAGGGGAATTTGCGGTGGAACCGCCTTTCGGCCTTGGATTCGTCATCGACAGTGTCAAATCCTACTACCCTTTGAAGGAAGACGTGAAGTTCGGGGTGGGTTGATGGATCCTTCGTGACTTCGAACAGAGGGCCAAATACGTCTGAAAACGAAATGTCAGAAGACGATATGAACGTATGAATAATAAAACTCACTACGAACAATGTCTTCAAACGTATTGACGGATCCGCTAGCTTTATATATATCATAAAGGCGAGGAACTTGGATAAGCCAGCGGATATTGTGCGAGAAGAGTTTGTTGTTGACAACCCATTTCGATAATTTGTCCCATTCGTTAGGGGAACGACCATATATACTAAGTCTCCATTCGCAGTTCTAAAGCCTGCTGAGAATAGGTGCTGATGCTTTAAATAGGATAGACATACCTGGTATTTACTTTGCTCCAGATCCGTCATAACCTCTGAAAGAAAATGAATATTCAAATCAAATCTAAAAGGCATTGATTCCAATACCTCTGGTTAATTCCGCAAGATAGCGTCCTTCGATGTAATTATCCGTTTTCAAGAAGATTTCTCGCAGTCGAGATTCTCCAATAGGATTGTACTTCAGATTGAACTTGTCGAAACGGTGGAAAGAGTCCTGATGAGCATGCATATCGAGGGTATCGATAGATAGATCATAGGCTGTCAAATTCAGGGATTCGAAGACTTGTGCCAGAGTCAGTTCGGCGCCATCTCTGAATATCACAAGATCCTGTAAAGTAAATACAATTAGAGTGAATAGCGGAAAAAAGCTGCCAATCATACATTCGGAGACTTCTTCATTTTGGATTTGATGAAGCGCAAAAGATGCTTCTGATTCATACTGCTGGAATGATGGACATGTGTGTCGACTTTGCGTAGGTTGTAGAAGTCTCTGTAAAGCATATGTCAATATACGAATAATTCATAATACGCTAATTTACGAACCTATGAGGAACTCTCTGATGGGAAAAAGTTGCGTCAGGTATTAGTCGGCTGAAAGTCTCTCGACATACCTTCATATCGGTCATTTCTTGGAATTCATTCAGCAAGCTATACATAGTGAATTTGCTGACAAGATATTTCAAGCGACGATACGCAAAGCTCTTAGTTGGACCGTCCGTGATGACGCCTAGTACGTATTCGAGGTCCATGAAATACTCTCGGATGGTCGGTATTTCGAAAACAGGCTTCTTAGAGTCATCTGGAACAATTTTTTTAACAAAATCAATAATACTCAATAAATGCTTGACGATATACCCTCAGCTGGAGTCGAATCATACACTTGGAAAACTCCTTTTTCGTCAAGTTTGAATTCCCAAGGATGTTTGTCAGGAATAGTGCACTGAGAGTATTCAAATTCTTCTTCTTCCTCTTGATTTGAAGGGTGGCGCTTATAATGCCAATGAGGGGGAGGCGGTCTGGGATATATCTTCCAAGGCGGTAGGCTATCTTCCGGGGGTGGTATGACCTCAGACGCCGATGCGTCGGGTTTAATCCCAGTGACGTCCCCTGCATCGTGTTTAAACCCAGCAAAAACACCGTCATGGTCTTTCGGGTTATCACCAAGCCTCTGCAGAGATATACGAATGTATTTATCTCGCAATTCCAGACATTTCCTCAAAGATTCAAACATAGTCTTGAGTTCTCCTGATAAGAGAGCGTCTATATATTGCGCGCCCCTGTGTCAGTTTGACAATCGTTCGGTTAAATAACTGGCTTACGTGCGGCCCCAGAGGGCAGTTCAGCCTCTTTTTCGATGTCCTCCTCTTGAACTTCTATAGTTTGTTGAACTGAAATTGTGGGGGGTGCCGGAGCTGGACCTGGATGCGGGTTGACAATTGGCGTCATGAAGGGAATCGGCATAGAGACCTTTGGAAGTGAAGATGGGCCAAAACTTGGCGAAGCTGCCCTAGAATGTGGTTCATTCGAGTTTCGGCGATGAGCCCAGTACTTCTCTTCAATCTGTGTAACATGTCAGCGAAATGATCAGGAAAAGAGCAACAATGGCGTACACTTTTCATGGTCTTTTCTTCATTATAAGGGAAAAACCCATCCTTGGTGGTGATAGTTGAGTCCATAGGTGAAAAGATGCCATCATCCGGACTGGGTGTTCTTGAACTGCCAGCGCGTTTGCTGCTGCCCGAACCGTCGTTTCTTCGGTCGTTGGGACTCTCTGAAGCCATCTGTGAGTAGTACGTGAGCTAAACTGAGGAAGTCCGTGCTCAAGTTGGGGTCGTGGATGTGAATATTCTGTAGCCTGTGACGGATCTACTCAATGTAAGCTGTGGCTGACGCGCTTTCAGACTCCGCTAACCAGAACACTCTGAAAGCAGCTCTCATGCCTATGCTCAGTGAGAAAGCTAAAGGCAAACAACGAGCCGAAAGTTCTGAAGGATTGGACCCTGCTGCTTCGACTTCACAAGCCGCTCCTGCGCAGCGAGAAATCGCGGTCCGATTTACTGAGGGCGTCGAAGATCTGACCGTGTATGTGGGAGAGAACGATTCCGTGAAGGACTTGAAGGCGAAGGTGAGTGAAACAATGATCCAATTATTCTCTTAGACTGCTCATCTAAGCTATATAGATCAGGTCTCAACGAACTGAGGTTAAGAACAGAAGACTGCGACTGATCCATTCAGGAAGACTGCTAACAAATGGGACCCTGTTATATCCTTGGTTAAATTCTCTAGAGGAACGACATAGAAGGACGCAGTCTAAAGATGAAGCCGTACAAGGAGAAGGTTCATCCAATGAGCCTGACATTACATGGTTACATTGCTCTGTTGGGCCAGTCATGGATATAGGGGAGACGGATGAGATTGACACCGTTCAAGTATGTTAATGCGTCCTATGCATCATTTGTACTTATAATAAATCCTCTATAGGCTGCTCAAATACGGCCGTTACGCGGATTTGACAGACTTCAAGCGGCTGGGTTTTCTGAAGAAGAGATTGCGTCCATCAGGAGACAATTCCATAACGAGTCAGTTAACCAGAATGCCGATCCGGATATGAGCGTTGAAGAATGTTCGTACTTTCATTTTACTCTATAATAAAGGTTTAACCGCATCTCTAGTGGACGAGCATGTCCGAAATTTGGAAGAGCAATGGATCGACTCGATTGATAACTTTGGTTCCGCCGCACTCTCGCAGTCATCCTCTTCATCCCCATCGACTCTATTGCAAGGACTTTTACTTGGATTTTTCTTCCCTGTAATACCCTTTTTTCTTTTTCGGGAACCTCATATTCCCGTTTTCTGGGAAGATGGACGGCAGACTGAACAACTGCCCAGCGTGATCTTTTCGTGAGTTTTTAATTTGGAGCATTGTTGGAAAATTAATTACTAAATATTCCCGTAGACGACGTATGCAAATGTTTATTATAGTTGGGTTCCTTCTCAATATTCTATTCGGCCTATGGCGTTTCTTATTGTCATCTTGATCTCCTCCCACGGACTGATTTATTTCTTTAATTCATATCAGTCGTGCTGCAATTTGGGGCATTCTTGTCTATATATAACTAGGTATTACACTATAATCACATAATTTACAAACATGTCTAGGTTCTGCCTCGGACGCTATTCATCCATCGGACGGTATAGTCACTAATACGGCAAATGCAACCGCCACGAAAGCAGTGAAGAAAAAAGTCAACAAAGCTATGGGCATCCTTGCGGCAGGAAACATGCCGTTTATCAATGCCTTTTGAACCGCGAAATACCTTATGAATCCTGGTATAATGTGTTAACAATTTTTACACCCAATAATAGTTTTTCTCCTGCGTACCAATTATTGGCAGTATAATTCCCACCAAAACCGCTGCAGCTCCTAACCATCGGAGTGAACGTTTCACCAAAGCTCCCAACTCCAAGAAGTTAGCGAGTTCAGTGTCGCTGCCAGTCTCAAGAATCTCCAGTGCGCTCGTCGCAATCAATTGTATAAATGCTGGAAAATGAATATAAATTCCACTGAAAATATTATTCAAAAGCAAGCGACATACCTACACCCACACCAGCAATAGTTACGCCCGTCCGCATATATGCTAACCACGTCCTTTCGCATGCAAGATGGTCTCGAGCCACAGACCCGGTGTTCTCTAAGACGAGAGAAGGCTGTAACCATGCTTTAATATTTGAAGAATTGCGAGATGTGGATGTGACAAGAGATGGATCGTGATTCATGGTGGCTGTTGAGGAGGGCGTTTCTTGCTGCCCCGTCTTCTCGTGGGTTGGTAAACTTCCTTCTTGCTTCTGCAAAAGAGGCATAATGTTCCTTTGTCGTACTCTCGCCAATTTGGTTTGTAGAGAGCTTACTATCTTATACTTATCGTAACCGCCACTGGCCAATCCTTAAGCGACTACACATGAGGCACGCATGTGGCTATAGCAGGGCAAGGTAGAGTGTGGAGATAAGACTGCCGAAAGTAGGCGAATTCTTAATGCATAATATCTTTTTATACGGATATCCAACTTTGATCCCGGAGTCGATAGTTTTTTCATCTTTTTTTTGGTGCAGTGTCTAGTATTTCGAGTCATTGCCATCTCCGTCCCAACTCCGCTGAATGTTGGTCTCGGGATGAACTGGTCAATTTATATACTCATGTAGAAACGCAACTGCTTCCTGCATAATCTCATTATGAGTATATACATAATGATGTTAGTCACGGAAGTACGTAGAGTGCATTCGAAACCGATAATTATTGGGGGTTTCAGGGTCGACTCAATGGCAACTGAATTGATGCGCCTAATACGACCCATAGAATTATCGGTTTCGAATACACTCTAATACAACACGATGTAGAGCTAGATAATCTAGCGAGTTCTAACCGAAGGTCTTCGACTGATTCCCTCCCTTCATCTCGCTCAAATTCTTGGGTGCAGGTCCGAAATTCCCATACTGCACGGTAGGAGCACCTAAAGCAAAGTCGTTTACGTAAGTTAACCGGATATTCGAAAAGTGTGCATAGCTCACGCTTCTCGCGTTTCTTCTTCGCGGGTGCTGCTGAACTGGAATTCGGGTCGTCTAGGATATTAGGAGCCGTGGAGAAGTCGAAAGGCATAACGTCAGCTGTATCTTCGTCTTCTTCGTCACTCTTTCGCTTCTTAGCGTCGGATGGAGCTGGCGAATCCGTGCTATCGTTATCTTTGACTTTGTCCTTCCGCTTTCTTTTCTTTTGAGTCTGACGCTGACCTACGACAATTATACCATCATCCTCCACAATTTCGGATTTAGCGGTTTGCCGTTGAGCAGCAGGGACGTAAGATATTTCGGCGACGACTGCGGGATCTGGAGATGGTTGTGGAATCACTTTGAGTTCAACTGTGGAGGAGGAAGTAGCTTTGGGTTGAGTGACCTAACGAGAGATGTCAGTTAGGGGGATGGTAGGGATCTATCAAGAAGGCTTACAGCTTTGGGTAAAGTAGGTGCAAGTACGAGCGTGCTGTGTATACGCGCTGTGATTTCTTGGAAGCGTTTATTATCTGCTGCATCCTATGAGAAAACGTTAGGTTATGAAGTACTTCTGAAAAGCAGAGACGTACAGAAGGAGCTGAAGAACCCAGAAGCGAGCTCTTCTGTGTCGAATAGGCAGCATCAGTGGTCGGTATAGAACCAAAGAGAGCACTTGAGGAAGTAATGTTCGTCGACAATGCTGCACGTGGTCCGGAATCAATATTGTTACATCGGCGGGACAAAGCAGGTTACTTACGTCTCAAACGGTCCCATAGATCACTCTTCACTTTTTCAGCAACAGCTCCAACCACCCGCATGTCCTTATTAACATCAGCAACCTTCATCTCAACATCCTCTGCCACTTCCACCCGCTGTTGCTCCAACCCGGCGCGTTTCACGGCCTCCTTGATGACATCCAATAATTCAAGCGATCGGACACGAACTAATGGTGAAACAGGTTGAAATATAGCAAGCAACGCTGGCAAATCAGACGGCGGTCTTTCGGCGATATTGAAGAGATAGTGGTTCGGTAGCACGTATCTGTAATAGCCCTATGAGCTACTGCATGTCGTGGGAAAATGGAAATCAACGTACCTGGTACTCTCATCTTCGTTCCTTGCAACCATATCTCTCCACCGGTGAACTGCCCTGAAGACATTTCCTCTGACACTCGCGCCGGCCCAGAAACTCTTGTTCCACTTCCTACTCAAGGCTTCCCATCCACCTGGTCCGGTCCCATTCTTTTCATCATATATTTCCTTCACATATATCCGCAATGCTGTTTCGTTCGACCGCTTAATGACTTCCAATAATGGAGACGCAGCTTGCATTTGAGGCGGCGGCGTACGAGGGGCATTAAGGGCATTACGGAGGTTATCGTAGATATAGAGCAGGAAATGTGTATCAGAGCGGGCGTAATTGAGCATCTCTTGCGGGAGGGGACGAATTCGCCAGTCGGCGAGTTGGTAACGCTTGTCAGGTGTGAAGTCGCAAAACATTTCAAGTAAAGCGGCAAGCGAATGCTTGGGAAATTCTGCAATAAGGGTTAGATACGAATAGGAATATATAAGTTCCAAGAGGCATACCTAGTACTTTGCTTGCGTGGTACGTATCGAAGAGGTTTACGACAAAGATGTTGAAGTTTTGTTCTAACCAGACAATGTCGCTTTCAGCGCCGTGGAAAACCTATAAGTGAATGTCAGAATAGCATATCAACAGCTCGAAATTCCGTTTACGAACCTTCACAATGTTCGGATTTGCGAAGACCTCATTTAGACATTCAAGCTCGACTCTGATCGCTGGATCCAAGCAATCGACAATCCAGTCCTGAGTGCGCGTAGAGATTTGCATCAAACATACAAAGCCGGCAAATGATCGGTATGAGTGATGCTCAAGATCCACCGCAATCTCGTTAGCTTGCTTCAAGGTCTCCAGGAGGTCTGGCAGTTGGGAAACATGGGATATATACGTAACGGGAGGAGACGATTCTAGAGACTCGGGAGGAGTGGGAGAAGATGGAGCAGTAAGCAAGTGCGATGGTGGTGAGAAGTTTGCGATTTCGTATTGATAAGGATGTGGGCTGCGGAAAGGGTCAGCGATGTCAACGTCGTGAAGAAGTGGCGTACCTTAGTGCAGAGTTGTTGTCACCCAATGAGTCTTCTAAAGAGATTATAGCATGGGGTTTCGATTTTAGTGTTGGCCGCCATGGCAGTATACTTTTGTTGTCAACAGGTGTGCGGAAGTGAAGTTGTGGTTTTGGTAGATGAGAGGCATGTGTAATGGAAGGATCCAGGCGACCACTTTGTGATTTTATAACCTAATCGGAGTATCAGTATCATTCATTAACATAGAAAATGGCAAGGGACCTTCAAACGGGCCTTCGCCTCGGCCTTTGGGTTAATAGGAATTGCGGGGGCTTTTGTACGGCCTAGGTATTGGTCCAAACAAGAATCCTGACATAGTCAAAATAAATAGCGAATAATTTTAATTATATGGAAACATACTGTTCGCTCCAGCAATTGGTCAAGGACATCAACTACTCGGGAATGGAAGTCATCAACAACATCCTCCTCCGTTTCCAGCTTCCTTTTCCCCTTGTTTTTACTGCTGGCCCTATCCGGCGCTCCTTCTACATCATTGGCGGCTTCTGCATAGTCCAAAAGCTTGGACGTCAAGGCAAGGATTCGGTTAGAGACGTCGTCGATTTGTTTTCCAAACTTCCGGTCCAATGACCGGTGGTAGGAGATGTCTTTTGGGAGTGCAACTGATCTTTTGACCGCAGAAACTGCTGCTGATTGAAGCTCAATTTGATAAGCATCGAATGAAGTAGATGGAGACGGAATATCAGGCTGTTCGTCCGAAGAGGACATAATAGAGCGTTGCACTGTTGACTTGCAGCAAAAATGCAGACACGCTTGAGTAAGCCGCACGTGATCCTGGTACCGTGTAAGCGCTAGACGGTACCATCGTCACCATCACTACCACTACCACAACCTTTCAGTGTTCAAAGGGTAAGCTCAGTCTAATTACTAGTCACTAAATATATTCGCTATTATTATTAGCATCAAGGGAACTTATTTGTGTTACGTCGAGACTTCCGAGTAGGACAAACTCTGATGCCATTCGAGCCCGCGAACAGTTAGCCATACATCCGAAAGTCGGCAAGATGGTGTGTGTGCTATAAGGGGGAGATAGATTTGATATGTATTCAAAGTTTTGTTCAATGAGAGCTAGAGACCTTTAACGTCAATGCTTAGAGCTTAAGCGCCTACCGTTACAGATAAGAGCGTGATACAAAGCTTCAGTCGAGCTACCATCCTTTACCAAAACCTTTAGCTGTTCCAAGTCATCAAAGATCTCACTAAGATACTCCGCTGCACCTGACAGATGTGCTACCCTTGCACATGCCGCGTGAAGGGCAAGGTAGCGAGGATCTGGAAGAGCAAGTTCAGGATCAGATGATGTAAACTCTACCACTTCAGGGATTCCTTTAAGCATGAAAGGTTGCACTGCTCCGGGTCGATAACAATGTATCGGATCCTAGACATTTATTAGGTTTAATTGCTCTAAATAGTTCGTTCCACGTCATACTCACATCGGGTTTTCTTTCTAGCCAGATATTCAATTGATCAAAGTACATGTGTTTTCCTATCTCCAGCGTTAAGATATTCTGAAGACGATGAACGGCGGGACCGTTGAGTTCCTCGATGGAGTTGATCTGTCCAAATCGATCCAACACTGCGTGAGCGGATGCAGCATACTCGCGCTGAATAGCAACTCGAGTTGGTATAAGATCCATCATCCAATGGGCAACGCACGAACATTAGCGAGATTTTGATTTGTTGACTGGTCAAAGATGTGTGCTGGGTTGGTTGGGGCGCCCTCAAGATCGTCTGTGTACTTGACATCATTACGTAATATTGAAGCAGCGTCGAGCTTTCCTGTAAGCATGCATCGAAAATTATCCCTCCTCAATGCCTGCAGTAAATGTCAAAACAGGGCAAAAAGTAGCATAAATAGTAGACTCACAAGCTTCTTCGCGTCTACATAGTTACTGGGTGTCTCCACCAGCTTCTCACGGAACCTATCCTTTTGGGCGTTGAAGGATGGTGCAGAAGGGTGGCGACTGGGAGTTGGGGTTCGGCCTTTGGCAGCCTTGACTAATGAATCAGATGGTTCAATGTTCAACGGTGAACGGTCAACAGGCATCAGGAACATCGATCGTTAGAACCCACAGCACCGTACGAAGTGGTCCTTATACAGATTGGCCAGCTGTTGGAACTTGTGGTCTTCGGTGCAACGAATGATCTCGGTTGAGATCTCCAAACGCCCTTCAACCGATGGTGCTTCGATAACCATGTAGCCCAGAAAACGTGCGCATATCAAGGGCGTTAGATGCCCTATCTGTTCAACTTCTTCGTGCCGTTCTTCCATGCTTAGACATAGTTTATACGCAGAATGAGGTATGAGTGCTTTAGCAGTCTCGAATGGATTCTCTGGGAGGTCAACGGGCATCGTACTCACGGTTTCAACTAGCACCTGCCTTTTTCGGAAAGCCTCCGGATCCTTTTCTTTAATCCAGTCGAACACGAGCCTTGGGGGAAGAAAGGCATTCCTATCCCGCCAGGCCTACAAGAGCAGGTCATTCAATTCGTCAAGAAGAAGATCGCAAACGGTGTTTACGAACCTTCCAGTACTTCTTATCACTCTTGTTGGTTTTGTGTGCCGAAGAAGGACGGAAAATTCCGCATAATTCACGACCTGCAACCGCTCATGCCGTCACCATCAAATTGCCCCCGAATATTGAGCCATATGCTGAGCACTGCGCTGGCCGATCCATTTATTCCATGGGAGATTTATACGTCAGCTATGATCATGCACCCCTCGCCGATCGCTCAAGGAATTTAACAACTTTTCAGACTCCATTGGAACCACATTGGCTCACTTGCCTTCCCATGGGATGGGCTAATTCTGTTGCAATTTTCCAAGGACATGTTATGTTTTATTCTTCAAGATGAAATCAATGTGGCACCTTTTATTGATGATATTCCTATTTTAGGACCAAAGACCCGTTACAAATTAAAAGATGGGACCTATGAGACAATTTGTTACGGGCTGATCCTAACGAAGGGTTCCGAAGTGTGACTGAAGTAATGAACGAAGTCACACTAAAGAACGAATGAAGTCACACTAAAGAATGAACAAAGTCACACTAAAGAACGAAGGGTTAGAACTGAAGGACTTGGCTTCAATGTGCGTGGGTTGTGCCTTCTCAAAATGTACGTGTCCTTAATTTGGAACAGATTAGAACCAACAATATAAGAGCGGAGTCGAATACCGAAGTTCCGAACGAAGTCCTGAATGAAGGTAGGACTTCAGAGTAAGATCAAAGGTTCAAGGTGAAGTTTGGAAATGATCTTGAAGGTTTGTATTTGGTTTGAAGGCTAATAGAGGTCTGAAGTGTATAGAGGAGAATGAGCACTAGGCTCGAGTATAGGAATGATATACACTAGGTCTAAGACATAAGGTCTAATTTCTGACTAGAGAAAACTAGCTAAGATACATGTACTTATATACTATAAGTTCATGGATGAAAGTGGAAGGAAGTATTACAAACAAATAAATCAAATGTGGAACAGAGCACAACATACAGTGATAGAACAATGGGTATATGCATATCATCAAATAGCGAAGGTTCGGGGGAATCTTTAAACAAATAATGTGAAAGATCGAAAAGGTATGATGGACAAATATGCAATAAGGAATATAAGTGAATGGAGGATATGTCATGAGAACAATAAGCGAACAGAAATATGCCATAAGAAAAGATAAGTGAACAGAAACAATACAAACAAATTGGAAACAAATGTGACGAAGTATCAACTGTCAGAATAGAAGAAGTATCGAGGACCAATTGTGCCAGGTCTGAGGAAGACTAATAATAGTCTTATGGAATAGTGGAGTGGATAGTGTGATTGAACGAAGTAGGTGGGCAAAGGTGTTGCCCTCAGGATCAAGAAAGAAGTTGGGATGTGGGTCAAGGGTTTGTTGTGCGAACACGAAGATGAGGTGAGACGTGAAGGTCAAACAAAGTAAGATGTGAAGTCAAACAAAGCTCTCCAAAGGTATGTGACCTTCTCTGAAGCTTCGTAGAGGTTAAACGAAGTCACGTGTTGTGACACTTAAGCATGGGGCTTAACAGTAGCGAAGCTGGAGCAGGCTGACCATGATATATTTAGTAGTTAATTAAGTAGTCTAATAGTGCTTAGTGTATTAGATTAACTAGATACTAAATAAAGTAATAGTGATGCCTTTAAATAAAAGATCTGTTTGTAAACTTGAACACTTCGAGTAATAAGATGGTGAAATAGTAGCAGCCTGGGACTTCTGGCTAGTGGTTGCAATGTGATGTGGTTCTTGAACTGGTTCAAACCAGTTCAGAACCATCCAAGGCAAATGGTTTGAACCAGCTATAAACCATTCGGAACTGGTTCAGTCTTTACAGAGAATCTGAGAACTGAGAACCGAACCAGCCTCAAACCACCTCAAACCAGTTCTTCTGGTTTGGTTCTTGGTTGGTTTGGTTCATAGTTCTGCAGTTTGGTTTGTGGTTCGAGAACTGAACCCCGGTGACACTATTTGTTCCTGTCTGGCTCCATCTTTATATCTCTCTCATCTTAAACTCTGAAGTAGGGACAACCTACAACTCAGCAGGACACAACACACAAGTTGAAGCCAAGTCTCTTCAGTACAAGTTGTTGACATTTCCATGCAGGAACATTGACTTACTTCTGCGCAGTGCGTGGCTTACCAGGTGTATTCCATATCAGGACATAACAGTGCCTACAGATACGAGGTTCTGGTCCAAGGTCCATTGGTCCAACACCCACGTGGATCTCCCAACAGCACAGAACTTTTGGGCAGAGGGGTTCTCACTCATGGTAGAAGGTGTTTGCACTTGTAGAACACCAGCAATGACATCCGATCAAAAGCATTGCCAAGAAAACTCTCCAAATGATCAAATCAGTCAGGAGGTAAATTAGTACACTTGCCAATTGACCATGCAAACCATGCAAACCCTCTGTTCCTTGAGCCTCCATTCCAATCCTGCTGATTGTGCTGATTGGATAAGTCCTGCCAGTCAAATGTACTTGATTTCTTTCCCCCTTTTTAATTTAAATGACTTTTTTTGGGTAGGATGAATCCTGATATAGCTGTGTAGTGTAGTAAGGGAGAGCTAGGGAAGGAAGTCAGAGCAGGTAACCCTGATTAACTCAATGTGGTCTCATGAATCCATCAGTAAGACCACTTTTTCTGTCGAAGCAGGAATTTTGGAAGGAATGGATGAACTTCTTCAGCCACTTCGGGATCATCATTGGGTTGAAGCTGGGCATTGTTCCAGGCTGAGGATCTGAACATGTTATGTGCATACATATACATACTGGATACTCATCACAATGCATTCAAGAATTTCAGGAATCTGCACATGTACACATTCACATATATCTCGCTCATAGGATTAGGAGGGTTGGGTCGGGATCAGAGCTGTGGCAGACTAGTTTGATTAATGTACTGAGTGCTAAGTTTTTCTTCTTTTTCTGGAGTGGAGTTTGATCTTGACACCCAGAATAGCATGCAGTCAGTCAGTCAGGGAAAGGCTAATCTTAATAGGAAGAAATCGAAGCTACAGGGTATTATCCAATCAATCACAATCAATTTTGAATTTGCTGGCTTCGGGAGGGCATTAAGACATGATATCCCCTTAGTTTAGGATTTATTGGGAAGGCTTTGGCACGCAGTAAGGGAGGGCATGGGAACAAGTTATTCAAAGCAGGTCCACAATCAATTCAAATGGATTATAACTCTCAAGCTGATGACATGAACATAGCCTCATGAAATCCATTACAAGCTTTCAGAAGGGTTTGGCATGTAGTTAGGGAAAGTGCCAGGAAAAGTCAATGCAGATCCACTGCAGGTCAGCGTCAAAATTCTCAGGCTTGAGAGGCAAACGAAGGACATAGCCTCTCGATTTCATCATTCCCTTGTGAGTGTGTCGAGATATTTTTTACCATTTAGGAAGAGTTTGGCACATGGTAAGGAGTAGCAAAGGCCCACTGTTCACTTGCTGCTAAGCAAGTGCTTAAGCTCCCTTTGAAAATTTGATGCTAGATGACATTTATTTGTATGGATTGTTATGGACCTCTCTGTAGACATTGTAAAATTTTGGGTGGCTACAACGTTGTGAGCAGAAAGTGGGTCGCTATCACTCAGTAAGTAAGCACTCTGAGCATCATTATATGCAAGATGGCACTGTTAATGTTTTCACGAGGCACAGTGTTTGAACTGGTGGCTGAGAGGGTATGTAACAATAATGGCATCAGATAGCGAAAGATCTCATCCACGATGTATGGTCCATGAGCTGTATCAGGTCTAAGTACCCGAAGCTAAGCTCAGGCACATGCCACCCAAGGCTGGATAATGTGACACAGTGACACGAAGCAGGCTGATTTGGGTGATGGGTGGTTATGGGCACCTATTTTGAGTTCTGCTATTTGCTCCGTTTTCGCCCCTCTTTATTCCTTTTCTTTCACTTTCTTCTCTTCCTCTTCTTTAGTGCAGAATTGCCATGTCACCACATGTGCAGATGAGTACTAGGGATCTTCTTACTTCTTATTTCTTCCAGTTTACATTGAAAGCTTGAGAGGTACTATGTTCCCATCCACAGATCATAAGGTAAGTATTTTATTGTTGGTATCATAAGTCTTCATACTAGTACTAAGACATAGACATTGCTAAGCACGAAATGCTCAATTTAGGGCCATGCATGTGAATGCTTTGAATGAAGCAGATCCAGGCGGAATTCTGTGAGGCAGTGATGTTGTGCTCATGACTTGGTATGTTCTCCAGATAACCTGTTTATTTTGATTAATCGACTTTGCCTTGTTAGAAATCAAGCATTGTATCAAGCACCACCACCACCGCTGCAGTCCACAGCACCCCACCGCTGTCTCCGCCATCTGCCATCCCCATCTCCGCCATCTGCCATCCCCATCTCCGCCATCTGCCATCCCCATCTCCACCATCTGCCATCCCCATCTCCGCCATCTGCCATCCCCATCTTCGCCATCTGCCATCCCCAGCTACCCCACCGCAGTGTCCACTGTCCCTAGCCTCCAGTGGTGTCTCCGATGTTCTGTGCACTTCCACCATCACTGTAAGGGCAACCCTATCCACAGATGGACATCACACCTGATCTGATAGAGGAAATCCAAAGATATATAAGCAACCCATAACCTAAGTACAAAGGACACACACCTGATAGAGGAAATCCAAAGATAAAAGTCTAAAGAAACCCCCATCAGGTGGCCACATCTCCATATGCCAGCAGATTCAAACTCAGCTCAACTCTCCCAGGCTCCCTGACCAATAGCACCTACAATGCCCATG
>KN837079.1:1710316-1728198 GCA_000827215.1 Sphaerobolus stellatus SS14
CGCGTGTATATATTTCGATTACTTATATCACTTTGGATTTCCCCTCTGCTAGCTCTGCGTGACGTCCGCTCGGCTTCGAGGGTTGCCCTTACAGATATCTAGTCCATCATAAAGATAGCTCGTACAGTACGAAAGCTACTGTAAGAACAAGTGACTACAAAATGTCACTCAATGGTCAGAATCAAGCTAGAGTCTCGATTGAGGAGGTCAATGATGAGGACAACATCCATAATATCATCAAAAACAACGATATAAAGGATGGCAACCTTATTATTGTAGACATGGAGACCCCTCCTAGTCATTTCTTTTCGAAATTAATGATCAAAATAATAGACGACTACACCAATCAAGGCTACAGGAGCCTATCAAGGTTCCGAGTAGGGCTGTAGCCCCTACTAGTGGGATTGAAATGTTTAATTAAAAGGAAAGAATAATTATTTCTTCTGCATGTGTAAGCATACAGCTTACAAAAGATGACTTTACTCATCTTCGCACCCAATGGAAGGAAAATTACGCTGACCTGTTCCGCGAAATACCATTGGAATTACCTCCAATGTGTGAAGTAAATCACAGGATCAAATTGATTGATCCCAATAAATGATTTAACTATCATCTACCCAAATGTCCTGACGCTCTACTTCCTCAATTACATGCCAAGATAGACCACTATCTTAAAGCCGGTTGGTGGGAACCAACCTCAGCATCACAAGCTGTCCCGATGCTGTGTATCTTCAAGAAATTGAAAGAAATACTGAGAACAGTATTTGATTTGTGTCTTCAGAACGCAAATACTGAAAGGGATGTTACTCCCTTTCTGGATATGGACCTCATTTGAACTGATGTCGCCCGAGCGAAATATTGCTCGAAACTCGATATGTCAGAAGTGTACGAGCAAATCAGGGTTGTCCCTGAAGACGTTGATAAAACTACCTTTTTGATGATTTATGGCATGTTCAAGAGCCAAGTGATGCAACAAGGAGATTGTAATGCTCCTTCCACATTTCAGCAGCTGATGACCACTATATTTAGGCCACATATTGGCCTATTTGTCCATGTTTACTTGGACGACATATTCATATTCTCGAATATGATTGAGGATCACGAGGACACCTCAGAAAGGTCTTCACGATCCTGAGAGAATCACAACTGTTTCTCTCCCCAAGTAAAGCCAACCTTTACTCAGAGTGTATGGACTGCTTAGGCCATATCATCGACGACAAGGGTATCCATGCAGACATGGATAAGACGCGAGTAGTCTGTGAATGGCACACTCCGAGGACGTATAAAGACGTCCAACAATTCCTGGGCTTAGTCCAGTATCTGGCACAATTCATGCCAGATATATCTGCATATAGCACACCGCTTTCGGCTGCTGCCCAAAATAACAGGAAATTCCTGTGGACTCCTCTATACGAGAAGTTCTTCCAGCAGATAAAACTGCTGGCATGTAGATTGCCTATCCTTAAGCTGATCAATCCTGAACTGGATGAACCCATATGGGTTATTACTGACGGATGTCAGTTGGGCATTGGCACCATGTATGGCCAAGGCAAAGACTGGGAGACTTGTCGCCCAGCTGGCTTCCTATCCAGGAAGTTCAATACAGCACAGCATAACTATACTGTGCCTGAGCAAGAAACTCTTGCTGCCGTTGAGGCTCTTGCCAAATGGCAAGATAAACTATTAGGACGAAAGTTTGTCCTTGTGACAGACAATGCTGGTCTGTTCTATTTCCAAACTGCACCACAGTTATCGCCACGTCAAGTGCGATGGATGCAGTTCCTGTCTCGTTTTAATTACAAGACATTACACGTTCCTGGGGAACACAATCGAGTAGCTGATGCATTATCACGCTACCATGAATTTGATCTGTTAACAGATCAGTGCGACGAACAAGACTTCATTGATATGGATTGAAAACTCGATCCAGAGGGAGATACACTCCCAATAGAACATGCGGTGCAAATTCGCATAAATGTGCTGAGACAGTCACAGCACCTCCAGGAGATCCAAGAAGATAGGATCCTGGAAGCAAATGTGATGAACCCAAGTTCATCTATGCCGGAAGCCATGCCGCTTCCTGAGACAGAGGACAATGATGATGTCCTCGCTATAGAGTCTGGCATTGATGGCGTGCTGCTCAAAGCAAAAGTCGAGACAGCTATCGACCTAAAGCAGGTATTCATACCTGCATATACCAACAATACTCTCTGTGCGAGAGTACTTCTGGATGTGAAGGCACATCCGCCATTTGCGCTAAAGGACGAGCTCCTTTGGACTAAGAACGGCCTTGGTCGTTCAGTTGTATGCATCCCGAGGAACACTCTTTGGAGGGGAAGGAAGATCAGTGAAGTACTGATCGACCAAGATCACCAAACAATAGGACACTTCGGTCCTTTCAAAACCTTGAAATATATTCAAGGATCCTTCTGGTGGCTGTCAATGACAGCTGATGTAGAAGTATTCTGCAGCTCCTGCAGAAGATGCCAGACAATTAAGTCTAGCAACCAGAAGCCTACTGGGCTGCTACACACACTACCGATTCCCGAACAACCTTGGGAATCCATCAGTATGGATTTCGTTGGGCCACTACCCTTGTCCAATGGACATGACTATTTATTAGTCATAATAGATCATCTGACGTCTAAGACGCACTTGGTCCCAATAAAGACCACCGTAACAGCCAAGGAGGTAGCATGGATCTACCTCCAATAGGTAGTCCGCATACATGAACTACCAACATCTATCGTATCCGATAGAGACTCGAAGTTTACTTCAATATTCTGGAAAGAGTTACACCGACTCCTAGGAACCAAGCTGTTGATGTCAACAGCCTTTCACCCTCAAATGGATGGTGCTACAGAACGAGCTAATCATTCTATTGCTCAAATATTACGAGCAGTGGTCAAAGATGACCAAAAGGATTGGGCTAAAAAATGCCCTATGGTAGAATTTGCCATCAACAGTAGCACTAGTGCTACTACAAGATTCGCACCATTCGAATTAATATATGGGTATATGCCCCGTATTTCAGTCAATACGACTATGACCTCGAACTACCGAGGTATTCAACAGTTCGCTGAACAAGCGAAATGGAACTTAATAGCAGCCCATGATGCTATTATTGAAAAGTGTGTTGAACAGACACACTTTGCCAATAGGCATAGGAGAGAACCTCCTATATATAAAGTAGACGACCTCGTCTACTTATCCACAGCAAACTTAAGTATGCCTAAAGGATGAGAGTGAAAGCTCGTCCCCAAATACATAGGACCCTATAAGGTCCTTAGGGTAGACAATAATAGGTCTACTGTTGGTCTGGAATTACCTCCAGAATTAGTGAAGTGTTGGATACACCCGATGTTCCACATAAAACTAATTCGTTCTCATATTGAGAATGATGATGAACACTTCCCTAATAGGGAAGTAAACGCCTTGTACGAACTAGGCGCGAGCGACAAACAAGAATGGTTCGTTGATGAGATTATTGGTCACCGATGGACCAATAATGGGAAGATTGACTTCCAAGTCAAGTGGACGCTAGGCGATGTCACTTGAGAACTGTTGCATGAATGCAACAAACTAGAAGCTCTCGAGAGGTACCTTGAGATCCATGGTATTAATAATATCAGGCAATTGCCTCGACACCACTAATAAGGGTGTCACGATCACGTGTATTACACGTGACACTCAGCCAATAACTGAACTGAGGTGCTGTGGCACCAGGTGTCTGGCCAGCTTGCTGATACACGGCAAGCTAATAAAAATATTCAAGCCCTGCTTCCACGAGGCTTAAATTTGCAAGACACCCTGAAACATCTTGACCAGTATCCACTACAATGGATAACGAGCACAACGCTCCTATGCAGGTGGACCCGTCCACCAACCCCATGAGTGCCCTCCAGGCATTCAAAATGGACCCATCCACTGAATGGGTCATCAAATCCGTTCCAGGATTTGTGGCAATTAAATACAAGATGGGTTGCTTCATCTGCGATGCCTTGGCATCACACTGTATGGCTGCCAAAAGGTCATACGAAATCTGTCTCGCCGAGAAGGATGTCAGCCACGCTGCGGCTGAAGCCTGGCCTGAGCTGGTCAGGTATCAAGACGATTACTATCGTCTACTAGAGGACTACAACGCCCTCAAAGAAACTGCCCACTCAGCCGAGAAGAAGGCTGAAGAACGTAGAGCCAAGATAAACGAGCTCTACGAAAAACTCAATGCTCGTCGAGCCACTATCAAGAACCTGGGTGACCAGGTTCAATCCTTGGAGGCCCAACTCCAAGAAATCAAGGGTAATTCTGACGAATTACCCAAAAACGAGGAGCTCATCCTCAAAAACAAGCACCTTCGACAGGAGCTTGATTATTATGTTGGGAGGGCACGATATGCCCTCTATGGGAAAGACGCTAACTGGGCAACCCATAATGGGTATCGCATTAGTGACATCTCTGCGTCTGACAGCGAGGATGACGATGAAGACCTGGGAGGTCTTCCTGCAATTCCTGAGGGGATCCCTCAGAATGTGCCATCGTGTCCTCCCACCAAACTTGCCTGCCCAGTGGGCAAGTCAAACTGGAATGACTCTAAGGTTGTTCATGAAGCAGGCATCCCTGCTATTGGAGGCTCTCGCCTCCCCCCAACACCAAAGAGGATCATTGCTGATCCTCCCACCTCCATCACTGGAGTATTACCCAGGCCATTGGGTAAATCACAGGCTGAACGCTGGGATCAGCCCGCACTCAGAGGCGTGTCCGACTGGGTCATGGAGAGCGATGTCCATGACTCCAAGATGCACAGGCTCTATGTCGAGGGTAGAGCCCTGCAACCTCATGAGCGGTTCTCAGACCATACTGCGGTCATCTTCTGCATTGATGAGTATGCCAAGTCCCTGCCTGGCCTTCCCAGGGTACTCATGGTCCGTCCAGACGACCCAGACTGGATGATAAATGTCGTCCAGACATTTAACATGAATCCCTCTGGGATTCCTCAGAACCTTCGACTAGAAAGTATACATATCAACGTCGACAATGCCGATGTTTGGTATTGGCTTAACTTGATTAAGCCCAAGTTCCATGGTGCGGAAGCAGAGGTCCTGCTCCAATCCATATTTTCCACTGTAGGAAAATGGGACCAGATGATCGCTGGTCAGTGGAAGAGGAATGACAGCCCATTCCTCTGTAGCCCTACCCCTGCGAGGTACAGGATACATTGCAACCAAAAATTCGATCGGTGAGCCTTCGCCTACTGGTTGGGCTGCAAGGCTGGAGTCACTCCTGACTTGGCTCAAGACAAACTCAAGCCTTACTTTGTCCGACGTGCGACAAAGACCATATGGAATGAGGTAACTCTTCGTTCCCAACTCCAGGCCAACGAGATCGCCTCGTTGAAAGGAGGTCTCATGAACCAGTTTTGCATTCATGATGACTTACTCCCCCTCATGCAGGAGAACCCCTATTACTTTCCCCCTAGTGTGGGGGAACCTATGGATCAGGATGAGTCTGATCCTGAACCTACTCTGAGCCAGCCTCCTGTTGGCTCATCATCTCTAGCCGATAGGCTAGATTATGGAGAAGGAGGTTCTCTCGCCTGCCCCCCTGCTGATGCCCAAGAACTATGGGCACGTATAAGCTACTTTGGTAGCTTAGTTCCCCAGGGAGCTATCGTGAGTCCACTGCGGAACTCACTGCGGAATTAAATGCAGACAACCTTGAGTAGGCCCACCTACTCAGTCAAAAGGGGGAGGGTGTAAGGGATCCTTACTTATACCCCGGGTCACTAGTGAGATGCATATATGTGTCTCTTGTATATATTAAGTACATACAATGAATTGACTTCGCATCAATTACTCTAAGTCCTTATGGACTTCTATGGACGCATATATGTGTCCACCTAGTTAGATAATATCCTTATTACATAAAGTATATAGTACCTTACATAATCTTATAGTATATAGTTCTGGGTTGGCGACTAGCGTCGACCAGTTGTCACCTTACCTTGTACTATCTAGTAGCTGAAATACACACATTGTAAACAGTCTGCTAGCACAAGGAGTGATATACTAACCACAGTAAAGACATAGTCTTTACAAGAAGATACCATAGGAAAGCCCGGACGTCCTTTGACTCAAGCAGAAAGGAACTTGGTTAAGATCGCGACATATAAGAATGAGGCAAAGTCAGAGTCCAACAAACTGGAAACTAAGGTGGAACTTGTGGAGGGTATGCATGTTCTGATTACATGGAATCTCTCTGTACCAGCAGATCTAGCCAATGGAACTCAAGGAACCATAGAGAGGATTTGGCTAGACCCTCGAGAATCATTGGTATCTAATAAGGCCTACATCCATCACCTGCAATACCCCCCTAGATTGGTGTATTTCAGACCCGATACTCCTGCTGATTTTGACCTACCCAGTTTACCACAAGGAATAATTCCAATCCAACCTTCACAGCATGGCATTATGATCACAGATGCAAACAGTCGCAAACGGAAAGTTCAACGACAACAATTTTCTATGACACCGGCATACACCTTTACAGATTATCGAGCACAAGGACAAACCCTACAACCTGTAATCATCAATCTGGCTGATCCGCCTTTGTTCAGATTAACAAAGTTTAATGCTTACGTTGTGATCTCCAGAGGAACGAGTAGGGACACTTTGCGAATACTACGAGATTTTGATCACTCATTGTTTACGACACCACTGGACCCCAATTTGGTCCAGTTTGATATATTACTTGACAAACTGGACAAGGAAACGATAGAAAAGTATCAAAATGTCTTGTAAATTATGCCATGATCCAATCACTAGGAATATGTATATACCTTTCCACTGAAGCGTACCATTCCAATAAATATTGTATTATAACATTGTCTTGCCTAGAACTCATATTAAGAACCATAGCATCGAAAGTGAGAGAAAGACTGACTTAATCCAGGGACGCTCTGTAAACTGCCGACCTTTCAATAATTGTTTGAACACAAATTCGGGTCTTATTGTCCATTCCGACAGTTCTTTTAGTATGGCTTCACATATCCGCAAATGTACAGATGGAATTGAGCTTGACAAAACAATGTATGTCATATCCAAAAGAGGTCCAGTTAAAACCTTATATTTAATGAAACACACATCTTCCGAAGTCTTCAATTGCCATTGCATGGCAAATAGGCGTTCATCATGGACCTCTGCGAGACGCAAGTGTTCTTCAGGGAATCCTGTGACATTCAACCTCTTCACCCAAGACCATCGATCGCCTATCATTCAATAAACACAATCCAAACCACAAGAACGTCCTAGCTCATCCTTTCCAGACAAAACAAGATCAAAGCCACAATTGCGATACTTGGTTAGGTCTCGGGATGCACATGTTTCCCAGTCGGTTACTTGATATAACACCAACGAACACCATTCATCGAGGGTTGCATGAGCATATAAGCTGACAACGTGTATAGGCGTGAAGAAGTTTATAGCACCCACTGAAAGTAGACAGGTCAATCACAGGATTATCTCTTAAAATAAAAGGAACGTACTAGAATGAAACCCAAGAATGACAGCCACAGGATGCCAGCGTGAAAGCATAACTTGAAGTTTGACGGTATGCCGAATGGCTTCAGTTTGTATTTCTTCCCTGACAACGAGGAAGACTTGTGTAGAATACTCTTTCTCCATGTAGTAAATAACTTTCAAAGCAGAGTTTTCATGAGAGACATAGTGACCCTCCACATTGCGATGGTCCCAACTGCAGTCCAATTGTGTATAGCCGTCAAGGTAAAGGAAACTCAGAATATCCTGTATATGTCGATCATTGGTATAAAGGTCCAGATCACTTTCGGGCCAATATAATCTTGACATATATTGCAATGGTTGTGATCCAGAGACTAAGCATTGCGTTCTCACTTGAAGCATGCGAAAAGCAAGAGGATCACGAAAGAACTTGCTGTATATGTCGTTGACGGTGCGTTCCTTCGATAAGAAGTGATCTATAACAAAGAACAATTCGCAGCATGTATGCGACAAGTGGTTCAAGGAGTACAACGACAAGTACCCTAGAATTTGATCCGCGATATGTTCAATGTTGACCAGAGTATTCCGAATAGGTGCTGGCTGAGTATGATTTCTAAATTGTAGCATCTCGTAAGAAGTCATGGTGAAAGTAGAAACAGGAAGTTTGTACCATTGCGTTTCATTTGTACCATAACAAAGACACTGTGAACCATATTGCGAAAGTTGCAAAATGATCAAGCGCAGTTAGCAATCTTAAACAAAGAGGTGGAAACTGCGATAGACAGCCACTGCTATGTTGTGTCCATAAGAGAGCACTGAACAAGGTACCTACGTCACTGACAAACTGCGATGTGCATGTCGGCTTCACTTTCACGCAGCAAGTGACCGCTGGTGAAGGCGGCGTTTAATAGGGTAGTGAAAAAAATGTGTCACACCTTTAGTCACAGTTATAAACAACCCCCCTGTCAGGGGGGGGTTAATCAACCACTGTTAACAACAGTTGTTTAATAATAAGCGCTGGGGGTCTGGGGGCGGAGCCCCTGGGAGCCACAGGATTTTTCAATAGTTAAAAACAGTGTATTAATCGATTTCTGGTAGTTAAAAAACAGTGAATAAATCCTAATCCCTACCTACCAAGCCCAATCAATCTTTTCTTTTCTTTTGGGTTGAGGCTGGGTACGCTTCTCCACCATGGTTCCCTTAGTCTTAGTCGGTGGCTGAATGGTTACCAATCCTTTCTCCGAGAGAACATCAAATAAACTAAGTGACTTCAGGTCAACATCCTGTTCGAAAACAAAGTCTGCCCCTGTAGGAGTCATATCATCTGTAATCTCCGTCAGATCCTCTCATGGGAAGATGCTCCAACAAGAGCTTGAGCTTAGACAGTTGCTTTTCTGTGTCAGAAGAAATGTTTGCCATGGTACTTTGGAACTTGCGCCGGTGAGGATTGCTGCAAGTAAGAAAATTGTCCAGTGGGCACTCTCCTATTTCCTAATTTATTCTAGCGCCGTATATGGTCTCTAAAAGGTGTACCGTAGCATATAAAGGCTAATGGAGATATAAGGAATGTTTTTCTGAAAATTTCACAATTGTAAACAGTCCAAATTAGGTATCCTAACCCAGCCTGTTAATAAACTGGTTATTAACAGTTAAAAACACGGTTAAAAAATCGGAGTTTAAAACTCCTGACTTTTTCCCGCTACCCTAGCCCACTGTGTCACCTCCCATACCCAATATATCTGATATTACCAGTGTTCAGTGTGTCTGTATTTCCTTTCATTGTGTCGGTATGCCGTGTCTGAAGTGTAAAGGAGTCTAGTCGGCCTTGGAGTGTGAATAGTTGCTTAATTTCCGCCATGTGCGATATACATTTTAACCTATTTTTATTTAAATGATCCTTGATACTCAGACTGACAAAGTACATTTACTTGAAGCATTCCGGCGCAATTAGTGCACACTATCTGGGGGCCAGATAGTGCACGCTAATTGCACAGACATCTCCATTTTCGAGTTAAGGCTTCAATAATTGGAATGTAATATGAATATTAATCCTGAGGTACTACTGCTAATGATATTAATTGATTCTTTACTGAAATGGCTATCTATTGGGACAGGAACAGATGATATATGGGTAGAGTGCTTGCACCGTAGTGTGATGTTATTATGAGGCATCAACCATAGCCCGAGGTCATTTACTTCTGGCCGTTCGGAGAGGAAAATTGATACAGGTTAGTCTTAAAATAGATGATGCCTTAAACTCAGATCATACTCAGATACTAAGTTTGCAGCTTGATATCAAACTTAATTTATTTTGCTTATTTTTCAAAAACATACAAATAACGTACTTCACCCAGAAGCCGGACACACCGGTTATCCGGACAATAGGTTTTTTTCCTCATATTTAAATTTATTGTATGCTCAGAAATTTTATTTGGCTCGTTTTAAGTTACAAATAGTCTTTTGAATTCATTAGAATGCTGTCGAGTGTGCTGCCTTCATTGCACAGTTATACCTTCCTAGTAGGACACCAGCATAGGCGCCCAAGGGGAGCCCGCTACTTTTCAAAATTCTCAAATTACTCCCCTATCCTTAAATATTAGATGAACCAATATACCCACCATAATATATGCTAATATTATCTATTGGCTTGAACTTGGATGGGTTTTCTCTTTGTAATGGATAATAATGTCCAGTGTCCGGCTATTAGGTACCTCACTCTAGCGTGCTGCCAGACTACCCTCAAACTCGTCGAGGAGTAACTCAGGCAAATTGCACGCTATGGACTTGAAATTTATTTTGGAACTAGATGCAGGATATCATCATCGATTCTATTTATTCTTTTGTCCCTGCACCTTTTCTGAGAGGAACTAATATATATATATAAAAGCTGTCCGGCTTAGGGGTGAAGTACGTTAATAATGTTATCATTATACCTGGAGGTCTGGTACCCTTCTAAGTATTTTTAACGAATTCTCCTAAATTATACAAAAAATTAGAGCATATTATCTCCTTTGAAGTAGATGCTCCCGATGTCGAGAAATTAAAAGTCGTGACAGAGAGGTGAAAGCGATCGACCAAAAGGCAAAGTCGATCAACCGAAAGGTTAGCGCTAGCGACACTATTAGGTTTTGCGATTTAGAAGACGAAGGTTATTTTAGGTCTAAACGGTTTGCGTACAGCCCATTGAAAATGATTGATCTCTATCACTTTCCATCACCAAACAATGTGTACTACTGCGCTAATCTATACATAATTAATCCGACCCACGGCATTTAGATATACTTGTAATCTACTGAATTCATCTTACTCTATTGCCGATGCTAACACCACACGGTTCTCTTCAGGGTCTATACTGTAACACCAATATGGCTGCTTCAGTATATCAGAATTTGGATCTGAACAATAGGCTGTACACGTACGGGCGTGTAAAATCGGGTTCGTAGGAGGTTGTTTTTGTTTTATTATTATTTGTGAGTTGATTATTTTCCTGATTCCACCAAGCTCTTATTGACAACCGCATGTTCATCCTAGATCTTAAACGGTGAACAAGAGAGCTCAGGCAGACCAACAGTTTCGACCGATTTCAGTCTCTCGCGGTCTGAAAGCTGTTGGAGACCTCATTCACAAACGTGATGCCCATCACTAGCACTGCTCGACTGGCTGATACGAAATATATAATACAAAACAGTTACTGTTAATGAATCTTGTCTAGATGACGCTTACTATCGATCTATCCCCTGGGGGGAATTCATCCACCTCTCTATCTGCACTCAAAGGCTCTCTCTCGGATCCAGTTTTCGTTCATTAGTACGCCTTTACGATTTGTTGAATGGTACCTTGCTGATGATTTTTTTTAGTCAGATCGTACAGTTTTATACTGGAATTGCAACAACAATTCTTCTGTACCACCATGTCCTTACTTTTGAGGCCAGTGGGTTCTATCAATCCTATATCTCCTTTCTGACTGAAATATTCTTACAGAAAGAAAGAAAATATATATGGAACCAGCCCAAGTCAATACCAGTTTTGCTCTTCTTATGCCTTCGATATATCCCAACTACAATTTTGGTGTTGGGTCAAGGAGGAGTTTATAATATCGGCTCAGTGATAGGCTCACATGGATTTACGCGCTATCTCTCCTCTGTTATTCGGTGGCAGTCTTGCGTTTTGGCATGGCCAAGACTTTTCATAGGTCCCATGGTATGTTGCGCAGGTGGAGGTAAGTATCTAATCTCACAATTGTTATTTACATTTTTACTAAATGCGGTGGAATTGTGGGTTAGCATTACTACGTGAGTCTGTTTTTAAGTAATGCAATCCATCACCTAAAACGCCTCTTACAGTCATGCGGGTTCATGCATTATATGCTAGGAGTAATAGTAATTTTAACTTTCTCCCGACCGGTTATTGATAAATATTCTGTGGCAGATATTTGGGTCACATCTTTCAGCGCCCTTGTTTTTATAACGGAACTGGGTGTCTCCCTCGTACGTCCTTTTATACAGACTCTGATTCTCTAATTCAACACGTTTTAGTTTTCGCTAATTAAACGAGCGGCGACTATTCACGAATCGAGTCCACATGGAACACTGTGTGTAGGTTTCGATGATCTCGGTACTTCTATCGATACTTCCAGTAAGATTCAATTTCAGCATTTTACCACATACTTTTATCCATACTAAAAGCGATGCCATTTTCGATTAGCATTACTCCCCTTTTTCATTGCATCAATTATCTTTGATTTGATGGTTTCCATCTTCACTGCCAAGAAAGGCTTCAGAACACGAGGCAAAGATATTCGCACTCCTGTGCTCAGGATAATCCTTCGCGATGGAAACATTTATTTTCTGTCTGTCCCGACTATTACTATCCTTCGCTAAATCCGTTAACCGACTGTCTTCTTTAGGGTCTTGTCGGTGGTAAACATCTCGACCCTCATTCTTTGTGGAATTAGCTTGTCGGAAACAGCGAAACTAAAGTGCGCGTCGTTCAACTTTGGACATACACATTCAGATAAACCGTATATATTTTGCTATGATAAGAAACCTTATTCCCACCTATCAGCGAGTTTTATTCTAAGCAAGAATGTACACTTACTAATACCCTTCCTCAGAGTTACATAGGGAACGTCAGCGTGGAATTCTCCTCAATGTATGTCACTTACGAATGTCATTAATTTCTGAATGGTTCCTCTAATCATTTTATATGCAAGCATAACAGCAGTCGTGGTCTCAAGGTAAGAATAGCATTGCCCCATTAAAAACATAGACTAAATCAATCCCCTCAGTCTCTTTCTCAATCTCAGAGAAGCAGCACATCGAACCCGTTCATTAGGAGATTCCCTTTGGGAAATGACCATGCCCTTTGGAGATGGGAATACGCGAAGCGGAGCAAGCATACATTTTGCATCGTTGCAACCTAATGATACAGAGAATCAATCCCACAACGTACATAGTCGTTCTCGAAGCACCATGATTGGATTCGAGGATTTTACTGTCGAGCTGCCAGCATGGGGCGAAGAACTCAGCGACGAGCATGAAGAAATGGAAGAAACCTCTGTGTTACGGTCTACTTAGATCTACAAGTAGAGGAAGATGCTTAGAATCTTTCGTAGCATACTACTATACTGTCACATAATCGACTGGTTTTTCGATTTCTTTAATATAAATAATATAATTTCTCCTAATATGATACGTACAAGGCCTCAATGCTCGCGCTGTCTCCTGCGAACTCCGAAATGACATGGTGTCTTCTGTCTTGCCTCTGATATGCCTATTATTTTCAGCTGTTGAATTTATTATTATTATGTGAATCTCATCAAGGGCATGTTAAATTCTCGTAGATGTCGAGGCCGAGTATTAATATGTCATTAAAAACATTAATATCAACATTATCCGCATACTCGGTGAAGTCTGTCACGTAGTATGTATAGGACTATTCTATCCAGCTGGAGGCTTGATACGTCTGAAGATCGTGAAGAACAGAATGGAATTCCACTGCCAGGCGTTTGCATGGTATGACCATCCTACTGAGATCAGCTTCGACAGAACATCTTACTAAACACATTTCATACAAGGCTAAACAATATATGCGACATTACGCGAAGGTCTGCCAGTGATTGGCAATCTCAGGCTCCTATAGAGAGATGCGAAATGAGGTCGTGTGCCACTGTCCCTCCAAGTCAGGATCATCTCACCTTAGAAAGAAAGGAACTCTCCTTACTCCTTCGCAGTCAGACGCTGAGAATTGACAAGAGGGGTTATGATTCATCAAATTAATATTGAATGTCGTACCATGAAAAAATTTGCCAAGTCTCTAAATTCGCTGTGACCCTTGCCGATCCATTAAACAATTTACACAGAAGCTTCAAATTCCTATCTCCCTGTCTTACCCAATTAATTGAAACAATAACTCATCATAATCTATCTAAACTCATCTAAATTCCTTCATTAGCCTAGGACTGCATTCCTCTGTACTGGCAGCCTGAGCAACCCTGAAGCCAGCAGTAATCATTTAACCGGCGAGTGGCATGTGTCCGAATTTATCCCACTTTCCGAAAAAATCAGACGCTTGGAATTACTTGGTCGTCTTGTGAGTAGGTAATTATCCGATTTCATAGATATATTCCAGTTACGAGTTAGTATGCCACGTAAACTTAAATTCCTGATCGCGATCATTGTCGGTTCAAACGTTCGTTCGCCGATAGTATCTCCTGCTGAGGGACATACAACTAGTAGCCATATTCTTGGAGATTGCGTACTGAAGGATAACACCTAAACACCATTTAATCCGAGATCCCATCTATCGTACCAAAGTAGTTGATGCATAGAACTATCTCTAATGATGCCCCCTCCGAGTTAGCTTCATTTCCATTTACGACAGCTCAGGCCACCAATTAATATGTGGTACGACTGAGACTAGCTATTCTTCTTTCTTGTCAGAATAGTACAACTGTCGCATAACCTCCGCTATGATCTTCACCGCCATATCCTTGCCGCAAGACTCTATAAGCCATTGCGCCACGGCGTGGAAGATATAAGGCGTAATCTGCCTTCTCCCACACCCAATCCTAGCGATAACCCACCGAGCAAAAGTATCGGCATTCGGACAAAAAAGGGTGGCCTCCTTCTGAACCGAATTCGTCGATACTTCGCCCACAACAAGGTACATGAACTCGACATTGGTCGGCGTATAGTAACGCTCGTCTATCGAGAGAGCCCATCCGAGGGTATTGACAAAACGTTTTGATGCAGCGTATATCGCCAGTCGCGGGGGTGGAGTCTCCCCTGCATAAGAACCCACGTTCAGGACCAGAGCGAGCCCATTAACTCTCCGAAGTTGAGGCAAAAGAGTTTGGATAATATGGAGAGGGAATAAAGCGTTCCACTTAACAATATTCATCAGATGACCATTCATCGATCCTATAGGCAGGTTCAACGTGAGCCACGAACTCGATAATCAAAGCTGATAAAGCACTTCTTACTTGGATTGATTTATCGGCGCACTCTCCAACATTGCTCACCACAATGGAGATATTTAGGTTTTTGAACGGGCTAAGTAGTTGGTGGAAATCATGATCCGCTTTCACGGCTGGCATGACTCGGTTTTGTAAGCACGAAAACCATCTGATAATATTGAGTCTCCAACGAATTTTAAATGCTCGAAAACCCTGTTAAATACATTAAGTTTACAAAACATTAGGGTTTACAAAGTTGTGGGATAATATGTATCTTATATTGTCCACAAAGTAATGACACAATGTGTAATTGAGCTCGGGATACAATAAGGACTGATGCTGACATATACACAAAGGAGTGAACTTTGAATACATGATGTCGTCCACATGGTACATCATGTATCTGATGCAAGATTATAATATAGGCAAACCTGGGGAACATGATTGGTTTGTTCCTTTGAGGACAGCTTTGAAGACAGCTTTGAAGACACAAAGTATTGACTGCTTCGAAGACACAAAGGTTTTGACGCTTCGATTTGTGCCAAAAACATCCAAGGAGGGATATGGCACACCCATAAGCCCCAGAGGGCTTCCATCAACGACTGGCATCTGGCCCATGCATTATACTTTGTGTCTTCGAAGCTGTCTTCAAAGCTGTCCTCAAAGGAACAAACCGATCATGTTCCCCAGGTCTGCCTATATTATAATCTTGCATCAGATACATATTATCCCACAACTTTGTAAACCCTAATGTTTTGTAAACTTAATGTATTTAACAGGGTTTTCGAGCATTTAGAATTCGTCAGAGACTCAATATTATCAAATGGTTTTCGCGCTTACAAAACCGAGTCATGCCAGCCGTGTTTGGTTGCATCTGCAAGAAAATAGTGTATGTCCCTTCGACCGGCACCTAGAGCCCTGATTTCATCGACGACTTGTTTGGTCTTCTTTTCATTACGTCCATGAATAATTAGATTGAACCCTTGTCTATAAAGCTGCTTTGCGACAGCTTTGCCTATCCCATCTGTAGCACCAGTGACTAGGGCATATGGCTGGTCACCATGTAAGTACTTTTGACAGAAGAGGGTCGAAGAAAGTAGATCCATATGAAGCTTAGGAAACGATAACTCTGCAGTGTGAGATAGAAGAGCCCAAGCAAGGCAAGTATCTGGTGCCGGTCTGCAGCATTTTGAGTATGGAAAGCTGATGTTGGCTCAGTGAATGACTATTTGTTGGTGTCTGGTTCATTACTAGCGCTGGGACTTCGAACTTATGTAAGATGTCGGAATGGCGGATCATGCACACCTAAGCGCCGGCCAGAGGTCCACCACATGCAACCATTATTGCACTGACAGGAGCCAGAAACGGAGTACAGTGGAAAGCCGACAACAGATAGGAGACAGGAAAAAGACAGAGAGAGTCGGGAATGGGAAGATACAAGCAGATAAGGGGAGAGGAAAGAGGAAAAAAAGGAAAAAGGGAAAGGGAAAAGGAAAACTAGTCAGACACGGAAGTTACAATTTAGAGAAAAATGATATCGAGATGGATACATGTACAAATATACAAGTAGAAAGAAAAAAAAAGAAAAAAAAGAAATATACATTAATACTCTGGGTAGGCATGCGGGAGGGTGAATGCAAATGATGAGCTAACTGTCGGAGGAAGTCAGCATTAGAGGAATAGGCGGAGAATCTGCAATTACCTGGTGGAGGAAGTCAGCACTAGAGGAATGGTGCTGTGCTCCCTCGCGCCTCTAGGTATAAGTGTCAGTAACAGTAGTGAGACATGACGAAAGAGGCCTTTTGACTCACCCAAAGAGGCAACGAGTCATGGGAGCCAGAGCCTCTGCACATGAGTCGCACTGCCTGATGCCCTGCCAACTGTCCTGAGACAGCAATGGCACGAGTGAGATGGGACGAGTCAGCATGACCTTCACTGTCAGATTGATGAGGAGCGCGCTCAATTAGATGAGATTAATATTATATTAAATTTCGATTAAAAAAAAAAAGTAAAACCGTAGAATATTAAAGAGTATGTTTAGACAACTTTCTATCATTTTACTTTTTTTTTAATTGTCTTAATAATTTTTTTATTTACAAAAAAAAATTCTTTTTTAAGAAAAGGTCGAAAACTCCTTTTTGAGTCATTTGGAGCATTTATTCTTTTTGACCTTCGAAGATTTTGGCCGCTGACATAAGCGCTTAGCGCGCACTTACACGGGCGCTTGGCAAACTCCGAAGGGCACTGGGGCAATCAAGATCATCAAGATCAGTCCACAACGAACAGATTTTGAAGCTTTCTTCTTTTTAAACACTTTCCAAAGCTCCAATACTTTCAAGCTTGATGGGTAGACATAAAAAGGGGGTGCAGGCAAGGCTAAATAATCTTGGGGATTATGCCCAAAAGGTATGTGGTCCCATTTTGCTCACAGGCCATCTTTAAGGCTGTATTGCAGGCTTCACATCGTCAAATTAGTGAATCTGGGGATGATACATTGATGGCAGAGCTGGATTCCTTGCAACATGTTGAAGAAACAGAAGTTGAGAGTTTGATCCCAGCTGGGAACCTCTCATTGTCTCCCTCTTCTCACAATTCATCCCAACACACCTTGTCATCCCTGGGCTCAGAATCTGACCTGAGTGATGTGTGTAAGGGCAACCCTCGAAGCCGAGCGGACGTCACGCAGAGCTAACAGAGGGGAAATCCAAAGATACATAAATGAAAGAAATATATACACGCGACGGGAATCTCACCTAACAGAGGGGAAATCCAAAGAGAAAGACTTGGATTGCCTCTGCCAGAGTGAGCCCACTATATACCGTCCGGAAACGGAACGTAAACCCGAAAGGAAAATGAACAATGATCTGATGAACTCGGAAACAATAAGGAAAGGGGAAACGAACCAATGAAAA
>KN837079.1:1734840-1761156 GCA_000827215.1 Sphaerobolus stellatus SS14
CGAGGGATAGTTCCGGACGGAAAGGTTCCGGGCGGAAATCTGGAGGCATCCCCTGACAATGTGGAGATCATGGGTGAAGACCAATGCCAAAGCTTTGCAACAAAAATGCAACAGAACTTGACAAAATTCCTGGAGTCTCTGAAGAGCAGAGCACGGCAAGCACGCTACAATCCTGCCAACCCAGCCCCCAGGACAAAGCATGGAAGGGCTCAAAAAACCTGAGAAGAGACCAAAGCACTTTGTCAAACTGGATATGGTGACATTCGTGAATTCTTCAAAGCAAAAACGGGCTCCATCACCTGTCTCAGTTATTTCTGTTTCATCATCTTCAGAACCTGAGACCACAGAAGCCCCAAGTATCACGCCCTGATCCCGATCTTGTTTTATTTTGATTATATTTCATTTTCCTTCGGACTCCGTTCCTGCCACATTCATTATTCATCTTTGATTTCATTGGTTCCTGATGCTTTGTATTATTTCCATTTGTTTGCTTATTATTCTCGGACTCCATTTCTATTATCATCTTATTGTCATTCATTATTCCTCGGACTCCGTTTTTTTTATCTCGCTAGTTTCTCATCAATGCCAAGCATCGCTTATGATTTCACGTGTTTATGTTCCACATGACTTTTACGTTATATTCTCATCGGCCTCCGCATTATGTTATCGCCAGCCAACCACACTCATTCTTATTCTTTCCTTATCTGTTTCATCTCCATGACCCTGACTATTACCCCATTTGTTCTCGGCCTCCATTTAGTATAAATAGCCATCTTTGTATTATGGTTCAGTAGTCAGAAATCCACTTCGTTATTCTGTTAACTCCTTCCGGCCTCTGTCTGTCTATCTCCTCTCTGTTCTACTATACTCAGTCTCCAAGTTCTCTTATACCGACTTGTCTGTGACAACCATCGGACTCCGATTCTTTGTTCGTCTGGACTTCATTCTGAAATAAGGACAATGTGTACGGTTAAGGGCGCAACACATAAGTTGAAGCCAAGTCCTTTCAGTTCATATCATCTGGACTCCGAATTACTTACTACGTTCTACTATATCCAGAGTCCGAAGTGACACCTAGATATCAGGACGTAACACCAAGGCAGGCAATCTATCACCGAGAAGAGGAGGAAGAAAGTGAAGAGGAGGATGTGGAAGGAAGGGAGCCTTTGGGAGTCTCAAGAATCATGGAAACAATTCAGGCCAGTGTCCCTAGTGACAGTGAACTTGGATCTACACCTGGAACAAACCCTCATGAGCCATCTTCTATTGTTGATAATCAACCAGACCAGAGTTCCTTGGTTGAGATGGCTCTCAGAGAACTTGAAATTTCTGAGGATGAATTTCAAGCTGAAGAGCAGAAAGAAAGCAACTTTCATGCTTCTCCACCATCTCCTGATTCACCAGCATTTGAAGTGGCAATTGAAGCTCTTTCAAAGCATCTGAAGAACAAGAGCTTGGATACTGTGCTTCGAGCCAGATTAACAGCAATGGTGGGATTCCTTTGCCTTTATACAGCAAAGGAGAATCTTGGATGGCAAGAGTCTGCCTTCCTGGCAGCAAAGGCAGCTGGATATGGTCTTGGATTTGCTTGTTCACTCCAGAGATGGGTTTGGGATTTTATTGAGGATGATACCCTCATTCCAACATCTCAGTACTATGGTCACTCAAACTCTCGCATCCATGATGAAGATGTTTCTAAGGCCATTAGGCTCCATTTGCAAAGCCTTGGAAAAACATATTTTTCTGCCCTGGACATTGTTCTCTTTTTGGATCAACCAGAAGAGAAAGCTCGGTTGAAATTCAAGAAGACGCCAAGTAAGTGAACATGTCATAAATGGCTGCATTCAATGGAATATCATTTTGGCA
This sequence comes from Sphaerobolus stellatus SS14, assembly GCA_000827215.1. Lineage (NCBI taxonomy): Eukaryota > Fungi > Basidiomycota > Agaricomycetes > Geastrales > Sphaerobolaceae > Sphaerobolus > Sphaerobolus stellatus. The sequence goes on from KN837079.1 coordinate 1,736,707, forward strand.
AAGGAACAAATGGGATGTACATTGATGGCCATGAACAAGAAGATGTGGTTGCATATCGGCAACAGGACTTTTTACCTTGGTGGGCAAGGATGGATCCTTTCATGATGAAATGGTTGAACAATGGGGAGGTTGTGCCCCCAGACCTTCACATGCCTGGGTCCAAAAGGATTGTCCTTGTCACACATGATGAGTCAACATTTTATGCCAATGATCGGAGAAAAAAGTGATGGATTCATGTCAGTGAGACACCAGAACCTGTCAGAAAGGGGGAAGGTGCCTCAATCATAGTTTCTGACTTCTGCTCTCCTGACCTTGGTTGGCTGAAATCAAAGGATGGCAAAAGAGAGGCAAGAATCTTATTCAAAGCTGGCAAAAATCGTGATGGATATTTTGACTGTGATGACCTTTGCAAGCAGATCAAGACTGCCATTGGTTTATCTGAAGAGCATTTCCCAAATAAATCAGCCATTGCTGCTTTTGGATTTGATAATGCACCCAGTCACCAGAAACAAGTCCCTGATGCCTTATCTGCAAGGCATATGCCAAAAGGACCTAGACACTGTTGGGGAAAGGATGGAAAGGCAAAAATGTGAAATACCTGGCTTCCCAATAGACAAGTTCAGGAGCTTTATTATCCAGATGATCACCTAGACCATCCTGGTCATTTCAAAGGAATGGCAAAGCTCCTAGAAGAAAGAGGATTGTTTGAAGAGGCAAAACTTCAAGCTCAATGCTCTAATTTCAAGTGTGAAGACACTACAGCTTCCTGCTGCTGCCGTCGTGTCCTCTTCAACCAGCCAGATTTCCAGAACCAGAAGCCTGCTATTTTTGAGCTTGTAGAAAGCCATGGTCACACTGCGTTTTTTTATCCAAAATTCCACTGTGAGCTCAATTTCATAGAGCAATGCTGGGGACATGCCAAAATGCACTACCGAATGCTTCCCTTGACAAAGAATGAGAGAGAAATGGAACAGAATGTTATAGCTTGTTTGGACAAGGTTGATATAGGAAAAATTCGAAGGTAATAATTATTTTCTTGCCACAATTTGGTTACTCATGTATAATTCAGATTTGCAAATCGGTCAGCTCGGTTTATGGATGCTTATAGGCATGGCTTGACTGGAGCTCAGGCTGTTTGGGTAAATAAAAAATATAGGGGACACAGGGTTCTTCCAAACACCATTATGGAAGAGTTAGACAAAGCCACTTGTATTTAATTGATCTCTTAAAATAATATTTGCTTCAGTATTTACAGGCTGCAACCCCAGAATTGACTTGGGGTTAGGGGTAATTCGGAAAATTTCACCGCCTTAACCCTAACCCGAGCACTTAGTAAGCCGGCACTTAGGTGTGCATGATCCGCCGTTCCGATATCTTATATTGATTCATTGTCACTAAAAATATGGACCAATGACACGATCAAAAGCTTGGTTCAATTACACAGCGGGAATTACCGCATGTTCTGTGGGGAACAAAAAAGAGAGAGAATATTTAGGCGGCTAAAAGGTGATATATTGTAAGAAAACTCAATAAAGATTAAACAAAGATTGCATAAAATACCATAAAGGAGGGTTTTCTTCCATTCTTTGTCCCTTTCCGGCGGTTTTACACTAATATAGAACAAAATCACATGCTTTATTAAAATGTTTTCTAGGATAATACTGAGAGAGTAAATGGTCTTTTATTTGAGTGTTTTCGCGACTTTATCCCCAGGAAAACCTTTGGATTTCTGCTGTGCTACTTACTGCATTGAACTCCAGCTAATAACATGATATACTTGACAAGTATCATAGCCCTTGCAATCATTATTCAGTAGATAAACTCTTCGAAATCCTAGTAAATCCTATCATGACCTTCAGCTTTATTTCGGGGAACAGTCTCTAAGCCTAAATATATCGACAGCCTGAGGTCAATACTTAGAGCCCTCCCATCATATCCCTCACTGAACCTAGGACAGAGTCTGAATTTGCCTCCGCTGGGATGATGTGACGTGTGTCACATTGTTCATTCATTCGTCCTCGCTGCCAACACCGGCGACGGGCATCCTTATAGTTGTTCACGGTGCACACTTGAACAACTCACAGTCCCTTTTACAAAATCCCAAAACCACACCATGGTTTGAGAATTCATTCAAGACTATCTTTTTTTCACCGCACTTCACTAACCCCGGTCGATAGTGTATCTAGTCTGTCTGTAGGCTGATGTAAGCTAGGGTTACTGTCCTTAGGGAATATAGCTGAATATATACATATGATTTGCTCTCCGACATGATAGATTGCTTGATTTGATCAGTTTTGATGAGTGGGTTATGAGGCCGGGGCATTTACTCTTTCTGGCATGGCAGGGCTGGGCCCGATCGGAACTTACAGTAACAATCGACTTCGTCCTCTGGCTTAGGGTCGCGGAACTTTTTGCCCCCTGCCCCTCGGTCCGACCCTATTACCGTAGGTCGTGGATTGAAAATCGAATTTAGCAAGCCAAGCCCAATCGCAAGACTGCCCGGCATTTCTCCGGCATCCTCCATCAACCCTTGAAAGAAATCTAGCGCACAACAACATTACTTGTTTTCTTATGTACAGGTTCATATAGGTGAATCAGTTGGATTGTTGGTAAAAGGGAAGTGGTCAGGTATTGTGGACCGATCCGGAGTTGCGATCAACCCTTTTTTGACAAGAGTCTATGGGTTAGTGGTAGCGGCTATTGAGTATGTTGGACCTTGACCTCCGTCCTTGGTTCGACTTGTGGCAAGTTACTCTTGTTTTTTTTTTGTTGGAGGGGAGAGAAGAGGGGAGAGGAGGACGACAGGCAGGGGGTCTGAACTGTTCTCCAGACTCCACCTCTAGATATTTACAAACTCTTAAGTACTTTCTTTTTTCACTACACTTTTAAGAGCATTGAAGTGCTCAAGAAGCCGGGAGAGCGGGGTTCGGAACTTGACCTTGAAAGGGAGACTGTGTCTTCAATTTCTAGCAGTTCCCCCTCCCTCACAAAAAGAAAACATGTCTAGACCTGAAAATATAGTACATCACGAGAGAACAGACATAAAATTAAATAAATAAATAATAGCCAGCATCTGATTTGAACCTTGTACTGGTAAAGAGAGGATCGAAACACACACACACACATGGCGCATTACTATTAGGCCACACTGGACTATTATAAGGTTAAGTCAGAATATCCTTTCCCATCGGTGAATCATAAATCCGTGATCGCAATGTACTAATCCACGACCCTCTCGGCAACGGCACCCTATTCATCCACACGGCATTTAGGAATACTTGTAATCTACTGAATTCATCTTAGTTCTATTACCGATGCTAACACCACACGGTTCTCTTCAGGGTCTATACTGTAATACCAATATGGCTGCTTCAGTATACGAGAATTTGGATTCGGACAATAGGCTGTACACGTACGGGCGTGTAGAATCAGGTTCGTAGTAGGTTTTTTTTGTTTTATTATTATTTGTGAGATGATTATTTTCCTGAATCCACCAAGCTCTTATTGACAACTACATGTTCACCCTAGATCTTAAACGGTGAACAAGAGAGTTCGGACAGACCAACAGTTTCGACCGATTTCAGTCTCTCGCGGTCTGAAAGCTGTTGGAGACCTCATTCACAAACATGATACCCATCACTAGCACTGCTCGGCTGGCTGATACGGAACATATAATACAAAACAGTTACTGTTAATGAATCTTGTCTACATGACACTCACTATCAATCTAACACCTGGGGGAAATTCGTCCACCTCTCTATCTGCACTCAAAGGCTCTCTCTCGGATCCAGTGTTCGTTCATTAGTACGCCTTTACGATTTGTTGAATGGTACCTTACTGACGATTTCTTCTAGTCAGATCGTACAATTTTATACTGGAATTGCAACAACAATTCTTTTGTACCACCATGTCCTTACTTTCGAGGCCAGTGGGTTCTATCAATCCTATATCTCCTTTCTGACTGAAATATTCTTACAGAAAGAAAGAATATATATATGGAACCAGCCCAAGTCAATACCAGTTTTGCTCTTCTTATGCCTTCGATATATCCCAACCACATTTTTGGTGTTGGGTCAAGGAGGAGTTTATAATATCGGCTCAGTGATAGGCTCAAACGGATTTACGCGCTATCTCTCCTCTGTTGTTCGGTGGCAGTCTTGCGTTTTGGCATGGGCAAGACTTCTCATAGGTCCCGTAGTATGTTGCGCGGGTGGAGGTAAGTATCTAATCTCACAATTGTTATTTACGTTTTTACTGAATGCGGTGGAATTGTGGGTTAGTATTACTGCGTGAGTCTGTTTTTTTTAAGTAATGCAATCTAGCACCTAAAGCACCTCTTACAGTCATGCGGGTTCATGCATTATATGCTAGGAGTAATAGTAATTTTAACTTTCTCCCGACCGGTTATTGATAAATACTCTGTGGCAGATATTTGGGTCACATCTTTCAGCGCCCTTGTTTTTATAACGGAACTGGGTGTCTCCCTCGTACGTCCTTTTATACAGACTCTGATTCTCTAGTTCAACACGTTTTAGTTTTGGTTCATTAGACAAGCGGCAACTATCCACAAATCGAGTCCACATGGAACACTGTGTGTAGGTTTCGATGATCTCGGTACTTCTATCGATACTTCCAGTAAGATTCAATTTCAGCATTTTACCACATACTTTTATCCATACTAAAAGCGATGCCATTTTCGATTAGCATTACTCCCCTTTTTCATTGCATCAATTATCTTTGATTTGATGGTTTCCATCTTCACTGCCAAGAAAGGCTTCAGAACACGAGGCAAAGATATTCGCACTCCTGTGCTCAGGATAATCCTTCGCGATGGAAACATTTATTTTCTGTCTGTCCCGACTATTACTATCCTTCGCTAAATCCGTTAACCGACTGTCTTCTTTAGGGTCTTGTCGGTGGTAAACATCTCGACCCTCATTCTTTGTGGAATTAGCTTGTCGGAAACAGCGAAACTAAAGTGCGCGTCGTTCAACTTTGGACATACACATTCAGATAAACCGTATATATTTTGCTATGATAAGAAACCTTATTCCCACCTATCAGCGAGTTTTATTCTAAGCAAGAATGTACACTTACTAATACCCTTCCTCAGAGTTACATAGGGAACGTCAGCGTGGAATTCTCCTCAATGTATGTCACTTACGAATGTCATTAATTTCTGAATGGTTCCTCTAATCATTTTATATGCAAGCATAACAGCAGTCGTGGTCTCAAGGTAAGAATAGCATTGCCCCATTAAAAACATAGACTAAATCAATCCCCTCAGTCTCTTTCTCAATCTCAGAGAAGCAGCACATCGAACCCGTTCATTAGGAGATTCCCTTTGGGAAATGACCATGCCCTTTGGAGATGGGAATACGCGAAGCGGAGCAAGCATACATTTTGCATCGTTGCAACCTAATGATACAGAGAATCAATCCCACAACGTACATAGTCGTTCTCGAAGCACCATGATTGGATTCGAGGATTTTACTGTCGAGCTGCCAGCATGGGGCGAAGAACTCAGCGACGAGCATGAAGAAATGGAAGAAACCTCTGTGTTACGGTCTACTTAGATCTACAAGTAGAGGAAGATGCTTAGAATCTTTCGTAGCATACTACTATACTGTCACATAATCGACTGGTTTTTCGATTTCTTTAATATAAATAATATAATTTCTCCTAATATGATACGTACAAGGCCTCAATGCTCGCGCTGTCTCCTGCGAACTCCGAAATGACATGGTGTCTTCTGTCTTGCCTCTGATATGCCTATTATTTTCAGCTGTTGAATTTATTATTATTATGTGAATCTCATCAAGGGCATGTTAAATTCTCGTAGATGTCGAGGCCGAGTATTAATATGTCATTAAAAACATTAATATCAACATTATCCGCATACTCGGTGAAGTCTGTCACGTAGTATGTATAGGACTATTCTATCCAGCTGGAGGCTTGATACGTCTGAAGATCGTGAAGAACAGAATGGAATTCCACTGCCAGGCGTTTGCATGGTATGACCATCCTACTGAGATCAGCTTCGACAGAACATCTTACTAAACACATTTCATACAAGGCTAAACAATATATGCGACATTACGCGAAGGTCTGCCAGTGATTGGCAATCTCAGGCTCCTATAGAGAGATGCGAAATGAGGTCGTGTGCCACTGTCCCTCCAAGTCAGGATCATCTCACCTTAGAAAGAAAGGAACTCTCCTTACTCCTTCGCAGTCAGACGCTGAGAATTGACAAGAGGGGTTATGATTCATCAAATTAATATTGAATGTCGTACCATGAAAAAATTTGCCAAGTCTCTAAATTCGCTGTGACCCTTGCCGATCCATTAAACAATTTACACAGAAGCTTCAAATTCCTATCTCCCTGTCTTACCCAATTAATTGAAACAATAACTCATCATAATCTATCTAAACTCATCTAAATTCCTTCATTAGCCTAGGACTGCATTCCTCTGTACTGGCAGCCTGAGCAACCCTGAAGCCAGCAGTAATCATTTAACCGGCGAGTGGCATGTGTCCGAATTTATCCCACTTTCCGAAAAAATCAGACGCTTGGAATTACTTGGTCGTCTTGTGAGTAGGTAATTATCCGATTTCATAGATATATTCCAGTTACGAGTTAGTATGCCACGTAAACTTAAATTCCTGATCGCGATCATTGTCGGTTCAAACGTTCGTTCGCCGATAGTATCTCCTGCTGAGGGACATACAACTAGTAGCCATATTCTTGGAGATTGCGTACTGAAGGATAACACCTAAACACCATTTAATCCGAGATCCCATCTATCGTACCAAAGTAGTTGATGCATAGAACTATCTCTAATGATGCCCCCTCCGAGTTAGCTTCATTTCCATTTACGACAGCTCAGGCCACCAATTAATATGTGGTACGACTGAGACTAGCTATTCTTCTTTCTTGTCAGAATAGTACAACTGTCGCATAACCTCCGCTATGATCTTCACCGCCATATCCTTGCCGCAAGACTCTATAAGCCATTGCGCCACGGCGTGGAAGATATAAGGCGTAATCTGCCTTCTCCCACACCCAATCCTAGCGATAACCGACCGCGCAAAAGTATCGGCATTCGGACAAAAAAGGGTGGCCTCCTTCTGAACCGAATTCGTCGATACTTCGCCCACAACAAGGTACATGAACTCGACATTGGTCGGCGTATAGTAACGCTCGTCTATCGAGAGAGCCCATCCGAGGGTATTGACAAAACGTTTTGATGCAGCGTATATCGCCAGTCGTGGGGGTGGAGTCTCTCCTGCATAAGAACCTACGTTCAAGACCAGAGCGGGCCCATTAACTCTCCGAAGTTGAGGCAAAAGAGTTTGGATAATATGGAGAGGGAATAAAGCGTTTCGCTTAACGATATTCATTATCTCTTCAGATGACCATTCATCGATCCTATAGGCAGGTTCAACGTGAGCCACGAACTCGATAATCAAAGCTGATAAAGCGCTTCTTACTTGGATTGATTTATCGGCGCACCTCCAACATTGTTCACCACAATAGAGTGTATTTGCTACCAATATATATTAGTGTTCTAATGTTAACATTAGCGTGACTAATATGGATCAGAGTGGAGCGTAAGTTGAACATTAGTTACCTAAGCCACCTGCCATTCTCGGTATGTCCCCCGTTCGAAATACAAGGGCTTTCCAACACAAGCTGCTGCTTGCTGCAGTCGCTTTTCAACGTCTTCAGTCCCCTTTGACCACCTTAGAGCCTCCTGATCTCTTGAACAAAGAAGACTCTCGGAGGAAGGTGGTTTGAGCGTTAAAGGGACGTGAGAAAAGTCATAATACACGAAGTAGGCCAGTCAATGCCGGCAGAAGGAGCTCTAAGTTCGGCAGCCTAATATATATTGGTTGCAAATACACTCTAATGGTGATATTTAGGTTTTTGAACGGGCTAAGTAGTTGGTGGAAATCATGGTCCGCTTTGGTTGCATCTGCAAGAAAATAGCGTATGTCCCTCCGACCGGCACCTAGAGCCCTGATTTCATCGACGACTTGTTTGGTCTTCTTTTCATTACGTCCATGAATAATTAGATTGAACCCTCGTATGTAAAGCTGCTTTGCGACAGCTTTGCCTATTCCATCTGTAGCTCCAGTGACTAGGGCATATGGCTGGTCACCGTGTAAGTATTTTTTGACAGAAGAGGGTCTAAGAAAGTAAATCCATATGAAACTTAGGAAACGATAACTCTGCAGTGTGAGATAGAAGAGCCCAAGCAAGGCGAGTATCTGGGTGCCGGTCTGCAGCATTTTGAGTACGGAAAGCTGGCGTTGGCTTAGTGGGTGACTATTTGTTGGTGTCTGGTTCATTACTAGCGCTGGGACTTCGAACTGAATGTAGATTGGTTCGTTGTCACTAAAAATATGGACCAACGACACGATCAATAGCTTGATTCAATTACACAGCGGGGATTACCGCATGTTCTGTGGGGGGAAAAAGAGAGAGAATAGGCGGTTAAAAGGTGATATATTGTAAGAAAACTCAATAAAGATAAAACAAAGGTTGCAAAGGTTGCATAAAGTACCACAAAGGAGGGCTTTCTTTTATTCTTTGTCCCTTTCCGGCGGTTTCACACTAATACAGAACAAAAATCACATGCTTTATTAAAATGTTTTCTAGGATAATACTGAGAGAGTAAATGGACCTTTGTTTGAATATTTTCGCGGGTTTATCCCCAGGAAAACCTTTGGATTTCTGCTGTGCTACTTCCTGCATTGAGCTTCAGCTAATAATATGAAATACTTGAAGATAAGTGTCATAGCCCTTGCAATCATTATTCAGTAGATAAACTCTTTGAAATTCTAGTAAATCCTATCATGACCTCCAGCTTTATTTTGGGGAACAGTTTCTAGGCCTGAATATATTGACAGCCTGAGGTCAATACTTAGAGCCCTCCCACATTATCCCTCACTGAACTCTGAACCCAGCAAGGAGTATGATCGTAATAACAGTTTAACCGGGTGGCGCCCGCCTGAAATCCTAACCAAGTATGCCCGAATACTCGGGCGAGAAATTATTCCGTCGTTTCATCATATAATTATTTATATCTTTAGCTATATATGTAGCTCAGACGGTTATGGTTCGGCCTTGAGCCATGGTGCAGGGACTCATCGGCTGCATCTCGGCTCGGAGGTCTGAACGAAGTGATTCATAGGATTTATGCTGATATATAAGCTACATCGACCTGCTTAGTGCCTGGCAGATAAACACAGAATCACTTGGTGCATAAGTAAATCCTCTGACATTGATATTCAGCCCCTGCGAAATGAGGTCTGTGACGGTGCAGCCTAGGGTTCAACACCTTACACTTCACCACTGATACTGAGACCCGAGGCTCCAGTCCTGACACATCCTAATCTCTCAGTCCCTTCAAATATCTCTAAGTATATACCATTGAGCTCCTCATCCACAACAATCCCGAGCCTTCATCTATTTATTAAACAAAGGTTCCCTGCCAGCACCCTACTAATTTCAAAATGTCTCCAATTACCATAATGATCATTTCCGACCACAGCTTTTCATTCCGACCTCCGAGTCCGAATCATCTCGGGTTGTGGGCCCTTAGACTGAAGATCATTAACTGTAATATTTACCTACAAAGTATGGTAATTTCACCGTTATGAGACGGCCCGAGTCCCATAATCATCGACTTCGAGCACCTTCAGCCGTCCGTTTCGGCTTAGCAGTTGTTATTTTACTCCAATATACAGTTATGTGTCGATGATTACGGTTGGCCCGGGATGGGGAGTCGTTTGAGAAAATATTGACCCTTCATCCAGACCCTAAAAAATAAGAACAACAGTGATGATTCCAATTAGTACCCCGCCTGCGCTGCAATAAGTATTTGAAAGTAATCTCCCCTAAAGCAAATGAGTTAATCGAAATGAAGATGAGCTGGCTTGTCTCAGGTGCCAAGGCGAGTCTGAGCCTATCCCACCGCTCAAAATCCAGTCGTACGAGCACCTTCATCTCATATCTCATCTCCTTCGTGTTTACGGCATTGGCTCATTATAATCAATCACATCTAGCAGCCTAAGATTACAGCACCTTGGCATTACTCATTACTCCGAGTCACTACTTACTATGGATTCGGCACTGGTCCGGCCCCCTCTTCTTCTTTCGCCGTCCCTATTCACTTCTCGAATTAGTCGAGTCATTGATTGATTTCCGATGGTAGCTGCTCATCTTGTCCACTAATAATACTATATGCATCCCTGTATCCGAATCTGAATCCTAATCCCTAATCGATTGAAGCCCTATCCCTATCCCTATCTCCACGTATATAGATCTTTCCTGAAGGGCCCTTGTTCAGCGAGGCGTTGATTGAGACCCTGATATACCCTCAGCCTGAGGCCTAGGCTGAACCTAGACCGGGAACTGGCATATAATGTGTAAACGAGTCATAGGATCGAAGGCGCGCTAATTATTTGAATCCAATGAACTGCTGTAGGGTCTGGTCGTATGCCACTACAAGCCACTACTTAATTTAATTCAATTCAATTGATGTAATTAAAAGCCCAGCTCTTCCCCCATCGCGATGACTTCACCTTCCCTCCCTTATACCTATTAAAGCCTATTAGCTTACCTCCATAACTGACTGACTAGACTCATATCCGACCTGCCACCCAGCCAATAAGAGCCCTCGAAATCAGGTCGTGCGCCATGAATCGCGGCGCGTCGCGGGAATTATCATTGACCCTATGGCAGCCACCCGGCATTGAGTCCGCCGCGTAGTCCTAATACAGCATACACGTGTATCACTATCAATCCAACGTCCTATTGAGACCGTGAACCAACAATGCAAGTGCTTGAATTGCCTGGCATACGTATTAAGTACTTGACATTCATCGATGAGCGGCAGACGTTACACGTTGAGCGGAAATGAAGCAAGTCAATCGTGCGCCAGTGGTAAGTGATTCAAATCCCCGCACCAGCCGTAATTATAACCCAGCTCCTCCTCCTTCCTCCTTCTATCCAAACCTTCCGAACTACAGGCAACGTTGAGCGGAAATGAAGCAAGTCAGTCGTGCGCCAGTAGTACGTAATTCAAACCCCCGCACCAGTCGTAACTATAACGCAGCTCCTCCTCCTTCCTCTTTCTATTCCAAACCTTCCAAATCCCAGGCAAGACTCAGAGTCTTATCGCATAAATATAAAACCCGCTAAAAATAAAAATAATAAAATTCAGAAGCACCGTTCGTCCCTGATAGATTGGTCTATCCCTGTATTTGGCCCACCCTTAGGGTTCGCTCGGAAAGGTACCACCCAATCAGCAGCGCGGAAATAGGGTCGTGTGCCGTCATCATGACCGCGAGCCCTCAGAAAAGTCTAGAAAGGCGCGTGCACCACTATCCACTATCTCTTTGTATATAGCACTACACGTGTATCATTTATCATTTATCGTTGACACTGACGGCCTTAATTTCGGATGTTGTCCGAGGCAAGGGTGCCTTCTAGCCTCGAATTCTGTCAACTTGAACTTTGAAGTGTAGTCACCCGCGCCGGTATATAGTTTCTCCTTATGGATACGGGGACTGGGATGCTTGGCTCAGGGGAAGGGGAGATTCGAGATGGAGGTGTTGACGCGTTAATGAGTTATGTAAAGATCCATGGTAATAACTACATAGTTGGGGGATATGGCTGTCGACGAAAGTCACCGGTTATGCATGCAACTGTCACTTCATGCAACCAGCTAAATGTCGAGCACGCGACCCACCCGCGATCCTTACGAATACACACATCTAGTAATTCAACCAAATTGGTACAGTGTGGCAGACTGTGGCGTAGATAGCGTACCTTAGAGTCAGGCTCGCGCCTCGAGGCATTTGGCATGATCACCGAGTCCGTGCGCGTCGAGATTGAATTTTGGGCTGAGTGGTTCTAAACGCCGCATACATCACCATGAATTCTGAATTCAGAAGATTGCAGGTTATTTTGAAAATTCACTTGTTTAGATGTTAGAATACACAGCATATGTCAAACAAAAAGCGCCTCTCAGTGTTTTATCGGTGCCGTGACTCGACAGCGAATACGCTGTGAATATGTAGTTCGTCTGGACTCTCTAAGGCTGAAGAAGGACTTCGCAATTGAAGGGTGGGCTGCCCGGATATATGCATATGCATACGCGACATACCTTCTCGTCCCTCATCGATTATCCCCCACCAGTCACCCCCCTACTTTCACCCTTTTCCCGACCAACCTTCCCCGCCAACCCATCGATTATCTTCAATTAACGTCCACCCCTCCGAAGGACTTCGAGAGGGCGAAAGGCCGGGTGTTTTAAAGTCCTCAGACCACTTATATACCCTAATAGCGGAGAAATAAACGGGAAAAAAAGGTATTCAATTGAGTTCAGTCATTGCGTGGTATATACAGAGTGAGATGATCCGGAGAGATAATAAGAAAAGATGACAAGAAAAGTATACGTACTGATAATAAAACTGAGGTTGAATCCAAAATGCGAAATTAAACAAAACGAAACATCCTGAAAGAAAAAGAAAAAGAAAACAGAGAAATTGCGATGATAACAAACATGACAAAAAAACTTTTCTCCTTCCTTCTCTCCGCTCCCAAATCCGTCTCCCAATCCACAAATCCATCCCACCCTCGTCTCTCAAAATCCCGAGCTAGGCTGACGTCACAAATTACACACGCAAAAACCATTTCGCCTCCGTAACCTCCGTAGTCCGTCCACACGCCACGGACCTGAGAGAAAAGAGAAGGCCAGCCAAGAGTTTTACCGAGGCCCCAACATATAATACGCAGGGAAATGAAAGGGGAAAAGCGAAACGACGCACGTTCGTCCCCTCGACCAGTCCTGGAGGGGAGGGAGGCACGTTTGTGTGTCCCTCTTCGACTGGATCGGACAGACTTGAATCGCTGTCTTCAGTGCATTGGAGGTAGTGCATCGAACTAAGGTGATGGCCGTGCCCACCTCCGTTGTGTCCGTCGTATTCGTTGTGCGTCTTGCCCGTAGCTCCGTCGGCGGCCGCGGGCCTCGTAGGTAAGTCCGTCCTCCATTCTTTCTCCATTTTCTCCGTCCTCTCCTCTCCCATCATAATCCCATTCCGTTCCATCATATCACACCCTTCATATCACACCCCTTCATACCTTCCCCCGACATCCATGCCCGCGCCCCCCTCCTCCGCCGTCTGCGTTCCTAGCGGCATTTTTCGCACTCGCCACAACCCGACACGCCCGACTGCACCACGCCTCCCCACACTTGGGACATTTGGGAAAGTCCGGGCCGGGCACACCGCAGACGGCGCATGTTGAGATGGAGCGCATCAGCTTGGATGAGGCTTCGAGGGCAGAGAGGGATTTCAAAGGGCTGCGTGCGCAGCTGAGCGTTTGGAGCGTTTGGTTCACGTTTATGACGTTTGCGGCTTGGGAGGTGGGCGAGCGGGGGCGGATAGTGCTGCTGCGGGACGGGACGGGGAGGGAGGATGTGCGGGGACGTTTCGTGCTGTGTGTGTGCGGGGAGGGATACGGGCGGGTGTAGGCGTAGGCGGGTGGGGTAGTGTCACGTTCGGGTATGGAGGGGAAGGAGGGGCTTGCATGACGCCATTGGGCTTTGGATTTGGGGGGGCTGCCGAAGGGGGAGAGCGGGAGGGGCGGTGTGGCGGGGAGGGAGCTTGATTCGGCACTCGAGTGGGTGCGCGAGATGGAGGGGATGGACATTGTGGGCGAGGGTGGAGGCGAGGGTGAACGGCTGCGCGGGGGCGTGTGCAGGTGCGTTGGGGTTGCGGCCCAGGTGGATGTGGTGACGGGGCTCGAGGGCGCGCTGGACCATAGGTTTAGAGAAAGGATACGTTGGTGGGCGCGGGGTTTAATTGGAGTCGACGGCGGGGATGATATTGAAGCCCCACGGACGCGGGAGAGGGTGTTTTGGGCTTCGGTCTCGATGTCGGCAGGGGTGAAGGAGGCGAGGCTGGGCGAGTCGATGCGGGTGACGTCAACGACGGGGGAGGCTGTTAATGCAGCACATTCAGCGGGGATGGAGATGCGCAGGAGGGCGTGTATAGACGATTTTCGGGTGCGGGTGGATGTGGGCATGGAGTGGGTGCGCGTGTGGGTCGGACGGTGGTGGACGTCATGGGTGGTGGCGGCGGTCATCGAGCTGGAAGGCGAGTACGTTGTGTTGCAGATAGCAAAGGGGACGCGCAGACTGTGACCGCGCCCTTTAAATAATAAAAGTTGTCTAAAAACTTTGAATAGCCGGAGCTCGTATTAACGCCGCGCATGATGAATTGGATCGAGATCCATCGACATGATCCACTCAGGCCCGCGAAAGCGCTTAATCCTATTGGCATCACGCGACCATTTTCCACAACTCCCATTGGCTCAGCCCGCAACCTCCCAAGCAAGCTCTTTGTTCGCTATGTAGGAGTGCTGCAACTACTCGCACCGTTTTCCGGACGTTCCTTCGCCTCGAGTCGCCACGGTTATCCCTTGCCCCGTGCTCAGTCAGCCAGCACTGCTCTCCGACCTCCGTTCCGTCCCCTTCCACTCCCCAGCCCTTGCTGTGCTCAATCAATCACAACCGGTCTAGCCTTTCACCATTCTTATCTCTTTATCTCTTATCCTATTAGCCTTCGTATTTATCTATCTCGTGTAACAACCTCCAAGAATGTCAATATGGAATGTGGCAAGATAAAGTTATCGCGCTTTACGCAATATCCGAACCCGAAGCAACGTTGGAGCGGATTCGGCGGGCCCAAGCTATGATATGACGACGGTCGGAATTGACGAGAAGCTCGTCTATTCCAATATGATGATCCATTGCGCCCTGCATTCCTCCTGAGTATTTACTTCCGCAATCCTGCAATCCACCTCTGCTTCTGACCCGATTTGCAAGTCAGTTCATCCAAATTCGTCTATTATTCTCGAATCTTCCTATCCAATCCAATAACATATCTTTCGTTCTCTTCCCTTTTCATTTACCTCGTGTGGGCCTTCTTTGCCTATCTCACTGCCAACATTACCATTGCCGCACCGTGCCGTTACGTGCATCCAATCCAATCCTTTTCGTGCCCGGGTAAGACGTCAGGTTGGCTTTCACAGCTTAGTCTGGAATCTGGCAACACCCTGGTGGCGCGATATGGTGCCACGCTATGGATTTTGAACATCGTTCCTTACTTCTGGTATATCTTGATATGACACGAATATCCGTTCCCATCTCAGCTCAGGCCTCGGACCTCTGGTATGTTTCTCACTGTGGTACATAACGTGTCCATCAGACTTCGTGGCATAAAAATTCATTCGTAGCTCCCTCGCTCATTACGTTCTGGTTCAGCGACCGCCGACGAAAAAAACTCTATTGACTCGGCCGGCATCGTGATTCCAACACCACCATAATACTCTGGTCAATCGTCCCTCAGCCTCGCTTTTACGTTCTGGCTACTCCAAGGCGAAGAACTTGAAAGCTCCAGGCATCAAGGTTTCTCCTATCGATGTCCATCTTCCCCTGATTAATATTGAACCTTCCAAGGAAACTCTAATCGCTCTTTCCTCAGACTTCGAGCGGCGGCTCGGCGAAGAAACCTCAACTCTGCCACCAAACTAGTAAACTCTCTTTATTTCCATTTCCACTCCTCAGGCCCAGGTACGGCGGCGTCCTTTCCCTTCAATCAAGTTCTTCAAGGTGATCTCCGAATCTCACTCTCTTGAATCCCGAACTTCAAAATATTGTCAATCCCGAATCTAAACTCAAAATCCTGAACCTAAACTTGACTCCTAAATCTCTCTTTTCTCTCTCCTCATAATAAGCCCTTTCTTCTAGCTCACCGAAGAGAACATAACTCTAAGGCACTCCTCAGGCCTCGGGTCCGTTTTCCTCAAGCTAATCTCCGACCCGAACGTTAACTCTATATCCTCAGGCTGACATGTAGGTAATAAATTGACATAATAAAATAAATATTTACAAGCTTAATCAGTGATAGAACGCAGTAAAATTAAATTAAAATAATGGGTGAGCACGCCCCAAATTTGTCCCGGGATCTTCAACGCCACATATATGAGTGACACAACAACTCCCTTTGTCCCGAGTCATCCTCCCATATTCCTTTGCAGCCTAGTGTACCCCACCGCAATGACTACCCAAGCAACCACCCAAGCAACCAGGAACGCAATCACACAACAAACACACGACAATTGATCGATTCACTTGGCACTGCGTCTAATTGAACAATCGCCGTCCGTCAAAATATCACATTAACAACGCCTTGAAAACAACGACGATTCCTTTAACGAACAACAACAACAATAACCCCCAGCCCTCCCGAATCAAACCGCCTCCTTCCAAGCAATATTAATCGTCACTCCCACGTCCCACCTCCTCCCACCTTCCAAGCAATCCCACCGTTAAACAATTACCCCCTCCCATTATCCCGACACCAACAGATGATTCACCGCGATTTCCCCATCCACGGATCCCGCCACCTCGCCTCCCGATCACCGCCCACATCCAGCCACCGCCGATCGAACGTCCAAGGCAGGACTGATTGATCCGTCCAGACGCCGCGCCTTCCTTACTCCGAAGCCCTTCCTCCTCCGTCGCCGGTGATTAATATTATGACTCGCGCAGCCTCCGAAGGAAATTGCGACTCTATTAGAGTGTATTCGATAGCGATAAATACTGGCTCCATTTACATTCAGAGTCAGCTGAATTGAAACTGAATTGTGTGTCTAATATTCGCAACCAACATTATTGCTATCGAATACACTCTATTCAACCAGATTCAGATTGGGGCTGCTGAGCGGAGGTTTTGTCGCGGACCGCCGTCAGGCCTTGTTTTGTTTTCCGAACTGGGGTGTCCGAATACCCCGATTCCGACGTCTTTTAAATCCGTGCGTATACAGGGGTTAACTGTATGTGCTGTTTGTTAAGTTCTGTGATTTAGGATCGCGAGGCAGAAAACACTCTGGATTCTGAAGGCGGGATCCATCCCCCCTCCCTTTCCCTCCCCTTTCGCTCCATTATTCAGCACCAAAACAAAGCAGCCGCTCACTCATCTCAATTGAATCAGAGCGGACTGTCTGGTCTTGCTGCGGAATCCGGATGTTTCCTTTCTGAGGCTTTATGACCCTGATTTTTATCACTGTCCATTCAATACAGTCTATCATCGATCTCGGAAGTTCGGAACTTTGATTTATTGAATGGGGCGCCGCGGTTACGTCAATATTGTGTGGATCTTTGTTTATTCGTTTCGTTTATTGGGCCTCTTGACCCTGATTGCGCCATTCTTCCATTATCGGAACTTCGGAACTTTTGTACTCAATGGTGGAATTCGCACTGATTTTCTTACGATCGTGTTTGTCCATTTCTTATGCCGTTCAGAATCAGAGTGATCGTTGGATGGATGGAGAGATAAGAATGAGCCACAACGAAGGAAGAAATCAGCTCCGGGAGATGAGGGAAGAGATTCAGTTGGGGGTGGCGCATGAATTGTTCGGGCTAGTGTGTAACTGAAGCTTCGGAGCCCCAGTTGAATGTCAGGAGATTTCGGGGAATTTTTCGTTTGACTTTGAGACGTTGGACTATTAAGCTAACATTGTGTGATTGTGGTTGTGTTCAGAAGCACGAGTTTAGTTCAGATTAATATTAGTATCTAGGAATCTATCCGAGTCCCTTGTATACCCAACAATATATATTATTATTTTGGTAAACATTCATCCTAGACTACACAGAGTCACGATAATCGATTAACATAGACATTCCCCGCGAGCACGAGATCTATATCTATATTCCATGCCACCGTTTCTCCTGCATACTACATGCTACATAGTAAGCTCTTCCAAGTCGTCGTATCTACTCTATCCCTATCTCGCAGGCCATCGCCCATTCAGCATGATGGCATCATCCTGGACCGTCTTCAGAGTGATTTAATTTACTAATAAGGAATTACTTAGAGAGGAGGATGCATAGATAGATAGATATCGTCGATCTGCAGAAAGGGAATTCATCAATCAATCACAGGCCCGGGATATTGGTATCACAGTTTACTTCGGAATCGACCGCGACCTCTGAATCCTTCCATTCCGCCCTCCGCCCCCCGGGGCTTGTCAGGCGCCAGGCAACCATTCAAGAAACAATAAAAATAAAAATAAAAATATTCTGTGCTCACCCTGCCACCGCTTCAATTTACATGCCGTTTCCCGAGGGCTGACGCCTATCTAGTTTGACGGGACTAAAGCAAGCAGTGAGAAAGATGCCTCGTGTTTTCGAAGGACTTCTTAAACTTTATGATATCTCATCGGATTCGGTCAGCGCCTAGCACGCTTCGAACTCGGAGTCGGTGCTGCTTCTTCTCTTCTCTTCGAATGCTGCTTCTTGCCCTCATTAGCCGATTACACTTTTGGCACCGTGCCTTTCTTCTTTCGTACCTCGATTCGCCGGCCGTGGTGCGCTTAACCATTATTTGTTTAGATTCTTTAGCAGGCCTCAGTGCAGGTGTAGGTACGTAATTCAGGTTTAATTGACGCTGACAGTGCTTATTGACTTATACTTGTATATGAGGAGGTTGATCCTGAGGACCGTGATGGCGATTCAAAGGGATTTGGATTTATTTACATTGAACTTTCCCCCGAATTCGGCATGGCTATGGGACAGTTACGCTACGCGGGAAGAAGCCATGCCCATATTCCTACTTATATTACTGGATGGGTATTTCACCTTCAGAGGGTGTGTAAATTTCGCCACTGGGGGGTGAGTTACCATAGAAGGACTATAAAATTACAGTGCGACTTTTGCACTGACAGGACTGATTCTGATCACTGACACCCGGCCATGGTCATGACTCTAGCTCTCGAAGCCCAATGCATGATTTGCGACTGATCCGATTACTGGACATTGTCGACGTCAATGTCAATGTTCAAATTCGTCAATTTGTCGCGTATTACTTGGCACTATATTTCCGGAGATGGAGATGCATTCTAAGGTCACGGTGGTCCTATCATTTGATTCTTACAGCTTCTAGATCTGGCCAAAGAAAGTAGTCGTGAGTGGTGAGGCACTCATTTTTTCCCCGGCGGCCCGCTCGCTTGAATCGAGGATGACACTCGGGAGAATGAGAATAAAGCAGTAGTAATTACATACACGGCAATTCCGTGGTTACCTCCCAGGGTCAGGCTGAATCGTGCGGGGTGGAAGTCCTTCTATGCACACGTGTATTGTATGCTAGTAGTACTACTTTCATTGATATAAAGTTCCCGAGATTCTCGAGGGCTGGTTCGACTCGGAGGTCCCACACTGTCCCACACTTAAACAAGGATTATTATTTACGACTTGAAAACCTTGGACTCTCTGTTTATGCTTCCTCGTGCACTGATATATAAATGTCAATGACAGCTGGCTTATAAGTTCTTCGAGGTGACGTTCTCTCGTAAGAGCCATCAACTGGACAAAGATATATGCCGACTCAGTAGCCAGTCAGTCAGTTACCCATCAAGCAATTTATGTGTGTCAAATTTTGTCAAGAGTTGAACCCCGGATTTGAAGGAGGAGAAACTCCGAGTCCGGTCACTTACTGCGAGCCTCACCTCCTTTTACAGAGGCGTCTGATGAGATCTAGATACATATTTCCCTTAGTTTATGCCGAAAGATGTGCCATGATCATCATAAGCATTCAGGAGCAAACAGGAGTAAATTGAAGATCTTTTAAGGGGCTTAAGTAGAGGGGGCCGATATATACTGAAATATAGTATCATTATCGATTGGTTTGATGAACGTGGCTCATATACAGGTTTGCACCTTCCCCGCACCTTATTTGATATTCGCCGTACCTCAAGACTCAAACATCCTTTTAAAGAGCTATAGAGCTTTGTCATCCGATCGACGGGCTCAGGCTTATGTCTCCCCACTCCCCTTGCGCATATACTAATAAAAGAATGCAGGGTATCATACCTCATCGAATACACCAAATCTCAAGTTTTCTAGTAGCCGGATTTGCCTCATTATCTGGACGGGGCCTTCAAAGGCCGTGACAGCTCTTACCACTCTGGAGTCTAGTAGCCGGGTTGTCGATAGGCTCATTATAACGGTAAGACTCAAGGTCCTTTCTTAGAAACTTAGAGATTAATGAAGTTCGGGAAGATCCTTGCTGTCGCCTGAGGATAGAAAGGAGATACGCATCGGAAATTATGAACAGGTACTGAATTGGGGAAGTCAAACAAGTTCATCATAATGCCATATTCAAGCAGGCCAAGAGATCACCGTGGTGAGTGCCAGGGACTGAAAGTGCTTCTCTAGTCTTGATTATGAGTAGATTCACTCTATCTGGAAGCTTAAACTCGAGTCTGATTAGGATAATCATCTGAGCACGGGAGATGGACCACCTTATACTAATATGAACGAGCCAAAGGAACATGAAGCTGACTGAGTCAAATTTCTAAAGAAAGTAGTCTATCCTGGAGTCGTGGAATAAATCTCGGGCTTGGATCTACATATCTCCCAAATGGCACGTGAAATTTAAAGTTGAATTTGAGTCTCCTACTAACTTCTCTTCTGCGGATTCTTCCAGAGAACTTGCACCAGTACCCTCGCAACCGTTCGAAGAACTTCAACTAGAAGTACAGCTTGAGGGATTCTCCAGGGTAATAGTAATTAGTGCCCCATATATATATTTATGGCTAATTGCATATAAACGTCTGGTCAGCTTTCTCAAGAGGTGATTATTAATAGGCAGAAGAAATCCCAATTGGATGTATATCATTTGGGCTGGGGGGAATTACCAATGCATGGACTTCTAGGCGAATTACTAGGGTGCGTATATCGGTTGTTAAAAAAAATCGACTCATATTTAATTAGAATATTTTGAGCCACGTTACCAATTACTAATAAGATCACGATGCACAAATATTCCCCTTATTAGCAGAATTATATTGAATAGTCATCATTGGGTACCGTGACTCCTTCCGAGAGATGTAAGTATATTATGAAGCTAACCAGTACCAAATTCAAAAGGAAAAAGTTCAGTGCAATATAATTATGAATAGAGCACGGAGCACGGAGCATGGAAGCAGCAATATGGATGCAGCGACCGCAAGCACTGCATCCAATGCACTGCACTGGTCAGTACTAAGCTCCGGTAGTCAGGAGGTCTTTTCTATGTCTCTCTCGGGACAATGAGATCCTAGTTTGTTTCAATTGACATACTGAATTTCAGGAATGATACCAATTTGTAATTGAGTTTCGAGTGACCACTGGCACATAGCCCGGATCCCAGATGCCACCTCAGGCTCAAGGCTCAGGCTGTCATCTGTCAATGAACATGTGATATATAAACCGGTCAACAGGAATTCTATAGAGAACGTTTTTATGATATTTTGGGCTGAAAATCTATGAAGTCTGGCCTGCAGCCTGCAGAAATCAGAAGCTGGTTTTATTTCCTTTTAAACCGGGCTACAATTATTTAGAACCAAATACAAGTATAGTCCGATATGGTGTAGTGGCTAACATTATCGCCTCTCAATTAGGTCGCAATAGCCCGGGGTTCAATTCCCCGTGTCGGAATATTTTTACATTGTGTGATGGTTGTGAAATTCAAAGCTCTGCCTGAAAGGTTTGGGGATGAAATACATGCTGCAATACAAAGGGTCTTTTCGTGCAACATTATGATACTAGCATTGAAGTATTTTTATCCGAAAGCTTGCACGCTTCACTGCTTACATATTTCAAGTGGAAATGAAGTGCCTTGGGGTAGCGGTTCGTAGTGTCTTTAACCCTTCGATATACAATGCATTCCAGACTACTTTTGGGCCTCACTGGCAGTAGTGTTACAGAGGTCCGGTCTGGTTCCGTCGGTCCCCCGGGACTGGACTGAGCTAAAATCTCCTCTGGATTTTTTAAGCCAAGATGGAGTGGATGAGCTGAAAATACAAAATTTTAGGATCCCAAGAACCAATTTTGAGCGAGAGTATTTGCTTGTTCGGTTGTAATCGCTGTGGGATAATCTGTCGGTCTGGGATCGCGGCCTTCCTCGCCGTCCCAGGTGCTGTCGAAACCGATGTCAAAGCTCGCTCCTTTCCGGACGTTGTAAAAGCATTAGTCAATCTTCTCCCGCAAGGTTCTTTATATTTTCCTTCGTCTTTATCGCCTGATACACTAATACAGCGAGCAGAGTAGCATCACATACTGTTCCAATCATTCATTATACCCAGCGTATAGTCGATGCCATCGTAAACCAGACTATAGTTAGTCTTTCGTGAAATCAGCCTAACAATTGACTAATGTCAGAGCAAGCTCCTAGGAACACCCGGCTTGATTAACAATAGCGACCCAAATGCCTTTGTTGCCCTTTCAATCAAACCTTTCAACTCCGATCTATACGATCACTCTACTGGTGGTGCATATCCTCATTCCCCAGCACATCCTTGGACTCCTTTCCAAATCCTCATCAGCTATACTGATCCGACAGCTGACAATGTCACTTTGGCAGCAACTAGGACCGCTGCCGCCGCCATCCAGCAAGTCGCGATTGAAGAAGGACAATCCAGTCCAGCTGCAATTCTCTACAGTAATTATGCTCAAAAGGGACCGACCTCAAGCTTTTATTCGGGGATAATGTGCCTTCACTTCGAACACTTCAGGCGAAATATGATTCTCGTGATCTCCTGAGTCTCACGGGCGGATGGCGGTTCTGAATGGAGTCACTATGTCAAGGCTTCATAATCTTTGGCAGAAGATCAGACCTAAAAGCTTAAAGCTTAATGCATATGTAATGGTTCAACCATTTTGCATATTTTAGTTTATAATTGTCTACCTCTGTTACCATATTTACTGTCTGGATGATATAGCATACATATGAGTAAGAGAATGAAAAGCCATGAATAAGCTGTCTTTGAGTCTAGAACAAATTTCCAAAAGGATTAACGGCCTCGCGGGCAAATCTAGTAATACATCAGCAAAGCGTGCCACGCGCGCTAAACTTCTCATAGTGCTAGGTAGCACTAGGTAGGATAGGTAAGTACGGAGTCACTAGGAGCCGGTATATAGACTACATAGCCCTACATACCACCGCCTATCATTCCTAGCATGGGCGCTAAACCGGATTTTGTGTCAACTTTCCTGATGCCTACTATCCCCACATCAAGCCCTGAAGTCATTTACCTGAGATTTCTCCGAGGGGAGCTGCTGATCATGGGAGCAATTCTGCAGGAAATGCCGGCATATCTGGCCATACGGAATGCCGAGAGTGTCTCGTCGCTTGTTCTTCAGCCAAACATTTAAGGCAGCGTTCTCACCCGTCCTTATCTCCATAACCATCTAATGGCAACCCATACGACGACAACTACAGAGCCTGAAAATATTGCGCTTTCGTCTATTAGATTGAAGAGCCTTAGAAATGTCTCAAAGGCTAGCGTCACAGAATCCGTCCATCAAATCTTGGAGAACGACCGGAACACCGCCGCGATTTCAGTGGGTTCTGCCACTTCACAGGTAGATCCCGTTGCAGATCCCATAAATGACAAGGAGATTCGACGCAGAGGCCATATACAATTTGCAGCACTCTGCTTTTGTTTATTCTTAGCTGGATGGAATGACGGTAAACTCTTCCCTCCTTCCTGTGACTTGTGCTAAACAAACTGCTTAACAAACTGCTTGTCAACAGGAACAACTGGTCCCTTGCTTCCCAGAATCCAAAACAATTATCATGTATGTGAAAACACGTCACCTTTCCTTGTTTAACTCCAATGATTGTGGGCAATTCAGGTTAATTTCACAATTGTATCACTACTCTTTGTCTGCGCATGCCTGGTAAATATTCTTTCTTCTGCCTAATCCATCTGTGTTTCTTTAACAGCGTTCCTTAGGGCTTTATCTTAGGGGCATTTTCAAACGTATTTCTTACGGATCGTTTTGGATTTGGGAAGGTAAGCTATATTCAATATCGCTGCGAATGGACCTGGCTCATGACTTTTACAGACAATTGTCATCGGTAATCAATTAACATTTCTGTTTGGGAGTTAGAAACTGACATTCTGGCAAGGTGGTGTTGCCCAAATAATCGGCTATGCCATGATGGCTCCCGCCCCACCTTTCCCTGTCCTAGTCATAGGATTTGTTATTAACGGCTTTGGTATTGCATTACAAGTGAGACTGCCATTCAAATCTAATATATTCGAATGTACTTATATTTCCAGGACGCACAAGCCAACGGATTTGTTGCTGCTTCTGAAGACAGGGCACTGATGAACTTTCTTCATGCTGCGTACGGTAAGCGTTTAATTCGAATCACAGATACGCTTGCTAATTCATCCTTCATTGAATTTCAAAGGTGTTGGTGCAACGTGTGCTCCAATAGTCGCCACTCAATTCGCCCAACTTCCACGCTGGTCCTTCCACTATCTTACTAGTCTGGGACTCTCAATTGCGAATCTGATTATTTTGGCTATGGTCTTTAAATTTA
>KN837079.1:1780969-1806627 GCA_000827215.1 Sphaerobolus stellatus SS14
TCGTGTTGGACGCTAAGGTATGCCTGTTTTATTATTACACTTATATTCACTTTGCTTATCATGTATTTAGTTACGCTTTTATAGGTACTTATACAGGAGTTGTCACCACTTCGTGTTGGACGCTAAGTTACGCTTTTATAGTTACGCTTTTATAATATCCTAGTAAAATGTGAACCGGGTGAGGAGGGTTCGCAGCAGTAGTGCCGAGAGATGACCACCCAGGCTAGCATTTTCCAACTCGATGCAGCAAATTCTGGATCGTAATATAGCATCATCGCCTTCGTCGGCGAAGATACCACATCTTGCAGTAGAGTAATCGGAGGATGCGCAAGTTCGGATACGCCATAATGATATTCTTCCGATCACCGTGACATGATCAATCACCAGAAATCTGATGAGTGTAAGGGACGTAAGTTGAACACGAATTTGCAAGTTCGGTCCAAGGTTCAAATCGTTGGTTTGAAGGGCGAAAGCAAATTGATACTTGTAGAGCAAATTCGGCGCAAATAAAACCAGGTCGGACTCGACTCCTGGATCAACGTACGACCAGGGACTCACCGGACAGCCTGATTCGCCTAGCAGTGAGCACTGCTGGGGAGTGGGCCGAGTGCCAGAGGACACGTATCGGCCGTCAGGAGCGCATGTTTCCTTAAGTCCTTGTTATGCATATTGGTTTATATCACTTGGAAGGGAACATGTAATTGTTTAAACGTAGGCAAGTATCTGGCAGAGTTCGTATGTTATCGGATACTTAGGAAATGATATTCCTACAAATGATGAGGATATGTATAAACAGAACTTGAACATAAGCTGGCGAAATGGCATATGATGAATTGCCCATAATAAACAAATACTAAACCAAGCCGAACAGTAAAATAATTAGTATCTTTCTCCACAAATGGCAGTGTACATCATCCTGCAGCATCCTTGTTCTTAACGCACGGCAGTAAAGCTCAATCCTAAAGAATCATGAGCCACTCCGAGTCCTTTAAGATCCTGTTAAAATAACGCGTGAGCGAGTAATGTCCGTCAAGATTGTTAATCATTAATCATTTACCATTGGATCCCTGCGCGATATTACGCATCTGTGCTCGCATATTCTCGACTTCTTCTACTGACGGTGTCATTGCTGCCATAGCTATTTCCATTTCTGCCTTAGCTCTCTTGTCCCCCCTCAGAGCAAGACTCCACGGGGCCGAAAATGACATCTTGGCCAGAAGGGCCCTAGTTATGATTTCCTCGTAGCGAGCAAAGTCATCTTTTATCTTCGCTCCTCGGATTTTTTCCAGTATAAAGTCTGAAGCATCGATGACTGATTGAATGTGTCTAGGTAGAGGATAGCTTGAACCGAGGAAACATCTTGACCAGGCCTCCTCGCCAATACGGCTTATTAATCGAAATCCGAGCATACGAGCAATAGTCTTCTCTAAATTGTCTGCCGGGAGATAATCATATTTTTTGAGGACCTGAAGAACCGCCAACGCCGCTGAATAATCCCTCGCACGCAAAAACACTCTCAGAGCAGAATTGAGACTGCTCCGAGATACAATTTCGTCCCGAATTTTGGCAGCTACGGTTGATGCTCTAACCATGTCGAGCGTGATCATCTCACGGAAAAGAATCCTCGGATGGAGCCCGTAAACCCCTGTCTGTGCGTCATAGCTATACCCTATTTCGAATAATTTATCTAGCGCGGCAAATATAACGACGTATGTGTGTGCGTCTGGGATAATACGCCTTGTGGATTTTATCATTCTGTTATATCCAGCAATGGCTTGATGAAATAAGCCTGAGTGCTGGTATACCTCGAGCAGGGTATTGCAGAATTCGGTATCGGCCTCGACATTGTCTTCCTTCATGTGCGTGACCACTTTTCCAAGCTCGTCAAGCTGCGGCTCAGAATCATAGAGCAAACCTCGTATATAGCTCCTATACGGGGCGCACTCGAGTGAAAACCGCCCCGGATTAAACACCTTGGACTGGTCCAACGAGTCCTGCCGGACCACTGAATCGTCGATTTCCGTAACAGTTGCCGTATTGGATTTAGAGAGGGCCTTCTTCCGACAGGATTCGCGATACTTGTCAAGCCATATTCGGGCATTGGCCATATCTTTACACTCAGCGAAAGCACGTATCATTTGAGTGTACACGGCAGGGGAAGGGATCCACTCCGGAGGTTGTAAGGGTTGATAGGCCTCAAGGGCAAAGACGAGCTCATGGGTATACCCCACGGTCCTTAAGGAATCTAGAAGGGCGCAAAACGCAAGCTCATTGAGTCTAATAAGAGACTCAATGAAAGCATCGCGAACCTGCTCTAGATGTCGTGGGTCATTCTGCGAACCTCGGGATACTGTCATCAATGTCGTTATAGGAACTGGTATTCCGTGCGTGGACAACTCGTTCAGCAAGGTGATTGCAGAATGCATGTCGTTGGCGTGCATGAATAGCCAAATGGCAAGGTCGAAGGTTATCCCTATCAATCTTGAGGACATAGGAATTTGCCCGATTGTCTGTAAAAACAGACCGACTGCAGAAGAGTCCTGTTTCGAGGCGACCAATTCGCGGACCCTACGCAACCCATCTTTGACTTCGTCCGGTAGGTTGGCACGTTGTATCAAGAAAGCCGAACGTTGTAATTCCCAAGCATCAAGACCGAGGTACTTTGGAGGCCGTATTGGAGGATAGTATTGGAACTTTGGCAAATAAACCCAAGGCAGATCCTTTCGTGAGCGAGTTTTGTCAACCTGTACCCTTGTCTTGAGGGCCTGTCGGACTGCAGACCTGACTGAGGTTTGACTGAACATGGAACATAAGAGCAAGTATAGCCTGAGTACACTCTAAGCGCTCGCGGGTGACATCATCTGCACTACAGCGACATCGGACAGCGGTGAGCCTCAGCGTCCTTCCTCTTCCTCCAAATGCCTAACTTTACACCTACTCGTTCCCTTTTGAATCCCCACTTTGAAGGCTACAAACTAAGCTTCACTCCAACTCCCAATATCCAATATGTTACGCTTCCTCAACACGTCAACCAAGCAAGAGCCGGGATCAGTTCATTAGGATTCCAAAAGGTCGCAAGCCGCGTTAGGCATAATCATCTTGCTGTTGGAAGCGGTGGAAATGAGGCAGTCTATGTGGCGGAAGATGGGAGCGTGACCCTCGTAAGGGTGGATGGACAGGATCAGGTGAATACTGTGCAGTCTGCAGATAATGTATACGGAGGATTGATGTCTTTTCGCGGATAGTCAGGTCCTTCATTTCGCACCGTCTTTCAACTTCCCGAATTTGTATCGGGAAACGCACGTCCGAAGAGCGAATACCCAGCAGCGGCATACCTATGTCAGAACATCTGGGTCGTTAGCGATGGACACGGAAGTACATCTATTATTCGCATTCCGCAAGATGGATCAGCGGCGCAGCTATTAGCAGCTTACGATTTAATGGTTAATGACTCCACCGTTCCGGTACCCTTCCAACTTCATTCTGCTGCTCAGGTTGCTTCCGATCATGCTGTTCTAGTTGTGTCTACATCTGGCCCCCGTAATGAAGCCGTGTCGGCTACGAATATCCAAGAGCACTATACCTTCGATATTTGGGGTTTGAAAGTATCACTTCCAGATCCTAATGCTATGGTCATTGATTCCATAGTCCCTCAACCATTCGAAATCCTCTGGCAACAACGTGGGACGCATATACCATTCCATGTTGCGTACATTGCAGGCCGTCAAGCATTCCTTATGATCGGTGGGTCTGGATACACAGATGTATCGGAACCTATCACCCAGCGACCTGAACCTAGTGCCGACGAAATCGCCCCCATTCCTCGTGCAGGCGAGAGTTTCGATGGTGAACCTAGCGCAGTGTCCCAAGCCACGCCTCCTCCGCCATATTCGTGGACACAAACAGACGATTCCGTTACAATCGCGTTTGCATTGCCAGGCCTGACCCTCAAAACCACCATCCATGCTACATTCAATCGGGAGAATATATCCCTTAAGGTCGGCTCTCCACCTCTACCACAACCATTGTATTCCGGAGCACTGCTATGGGATACGATCGATCCCTCAAATAGTCTATGGACTTGGGAACGCGGCACTGCATCCAAAGCTGGATTGTTAACTCTACATCTGGAAAAGGCACATCGAGGTACGCGCTGGAGCAGTGTATTCCAACAGGGGTTCGAATCTGTCGAGGTGCAGGAAACTGTGGACCCTTCCGAACTAGCCAATATCCGAGAAATGCTGGATAAATATACGGCATCGTTACAGGAAAACGGCGGGCTAGGTCAAGGCCTGCCTAGTCTCGCAGAAGGCGAACGCGATACTGAAGTCGACTCAAGCATAGGACATCCTTTCCAAATCACTTGGGTCGGCGGTGATGTGCCATCAGACGATACCTCTGCGATCTTCCTTTCCTTACCGTTGCCTGGCGTTCAACAGCCTCTTTCCTTGGTCATCAAGAATGACATTGACGGTCCTATATTCACTCTGGAAGGCTCAGTAGAATGGAAACATACCGCAACCTATCCTGCGTTGAGTTTCGTGCTTGCCTCGAAACGCGATACAAGATTCACATACCACGTTGCCGACAAGGTCGTCTTGGCTTTCGATAGCGGGGCGCGGAATGACGGAGGCGGCAACGTTTATATTTACCGCGGAAGTAAACCGGGCGAGAAATGGGCAAAGCAGAGTGTTTTCCAACAACGACCTGGTGCCGGTGCGTTAATTGGCGTTGGGAGTATCAAAGGCAGGGATGGGAAGGATGTCTTGTTATGCTTATCCGAAAGGGAACTCGCGCTGTGTCGGGACGTATATTAGATAACGGACGATGGTGATTTAGATTACATCGGACATTGGGTTGGTGATAGTTTAGGAGGGTATATTCAGGATCTCTGCTGCTCTACACCTCATAAACCGATGCCTGCCGCATGGAAAGAGTGGAAACAAACTAGCTAGCAGCTATAGGTACCGGAATGTGTATGTACAATCTGAAAGGACTTGCGCCTTGTGGTGACGAATGCAGTCCATGTAACCCAAACACATCAATAATAACGAAACGAAACGAAAACTAGAAAGAGAGTAAGTAAAACAAATGACCTAAAACTTAAAACAAGACTATGAGAAGGGAGAGGAAAAAAGGGAAAAGAAACATCAACTACAAATAACATGCATAGGTTTGTGTAAAGAAACATGACGAACTCGTAGTACGCACACACAGGTACAATACTTGATACAGAATGTGTCTTTAAAGCTCTTTCTTGAATTAATCAGTCTTCATTGGGTCTTCGGATTTGTCCGAAAGGCCTTCAGCCTTCACAACCCCACTCGGCGCCTCGCCCCCCTCAGGTCGTGAGTTAAGCTGCGGCTGGGACTCGGAAGACTTTTCAGCGGGTGGTGGGGGTGCCTCGCCCTGTCGCAGGTTCTTGTTCGCCAGCTTCGACGAAGAGGACGCATCTTCATTCGACTCGCTAGCATCCATATTGTCGTCTTCGTCGTCCCGCAGCTCGTCAAGCTGCTCCTTCAACGAGACAGTGACGTCCCGCTGCGTCGGTGCTCTTAAGGTATTGTAATAAGACGAACTGCTTTCACCTTCACTATCCTCTTCCTCGCTGTCGTCATTATCGAACATCAGCCCGCTCCCGCTCCCATTTGGCCACCCATCGGGGGTGAACGAGATGCCACCACCAGCCAATACGCGCGCCAGACCGCCAAGGCCGCCTGCAGGCAGTCTTAGCCCCATGGTTGGGTTGTTATTCAGATTTTCGGCCCTGTTGCGAGCGGCTTCGATACGGCTGGTTGAATAGATTTGTGGGAGCTCGGCGGGCGTGTCGTAGCCATACCCTGTGGCGACCCTGTCCTTCACCCACGCGTACCATTCCTCCTTCGTACGGCCGTTGAGCAAAGCGACAATCAGGACAGTCATGTTGTCACATCCAATACCGTTATTGGATGTGCTGTCGGGTGCGAGACAGATTTCCATGACTTCATTGCAGATGTCGGGCAGATCCTTGCCGTCGTGAATCAACCGACGAACAGCATCGACTACTTGCTGTGACGAGAGACAATCCCAGATGCCTGTATCGAAAAAGCACGTTAAGCGGATAATTGGGGCGTCAATCCTTGTCTAATCACGCACCATCACATGCCAAAATCAGGAATTCGTCTTCCTCCGTAATATCATGCTTGATAATATCAGGGTCCGCCGTGATGATCTGGCGTTCAGGGGACAGCGAAAAGTTCTTTTTGAACTCAAAGTCGCCAATGGCACGAGAGAGGGCCAGGTTGCCTGAATACGGTATGAGCACAGCGAGAAATAAGGGTAAACCTCGGGACATACCATTTACGCGACCGAATTCAATGTATCCACCAGCAGCGGTAATACGAGAAGTTTCCACTAAAGAGGCATGGATGAGCGCATGAAGGACGTTGAGCCTTGTTGAAACGTACCTTCGTTCATGGGTTTATGGTCATAACTGAGAGGCTTTGCCTCGCCCTTGACGCTAATGATGGATCTTGAGTCACCAGCGTTTGCCTCGGAGGAATGAGATACATTTTCATATTCTCGGTATAGATGGACATACCACATAGACCTTGTTATCATAAGTCACCAATGCAGCAACGGCAGTGCATCCAGAGGGGTCATGGAAAAAGGCGGGGTCTAACAAATTTGGCTATCAGAAACAAGAACATTAAAATCGTAAATGAAGACAGACATACCAGCACGAATATCCTCATCAGTACCCAAGAATGCCCGCTTCAGAGCAGCCTCGTATTTCTTCTCTTGATAGGCTGCCTCTGAGGCCAATCGCTTGTACACATTTTCGCCGGCAAATTTTGCCACGGTTGAACCTACAAGCCCATCTGTTAGTGCGGATGCATAGGAATACATGAAAAGCACGAACCTCCATGGCCATCATAAACCGCAAAGAAGGCGTTCTTCTCCTTGTCGGATCGGTCTAAATCAAGGACGGTCGTGTGCGCATCCTCCATAGCTGAAAAGCGAAGGCAAATACGTCAGGATCGATTATATTGGACACATAATAAGATTAGAGAAAGATGCATGGGCAAAAGGTGAGACACCAGCAGTTTTGGAGTGTGCTGTGGCGAAACGAAGACATGGAAAGTCGATCGTTCGAGAATACGGCGATTATGAAGAAACGGAAAGGAGCAGAAAAATCGAATGAGAAAAGGCACATACATATTCTCCATCCTTGCATCTCAGAAACACCATACGCAAATCTCTCATCTTCTCCAGAATCAACATGCTTCGTCGTAACTGCGGCAGAGAGCTTCAGCACCATAAAACACAACCCGGACACTAATTATAACGAACCGGGTGCAGATAATGTTTGTCCCTAATACATTCAAAAGTATATTGTTATAAGAGAGCTTGAAAAGCCAGTAAATTCGGGAAAAAATCACCATCGCTTGGAATTGAGCCCGGTAGGGTTAAGGAAAGGCCGTTATGAGAAATTTGCAGTAAAGTCCCGTGGAGGTCTAAAAAATAGAAACCAAAGAAGAGCTTTTGTTTGAAATAAAGCGCTGTCCGAGAAGAAGAATAGCTGTCGGGTGACAGAGACGGTGAAGGATGAGTCGGATGAGGCTTATTTGCACCTATTTGGCGCTGCTTATCCTAAACAGGAGTGCGGAGTCTTATCATCATGATGTTGCAATACCGGTCATGGGTCTCGACTCTCGAACCCAACCCTTAGTACAAAAACAATATCTACTATGCATATTTGCCCTTCCCGCCCGCGAAGTTGTTCTCCACTTTCTTCATCAAGAACTCTCCGTATACAACTGCTTTGTATTGCTTACGAGGCACTGCACCTGCCACGTTTGCCTTGGCCTTATCTTCGGCTCGGAATTCCTGTAGCCGCAATGCTGCTGGGAGCGGCTCAACCAGGGCATGGAAATTCGGTTCGAAGAAGAATGGAATTCTATAAGTAACCCAAAGGTGACCTCACTCAGTATGCATGGCGCATCACATAACAAAAAAAATTCTTACGAAATCCTGTGCCACAAAGATAGGCATAATGAATGATAGCTAACAATCATGGTGGCAGCGGAACTCCTTACCTGTAATTCGGACTACGATGAATTACCCTGTGAAGCGTACTCTTATATAGACCATTTGTCCATATTTCCCACACTTGGAAACAGTAAGTAAATTTAATGTGGAAGATTTTATACTCACTTTCTCCAATGTTGCACACGACACACCCCGGAACTGGATCGGCATTTATCCAAGTACCAGAGATGAAGCTCGTTGATTGATCCGTCGTTCCACTCACCGGAGCAACAGGTTTCCTCGTCAGAACTTGCAAGGCCCCACGGGTCGGATCTGCATATAGGAAACTTGGGAGAGATAAGAAAATGAATATAAATACTTTCGAGGGATGCATACGTTAAGCAGCCGTAATCCCTGTGAGACTGTTATAGTTTCCTTTCGTGAAAGTTACCTGAAACTCACTCACTTGTGAGCACCACACGAAATGCCATCATGATCATCCGGAAGAGGGGGATAACCTATCGGGATATAAGTAAACGGAATTGGTGTGAAACCACATTATTTACCAATTACTCGCATCACCCAGAAGCTGTCATCGACTTGGGCGCGCAGTTGCTCCCATTCCTCCGGTGTTGCTCCTATTCCTATAGCCATTCTAGAGAGCAGTTAGCTCAATAGATGTGAATAATAATAATCAACATACGCTTCCATGACAATTAGTCCCAGAGCTTTCATCTTCTCGACCCACATTTCGTACTTCTCCCGGAATGTCGGGATATCCGGCCATTGGTTAGTTCCCCAGAGAGGCTTAGTTTTATCAGGCTCCTCTACGGGGCGATAAAAATCAATTCCCTCATGGTTATCAGCCTTCCCTTGAGTGACATTCTCGTGAAGTCTCGCATAACCTGCATACAATCAAGTGCATTGCCCAAGGTTGTTTATGCCTTACTTACCTCTAGCCTGATCTTCATTCTTCAAAGATATGCGGTCCTTTTCTCCCTCGGGGAGTGCGAAGAAGTCCCGCGCCAGTCCCGTGAGTTCCTCCGTCTCGCTCTGGTCAATATAAGCGGAAATGTCCAAGTAGAAAAAACCATATTCGAGACAAGCATTATGAAGAGCAGCAGATGTTTCGTCTCTTAACCTTTTGGACTCTTGGTCCACTGCTGGGGTGAGATAAGGGGTGATAGATATGACTGGGAGTGTAAATGCTGGGTCAACCATATTCCCGGAGGGTTGAGACAAGCGAAGTGAAGAAAATCACAGAAGATATAAGATACGTCGAGCTTGAAGGATCGATATAACCAAAAATGAGAGATCTAGACGGATAGAGTTGGAGTTAAAGTCGAACGGTCCTATCTAATCTAGGAATGATTGATCGCTTCTCTCAGTATTTTCTCACGGGCTCCGCCGGCTTAGCAGCGAACCACTACTACAAATTCTGAACGTCTTCCTATGCTCCACGTCGTCCTTTTTACTTATTATGGAGAAAATTGAATCATTTGACCGTTACATGTGGTCGAAGTTTATGAAGAATCCACTGCTTCTACGGCCCGCGGTCTAGGCGGACCGTCTCTTCGATGAGCTATATAGCACCACGTAAATTATCAAAATCTAGAAGGAATTCTTACCATGATTTCTACTCATCTGGTTGCTGTTGCTGCGTTGCTCATTACTCAGACCAATGCCCTTAACAATGGGTTAGCCAAGACTCCTCCCATGGGGTTCAATGGGTATAATGTCTTTTCGTAAGTACCGATGTATACAAGTCTATTGTCCAGCTCAATTCACGTACTAACAGCTGCGATGGTACTGAGACGACTTACAAAGCCGCTGCACAAAGTCTAGTTTCTCTGGGTCTTGTCAGTCTCGGATACAACTATCTTAACCTGTAATGCAGCAGAGAATTTTGCATTTATCAAGACAATTAACTCTTAAGAACAGAGACTGCGGATGGCAAGCCATAAATCGAACTTCTCAAGGCACATTTGCTTGGAATACCACACGTTATCCTTCTGGGATTCCGGCTCTCTCTAGTTTCGTCCATGGCCTGGATTTAAAATTTGGTCTGTATAGCGACGCGTAAGAATATTCTTTTAATGGACTATTTGAAGGCTCATTGGCGAGGGATTTTTAGAGGATTTTTCGCATGTGACTTTGTGGGAGGTACGGCCCACTTCATAGGTAGTTTAGGATTTGAGGACTCGGATGCCAAGACCTGGGCATCATGGGGTGCAGACTATCTAAAGTTGGTCCTCTCCATTATTCTGTTATAACATTTATTAAGCTGAATATTTATTGTATCAGATATGATAACTGTTATGCGTAAGCTCTCCTAATGCAGTTCCTGACTCTCAGTTCTGACTCTAGTACAGCGTTTCTACAACAGACTTTGTAGATTCAAATCCGCCCATTAATCTCCAGGTATGGTTTTCGAGATAATTTCGTCAAGGAATATTCATTGAGATTTTGCAACACAAGCCGCATTATCAAGCCATGAGCACGGCTTTGGCCAACGCGGGAAGGCCCATAGTATATTCGATCTGCGAATGGGGTGTTCAGGTCAGCATATTTTATTCATTTGCTAGGGATTCTCCCTTATCTCAAACTGCTTAGGATCCGGGAAGATGGGCACCTGCGGTCGGAAATTCTTGGAGAATTTCGTACGTAGGCTTTTGCCAGAATCACTTTGCCAGACGTATTTTTTATTTTTCTTGTCGCTAGAAACGACATCGGTCCCCCTGCATCATGGGATAATTTATTCCGTATTATTAACCAACTGGTACCCATTACTGGATTCGCCGGTCCTGGTGCATGGAACGATTTGGATCTTCTCGAGGTATGGTTGATCAGAATCTTAGGCTGACTTGTATATTAAGAGATGGTATGTAGGTCGGAAATTCTGGGTTGACGGTCGATGAGCAAAAGACTCATTTTGCCTTTTGGGCTGCAGTCAAGTGAGCATACTTATCCTAGCCAGCGTATGTTCCTCCAATACATATTCTAACATCCGTCATTAGGTCTCCACTTCTTATCTCCACTAGCTTGACGAATCCTTCAAACACTACACTCAGTATCTTGAAGAACACGAATTTGATTGCTGTTAACGTATGTCATACAATGGCACCAAGTTGATCACATTTGCTCATATGGCTGAATGCGTTCTAGCAAGACCCTTTGGGAAAGTCCATCACCTTCAAACGTCGTTACGCAAACGATCATGATATTTGGGCTGGTCCTTTGCATGATGGGAGTACAGTCGTTAGTGCGTACCTTCTCTATTCAATTCTACGCTTTACTATTGTTAACGCTTCATTTGGCAGTCGTGATAAATTTTCAGACAGCTGCCAGGAACTTGACCCTCAATCTGGCCGATGTCGGATTTACCAGTGCTACTGCAGTAGATTTATGGACTGGTGCATCTTTAGGCACGCTGAAGACCTCGTAAATCATAACAGATAAGATTCTAAAATGTATTCTGACAACCATGCTTAGATTCACTTCCGCCGTCGCAGCCCACGGTTCCTTCGCCTTAAAGCTTTCAAATGGAGTTAAAGCTCCAACGCCATCTTTTATATTCTATCCTGCCTCGTCTTCTAATACTGTCCTTGCCGGAGGGGCTGCAACTCGGGTCGTAAATAACACTCAGACTGTTGTAGGATTCGTAGGCGAAGGTGGCACACTCACTTTCAATAATGTGACGGGAGGATCGACCGGTGGAACCAAACTTGTTTCCATCGACTATATTAACGCGGACGTTGCATTCAATAACGTTGCGTGTTCAAATTGCCGGAATGCCGTTATTAGTGTGAATGGTGGCACGGCCGTGCAAGTTCAGTTCCCCCTTTCAGGACAAGTAGGTTTTGTTTGTCTTAAAAGGAATATCAAAGCTTAATACATCTTAACAGAGCTGGGATATTCTTTACTCAGGGTTCTTGGTGGACCTACCGGGCTTCAATCCAGGCGCAGTCAATTCTATTCAAATATCCAATCCGAATGGTTTTACTCCTGACTTTTTACGGATTGGTGTGGCTGCCTAGGGACAGGTTTCAAAACATCTTCTAGACTTTCCTAGATAGCCAAGAATATTTCGTCTCATGCTGACTTATCTCCCTGTATAAAACGCAAGAAAAAATTGCGCCTGTGCTTACTGTGTGGTTTCTTTCTCTTCCATATCTCTCAACCAAACCATAATTTATTTCTACAATCTTTGACGATTTCTTGCAAGCTGATGCGATCTCCATGGTTAAGGTCGCGTGGTTACTTTCACACCTGCTGTGGCATTGCTTTTCGACTTATGTTCTGGTCCGCGTGTCAGCTTGTATTTACACTTCAACCTTATAAGTCCATTTCTGTCTATCTTTTCCGACAGTGAATGCGGCATTTAATACCTGGGAAGAAGAGATTTATAGAGCGTTTAATTCTGCCAAGTTCTAGCTTTTCGTGAGCTTGTTACTACGAGACGTCCTACATCATCTTCATTGTATGTAATTGAATAGAAGATAGTAATAGCCTATAGTTCTTAATAATGGTGCGGATTAAATATGATGCATGATATGTATGTTGCATACGGACTGATCGGTATCCGGCGATACAATAATTCTAATATATTATACATATGGATCGAGAATGGTATCGTTCAAGCTGCTATCCGATAGCGTCCTCTTCAATAGGGTAGAGTTTCCCGTCGTACTTTTCTGACGACCGGGCAGGCGTTTCTTCTCTCCACGTACACTCCGAAACATCTCGTTGATTAGTCGCTCGTGGCTGATATCTCTCCATTTCCTGTTCGCGTTTCTGACGGCCCCGCATTCGGTAGAGGAGGTGTGATAAGGTGATTGTGTTCACCGGCCACGTTAATCTAGACACGAGAGCATATAAGTAAGCAGATAGACGTGGAGAATATACCAAGTACATACGATGTGACGATACTCATAATCCAAAACTTGCGAATGCAGGTTAAATGGGTCTGCAGATAAGCAAAGACAAAACTCTCACAGGGGCCAAGATTGAAAGGAGCAAATTGAGAACACGCAGAACTATGTCCCATGGGGTAAGATAATAAATAATTGGACCAGTCGAATTTCATACCGAAAATTATCTGCTCTCAAAAGTCAAACATAACAGTATGGATATACACTTTAATACTCACCCCAAAGTACCATGTTCCGTCACGGGCGTTCGCCAACCTGAATTCGGACTGCCCGGGGGTTTCGCTGACCTTCGCCATTGCATAAGACCTTATGAAGACCATCACAACGGCATCGAAAACCAGCTAAGTATTTTGAGATGAGAATTCAGGATGATCCAAAGAATTAAAAACACGTACTGATGCAGCCCACCCGGTCGGAAACAGGTACCCTTTAGCCGGCACAGAGGACGAGCAAATGTGAAAGGATTTGCCTAGCCTGGCAACGATCGCTAATTTAGTCGGTGTAAGAGAATCACTATTATTCGGAAGGGCGATTACACAACAGTACTCACGTTGTAGTTCGTATATGGCTGAAATCCATGTTCCCAGTGCAACACCAGATGTAACGAGATACAACACAAAAAGCCCGAAAAATACTTTGAGATTCCGTTTCCATATCCCGGAGACGTGAAGAACGGCGATAGCTGATAATGAAATGTCAGTAACTTTTTATTTCCTTACGAAAGTATGCATGACCATCTGCCATTAAGGACGTGATTACAATACCAACAATAAATCCAGGAATCAAACGTCGGCAACTAAATGTTTGTGCACTTCATAAAGTGGCACTGTGAGGCATTGCAAGAGAACGTACAACTGTCAGAATTGGATGTATGAATATGAAGACATTTGCCAAACATTTGCGGAAAATATCAAAAAACACTCACTCGCTGAGATAACTTTAATGCTTGTCCGGATGTTGCTATACGAGAATTCCATCAATCAAAGTGTCACAGATCATTCAGGTGCTACGTACCATAAGCCATTAATGTGATACTTGCCAAGCCAGCATAACGAAACAACAAAAAGCCGTATTTTACGATACTTGCTCTAGCATTCCATATGAGATCGACTTCATATTTCAATGTCAGGAAGTAATCAAGGTAAAGGCATGCACACCCCGCCGCTGCCAAAATAAAATGAAAATTCAAAAAGACCGGAGCCAGAAAAGCACTCAGCATTTACCTATGAGATAGCGGGAAATGTGAACTTGTCGAATCCCCTCCTGTAAAGCATTTACAAGAGCTTGTGAACTCCCATCCAATTCCAAATACGTCTCGACTGTAAGCATTCCCAATAGACCTCCCACACCAGACAAGTGACCGGATACGGTCCTGATTGTAACCGTATTTCAAACGTCCCTACGTCAATAAGGTGCCAGGGTTATCTGAAGATAGAAAGCAATTTAATGAAAGTAAAAAGACATGTAGTAAAGTGGACGGGAATGAAGTGGAGTGGACGGTAACAGCGCTCGCGGAGAACGCCTTAAACAGGCTCTGGACGTATGGAATATGATCCTGATTAGCCAAGGTAAATGTGGACTAATGTGGCTCGTTTAATTGAGATGTGTACCTACTTGACGGCAACTGCCGAGATCTAATAAGTCTGCATGCGTCGAAAAGATCTAGAAGTTTGTTAACTGGACGAGTACGTCGCGTCTGAGTCAACTCACTGCTGCTCTTGTTGAGTAGAAAAAGTTAAGCTAGAGAAGGTTATAAATTAAAGTCCGTCCAATTCTACAGTACCCGGGTTCGGGATGCATCATGCCGAACGATCGGATCAAATTAATGGTGATTAGAGTACGGTGACCATATGATCTATAGCTATCAATATAGCTATCACGAGTTTGGCATTACACTGCATTTACGATGCGTTCTAAGAATACACAGTCGCATTTAATCCTGAGTCTATTGCTAGATAATATTGAGTAGGGCATATGCTACATGTGGGTATAAATACATTAATAAATACATTAGATTGCCCAGAGGACCCATGTTAATAAGCTATAGCTGCTCGACATTTTCATGAACTTCAGTATGATATAATTTCGCACTGTGTACGCTGGCACTAGTAGGCCTCTGACGAGCTGGGTGTCTCTGTCTCTTCTTCTCTCCACGTATTTGCTGTAACATCAAGCCGATTAGTCGACCGTAACTGATATTCCTCGAGCTCTTCTGCCTGTTTCTGACGTCCTCGCATCCGGAAGAGAAAGCGTGATAGCGTGATTGTGGTAACCGGCCATGATAATCTAGAAACGACAGTGTATAAGAAGCGGGAAAGGGTGTAAAATAAAGGGTTTATACTCTCCAGCGATGCCGAAAACCCAAAACTTGGAATGAATGTCAAAGGATATTCCAGCAAATGTGTAAAATAAACAACTCACAGGAGCCCAGATCGTAAGGAATAAATTGACAAGGCGAACAACTATGCACCGTGGTAAGATAACGAAAGAGATAACCATCACTTTTCTTACCGAAAATCATCTTAGTACTCAATAGTCAATCGTCATGAATATGGAGATACAGCTTTATTACTCACCAAGAAATACCATGCTCCATCACGAGCCATTGCTATTTTCACTCTGGACTCCCTAGCGGATCCTCTGAATGTGGTGAAAGCGTTAAACCCCATGAAGGCCAGTACAAAGGCATCAAAGACCAACTGATTTCGGAATAAATAACGGATGTGCGTCAAAAGAACAGACAATACTTACGGATGCAGCCCATGGTATAGCTAATAAATATGGCTTTTCCTCTGAGCTTTGGCAAGTGTTGAGGAGCGCGTTTCGAGATACTGATTTACCAGGGTAAGTGCTGAAAAACGGTGGTTATTCTGGAATACTTACGTGCCAAATCGGTTAGACCATGAATCCTCGTTCCCAGTGCAATGACTGAAGTAACGATAAATACTATAGCAAGTACAACAAATATTTTGAGATTCCGCTTCCATATGCCGGACACATGAAGAACAGCGAGAGCTAATAATTAAATAATAATAATAATAATAATAATAATCAGTTATTTATTATTTTGCACGTGGGAAATCTTACCATCCGATATTAAGGTCGTAATTACGAGCCCAGCGATGAGTCCGGGAATAAAACGTTGGCAGCTACGTATCGGTATTCATAAAAGAGTACAGATGATCATACAAGAGACGTACAACTAGGGGAGATGTATGAATATAAAGGCTATGCAGCAATTATAAGGGACTACTCACTTTGTCATCTATTGACTTCGCTTGCCCAGATGACGCTGTATAAAAATTATTAACCCAGGTGCCACACGGTAT
Organism: Sphaerobolus stellatus SS14; assembly: GCA_000827215.1. NCBI lineage: Eukaryota > Fungi > Basidiomycota > Agaricomycetes > Geastrales > Sphaerobolaceae > Sphaerobolus > Sphaerobolus stellatus. The sequence goes on from KN837079.1 coordinate 1,797,240, forward strand.
ATCCCAAGAAAATTGCTTACAGTACGCAAGTAGTGTCAAACTGGCCAAACCAGTATAACGAAATAACAAGAAGGCGTACTTTACTAGGCTGGCTCTAGCTTTCCATACTAACGCAACCTCGTCCTTGAGAGTGAGGAAATGGTCAAGGTAAAGGCATGTACAAGCCGCCGCTTCAAAATATTCAATAAGATAAAACGGAAAGAGAAAAACAAAGACTCACCTATCAAATACCGTGAAATGTTGAATCGTCGCATGCCCTCTTTTAAAGCATTCTCAATTGCCTGTGTAGACTCATCCAGTTCCAGAATATCAGCATCCCCTATAGCCATTCCAGACCAATCAAACCAGACAGTCCACCGGGACGCGATTCCAAGTTAGTCCTTCAAACTCTTTCAACGGTGAGGAGGTATGTAGAAATGTAGACACTGATAGACAAGAGGAGGTGTGCGGCCAAAAAGCGCCCAAGTAGCTGGAAGGGCCGCCGAGTCCAAGTGACGCGGAGCCCCTGGGCGAGCGCGTCCGACCCTTAGGATTAATCACATGTCAAGATGCTGCCGAGTAGTGCGCAGTGTCGAACCTACAGTACCCTAGGGATGTTGGCGATTATCCCAAAGCCTGACAGCATAAAGCTACATCGATGAGGGAGTAGAACTTAAGTTTGGAAATTTTCGTTCGTTGCAGGTCTTTTAGTTTATTCTAGATTATAACGCGTACTTCTCTCAAAGCGTTAAAAGCTCACAAAATCTCGTCGAGAGCAAAAAGCTCCGTGTCTAAAATGGATTCGAGGGACGGTACACGGCCAGAGGTCGTTCGGGTAGAATCTACCAGATGATCGATGAGGACTTGGTCAAGGGTCCACCGCCGTGAATCAGTTATTTTCTACCGAGCAGGGTCTACCGAGTGAGATTGACGCTCTTCAACAGAAAGCTCTACAGTGTTCAACCACGTACCTAATATAGTAATTATTACCGTATATTGCTACTCCATATTCCTTCTTTGAATATTGCAGGTTGTACTTTATAGATGATTCTTTAAAGCAACGTATATATTCTCGTTATACGAATGCATATGTACATAATCTACAAGTCGGAATAACATGCAAAGCTGCCTCAAAAAGCACTATCGAGATGCAGCGTCGAGATGCAACCAAACTGTCAACTCGGTCGCACCAGTAATACAGTCTGGCTCACGACGTTTCGCGGAGAGTAAATCCTCAACTATACCAAATTAACAACTCCTATGGAGGTGACCCTTCGTGCTTTGACGTATCGATGTCCTGTTGAACAGCATAACGGTTTTGCGAGCCTCAAATCTTGCACGATACCTGCTGGAAATGCACATGAAATCTGTAAGATATGGATGCATTAACGAGATTTGACATCGTACAGCACAATTCACAATACTTACTGTCAGGAAACCATGTCCTTGAGTGACTCGGAGGAGGGAGATAGAGGCAGACACGACTTGAAGAAATTTTACTCAGAGCTTGCACATGACTCAGCTTCCATATCGAGCTTGTTCTGTGCCGATTCACGTTGAAAGAGGGCGAAAGCGACCATGGTGCTCATTCGATGGTGAACGGCCGAATCGCGATGTCTCTTTGACGAAGGCAGTCGTTGAAAATGGGACGCCCGCTACGTAGATTCTACCCGAACGAACTCTGGCCGCGTAGGCTGGCAAGTGGTCCGTTACAGCCTTCTCGATCGATCCTTCATTGTTACCAACAGCAAACGTGCGGACTATTCCATTCTGGACCTAGTCCGACTGATACAACACCACCACCATAAGCACTTTATCAGATTTTATCAGATGATCTCTAGGTGATCTCAAGATTAATGTTCCTTTTGCCCATGTTCAATGTATGTTTTTAACGAAAATGTAAGGCAAGTAACTTCATACCATGTTCACTTTTGAACAGTATAAGAGAGGCTCAAAATACCGCCGAAGTAAGCTCTAGTAAGATGTGGCCGGATTTAGGCTCGGTGCAATATCTCGAAACGGATTTTAAAAGATCGGATTATTAAATGATACAAAAATGCCCACAATAGTGCTGATCTTTAAAGAGGGAAACAAATTATTTAATACACGTGTCTACGCCGAGAGAAAAGCATATGCTTATATTTCGCCTAATATAGAAGAAGCTACAATGCAACTCTGTCCATTGTAGTTTCAAAGCATTCTATTCGAATTTGGCAAACTGCCTTGAGGAGACGACATCTATTCTCAAAACGGTCCTTGAGTAACTGGGAGAGTGAAAACACAGAAGGAGCCATCCCGGAAGGTCGAGAAAATTTCATGAAAACGGAGCTAAAGAATATTAATCGATTAAACAATAAAGCACATTTCTCTTGATGAGTAACTGACCTCCATTGATGGCCATCTTCAGTAATGAAATCTCCACTGCAAGTAAAGACATCTAGAGGGACAGACGCCAGAAATGACTCTGTATCATCCTCACAAGGAAAATAGGAGATAGGGTACTCCAGCAGAAACCCGGCAAGAGCAATCATCTCGGAAACATTTAATCTCGAAATAGTAACATTGACTAGACTTTCGGTTGAATTTTCTATGATGTCGCGGCAAGCAGTTGCAATTGAAGTCGGTAGTATGCTGAGAGCAGGGTCCTCCAAGAGTATGTGAGATTAATTTTATCATAGAAGAAATATAGCTTACATTTTCGACTGGTAGTCCAGTAGGTCTGCGGAGAAATCTAGTCCACGGATTCGCTCCTTCTGCTTCAGCCATCCTGGCTGCTAATTGAGGGAGATGACAGAAAAATAGCTGACAGAGATCTTCATGGAATAGAGCAACTATATTTGTGGATTGTGGATTAGCCTAATTGTACTCAATGTATGAGCATTGGCACAGAGGGGGCAACAACAGCGTACGTTTCGCAATTCCAGAACAAATAGCTGAACAGTCTCCAGAGAAATAGAGAAAGTGTCTACCAGGAAAGCGGTTCTAAAAGGGGTTATCAAGAGAATTGTCCACAAGTTCCTCTATACCTGAATCCCACAGAGACCAAGGCCAGGTCTTGACAGAAATTTTTGAATTTAGACCCTGAGACCTTGGGAAATGATGGAGTGTTTTTCACGGCTTTAACAACCAAATCATTGAAAGTGGAATCCATGTCATTCGAAGATGGAAGCAATGAAGAATTGTTCATTCAGCCCGAACTAACGAAGACATTTTGAAACTCGTGAAAGTTGCGTGAGAGGTTGGAATTTCGAAGTTACGTAAACACACAATCGCCGCTCAGCCACTGAAACAATCGCTCTAATTGCGCTCGATAATTCCTTAGAGGCCTGCAATTTAGCTGTGTCTTTTAACGATTCTCAAGATGTCGGATGCTCCTCAATTCATTCGACGCGTGAAGTCGCGTGGATCAAGAGTACGTGAGGCGTCGCCGCCCCCAGAAGAGGTCCAAGATTCACCTACAGCAACACCGGAGAGTGTTGCGACTAAAATACTCAAGAACAAGCAAAAGAAAGCAAAACCGAAGTCTCGATTAAGCTTTGGGACGGATGATCAGGTATGTCGTGATCCTTGAAGAGAGAACCCTCGGTTTTTATGTTGCATCATACAGGAATCGGATGGTGATGTTTTCAAGGTCAAAAAGTCCAATCTGAGTAGGAAGTTAGTGTTGGGTTCAACTCCTAATTCGCCTAGGTATGTCTTATTAAAGTTTATGAATCGATGAATTGCTAACATTGATGCAGCATTCCATTACCTTCTACTGAACAGACATCCTTATCTCGCTCAACTGGACCCACGTATACAAAAGCTTACTTAGACGAATTGAAAGCAAGCACTCCGTCCACTCCTGCCAATCTACCGCCAGATTACAATGTTGATTCGGACATCTCCATGGATGCATCTTTCGATATAGACGGAGCCATTATCGAGAACGTTTCTGAAATGTCCTTAGGTATGTCTGCTCTCTATACATTATATGCAAAGTATCTGATATTCTTTTAGATAACTTAATACCTTCCGAGTCTGCTATAAATACAGCTAAAGAAAAACGGAATCGACTAAAAGCCACTGGTCGGGAGGACGATTACATCTCTTTATCGCTGGAAAAGAGGGACGACATGCCAAGAGGTCCTCATCCTGAAAGCCGTCTGATGCGTGAAGAAGACGAGATCGGTGAAGGAGAAGATGGTATGTTGAACATTTACTTTGGGACGAAGAAGGTGCTGATCGTGTCTTTAGAGCTGGCCGAGTATACGGGTGCTCAGGAACGTATAGCTTTGGGCAAGGAAGCAAGGAAAGACGAAGAAAGGAAGCGTAGATTGGGTATGGTAGAGATGATTGAGGATGCGTAAGTCCCTTCAATCACCATTATCCTATCTTATGCTCAATTGTATCTCAGTGATGAACAGGATGAAGAGACCCTGGAATGGGAACGTGCACAAATTCGAAGAGCAGCTCCTGTGGATGATTCAGGGAGGGGTCTACAAGAGGTATGTTTCGTTATTATCAAGTACACACTAGCCTCGTTCTAAGTCCTTCCACTCAGACCAAGCTAACATATAAACCTGCACCAAGTAAGTTTTGTCTAGTCTCTTATTCGTTCGATGGAGTTTATTGACTCTCTTTCAGTACCAGTTGCAGCACCTATCCCAACCCTTTCTTCAGCAATGTCACGGCTTTCCAGTGCTATGACTTCGCTGACTGTCTCACATGCTTCTCATACTTCAGCTTTGTCGTCGTTGGCAGAGGAGCGTACGGCTCTGGAATCGAAAGTTGTGGGGTTGCGTGAGCAGATAGAGGAAACGGAGAAGAAGCGAGGGTGGTTCACAGCTTTCAGAGAATGGGTGGAAAATGTTGCTAGTTTCCTTGACGAGAAGGTAACTTTTATCTTGTCTCTATTCTAATTTGACGAGAGCTGATCAGTATCCTCTAGTATCCATCCTTGGAGAAGCTGGAAGACGAGCATGTTTCTCTATTGAGCGAACGTTACGACATGATTTCCAAAAGAAGACGTCTAGACGACGAAGATGATGTAGCACTGTTTCTCGGTGCCCCACCGCCACCACCGGAGCCTGAACAAGTTGATGAACTAGGACGGACTATCCCGTCCCAGAATAATATCACGGCTATCCGCATCTCACGACGCTCTGCTCGGGCTAACCGTAAGCTATTGAGACGGGCACGAAATCAGGCAAGAGAATCTGAAGGCGAGGACGGCTACTCCACGGATGGTTCATTACCGCCCACGGATGCAGACGATTTCCGAATTGCTATCCAGAAGCTGGAAGTGCGGAAGGAAGCTGTTTTGGCAGATGTGCGAGCGGACGATTTCCGTGATCCCCAGCTCGGGCTAGCGAAGTGGTTTGGTGAGTGGAGGAAAGCGTATGAAGATATCTACGTAGGGGCATGGGGTGGTTTGGGACTTGTAGCTGCATGGGAATTTTGGAGTCGTCTAGAAATGGTCGGATGGGACCCTATCCAGGTAAGTTGGATGATTGGTCGTTGAAATACGTTGCTAATAAGGCCATTTCCTTGCAGGATCCATCTAGAGGATTAGATTCATTTGAATGGTCTATTGCACTGCATGAGTACTCGCGACCCCACAAGGCAGCGGATATGGATCTGGATGACGCATTGGAGCCTGAAATTGGACCTGGAGGCGACATGGTGTCTTCCATGGTATCCCAAGCTGTAATACCTCGGTTATGCAAGCTGATCGAAAAGGGTGCTTTGGATCCCTATTGTGCATCTCACATTCGAAGAATGATCGATATTGCGGAACAAGTTGAAGCGTCTGTTGAGCAAGAAGGTTTGCGGTTTCAGGTTCGTCTGTATTTTTCGCTTCGTTCAACATTAAATTTGACTGATCCTATTTCTGCGTTAATTAGGCTCTTCTGAAATCCGTTTCCACCGTATTTCGGACGGCAGTAACATCCACGCATGAGTTGCTAATTCCTTCTCTTGGACCTGGAAACCCTGGCACACCTTTCGATCCCGAGGGCTTGCGTGCCCGTCGACGATTTCTTGCGCGCCGTATTAAGTTATTAACAAATCTCCTAAAGTGGAGGAAATATACAGGAGAACGGTTCGGCCTCGGTGAAATTGCTACCTCGTTAATACGAGAATGTATCTTACCTGTGGCTGAAAGAGGCTGGGACATTGGTGGTGAAGAAATTGTCAGAAAGGCCAGCTTAGTTTCTCTGAGTGCGTATACAACTCATTTACATGATTAACCTTCAGATTGTCGCGGATACCCCATCTGAGTTAATCCCCGTCGAAGTAACGCGGAGACTTCACTAAATTTTATTTTTCATAATTCTGTTGTATTCGTAACACTTTCTTTCCTCTTTATTAGTGACAAACCTGTTGGATGCCCGATTGCCTTCCTTGGGTCATGGAGATCCTCTCTCCTCATATCAATATCTATCAATCGCGGTAGACGATGAAAATATGTAGACTTAAATCACAGTATTGGGACGCTTTAAAAATAGAGCCGTAATATGTATAAGTATCAGCAAACGCAAGCATCCGACCGCCTCCGATCGTCGCGCACGTCAAGCCCTTGCATTGATCCGCATCTCTGGCAACCTGGTAAACCCCGTCTTGTGATTACATCTGATGAAAGTTGCCGCCTTACTGACAGGACTCTACCTTACCAGACCTTATTCTACCTTGCTATCCTTGGTCTGATTTCGTTTCCGGTGATTTGATTAATTAAATCAAATCTTTTTGTGAAACCGTCAAAACCTCTTACACCTCCCCATCTCTCCTTATATTTATCTGAATAATACCTTAAACCAATCATCGGACGCGATCAGGATGCCACCTTCATCTGTTAAGGGCTGTGTATCACCGCATTTGGCTTGGTAGTGACTCACTCGTCATATTGCTTTTACTTCTCTTTCAACCACTAACTAACAGACAGTTATATACTCCTACATGGGTGGGAAGGCATTTCTTAACGTTCTTCAAGGGGTTGCGTTTCCCCGAATGAAGACTGCAACGTATCATGCTTTGAAAGCTAAACGCACCGAAGACTTGAAGCAATTCTTCCGCCTGGTCGGTGTACCCCGCGAAGCTCCCGAAAAGGATTCACATGGTGACCTCGACTTTGTTGTATGCGACCCAATCAAAGATCCTCCCAACCCTGAAGACCTTAGAACTCTACTAGGAGCAACCTGTTATCTCGCCGCAGGGCCAGTTATTAATTTTGCCATCCCTCTGGATCCTTCGCAATCCGCCGGAGATTTCTATCAGATGGACATGACTCGGTGTGTCGATGAAAAAGAGTGGGAACGATTTCTGTATTTTCAGAGTTATGGTGATCTTGGCATGATTCTCGGCTTGCTTGCTAGAGCCAATGGACTTTCACTGGGTCTGCACGGACTGAAGGTGAGTAAGCTCTGTTCACGCACCAAAGCTGTGGGTGTATAATACATTACTATAGGTTCCCAAGTCCGATGAAAATAACATCGAACCTTATCTTCTGTCAGATTCTCTCCCTGAAATTTTTCGCTTCCTTGGACTTGACATAAATGCTTGGGAGAAAGGGTTTTCGTCATTACATGCCATTTTCCAATGGACCGCGTCTTCGAGATGGTTTAATGCATATCTCCTCCGGGAAAGCTCGAGGCGACAACATCGACGAATTGATCGAAAAATGTACCAGCAATTTCTGGAATGGGTGGAAGAGCAGAGGACCGTAACAGGACATTCTACGGTTACAAATGCTAGCGATACCTTGATAGGGCCAGCGGACGCAGTGGAAGCCGCCAAGGAATTCTTTGGAAAGAAGGAAGAGTATGAAACTCTAATTGAACGTGATCGACGTCGTAAAAAACGGAAAGGTGACTTTAACGGACATCTGGTGATGGAATGGACTGGGTTACACGGAAGGGACGTAAAGCTCCTGATGGACGAAGTACGAAAGGTTCTCGATACCGAGGCTCTCGAAACTCTCAGTAAAGAAGAAATTCAAAGCCTGGTTTTAGAGATTCAAGAGCGAATGTCCGTTCTTGGAGCTACAGAACCGACCTGAGTCGGAGCGGAGCGTTGCTTCTTTATACCTGATGTTAACGCATTATCTCGGGATCCATCCTCGTTAAGAATTGTAATATCACAGCTAATTTTTTCTCGTATCCTTAGGATACAAATGCCGTGGGAATATGTACCTTTATATATCATGTCATTATAGTGCCTTGCACTGACTGGCCAAAGAAACACAATTCATCAGGGGAACTGAATTGAATGCATATGTTGCTCTTAATCAATCAGAATCAGAATCTAAGGGACCTTGCCAGCGGTATGTGCCCTGTACTTGCTAGGACTGCCTTACAGGTAGTAAGCCTGATTGGTAGTTATCTTGTAGGTTCTTGGTCATATGTTTGAAATAGTAAGTGCATCACGAAAGCTGTCAAACGCTATAATTGCAATTATAGCGTCTATAGCCTCCATAGCCACGATACTTTATGTACACTATGATACTCTCCATAGCTACCATAGGTAATTGCCTGATGTTTCAGTATGCTAGCTGCAGGGGAACTATGGATAACTATGATAGCGGCTCTAGCGGCTCATAGTCTCAATAGTAGACAGTAGTATCAATTTTCAATTTTTTTCGAAACAAAACAAAACAGAATAAAATAAAATAGAATAAAATAATCCATAATATATTCAAACCACCTATGTACATTATAACTATTCAAAGAGACTAGCTACACTACAATTTATAAAATGAGCACTCTAAGAAACTCAGTTATACTCACCACAACACACCGAGAATGCCAGGATACATTTCAGTAATAGAAACAAGATATGCAATAGAAGACTAACATAGTGTAAGAGACTGGCGATGAAGTGGAGGGACAATGCAGACTGGCCTCGAGTCACCTTTGTCACACTGGCATTGCGTCCTTCCTATCTCAATACTAGCTGGCATGCTTAGACATGCTTAGATATTAAAATGGCGAAACAGCCTACACACCTATAGAACTATTGGCCATATTACGTTGAGTCATCAAACACTATCGTTCTGTAACCTAGGTGCAACGGTCAGAGAAGATCTATAAGCACTGGGTATGAGAAACATACCATCTGGTATCAATAATGTCGACGTTGTAATCAACTAAAGATTAAGAGCTCAAGTCTTAGGTATAGTTCACTGTGAATCAGCAGAAGGACTCACCAACTTCAGCCCAGAGGCTCCTTCCCAACGACGCCGGTGACCTTCAAAACTCAAGCGAACTGTTGCAAAGTAAGGTTTAACAGTCTATAGGTCTTTTTAATGTTCCTATCGAGATACTTATATGAAACTTACGTTGGTTTGGATGCCGATGTGCCAATTTCAAGTGCAGCAGTGTAGTAGATCGAGGTGGTACGAGTTTAAGTTGCGACAAGTCAGACTGGCGCCGAT
>KN837079.1:1807227-1819617 GCA_000827215.1 Sphaerobolus stellatus SS14
CGCTTGAGTTTTGAAGGTCACCGGCGTCGTTGGGAAGGAGCCTCTGGGCTGAAGTTGGTGAGTCCTTCTGCTGATTCACAGTGAACTATACCTAAGACTTGAGCTCTTAATCTTTAGTTGATTACAACGTCGACATTATTGATACCAGATGGTATGTTTCTCATACCCAGTGCTTATAGATCTTCTCTGACCGTTGCACCTAGGTTACAGAACGATAGTGTTTGATGACTCAACGTAATATGGCCAATAGTTCTATAGGTGTGTAGGCTGTTTCGCCATTTTAATATCTAAGCATGTCTAAGCATGCCAGCTAGTATTGAGATAGGAAGGACGCAATGCCAGTGTGACAAAGGTGACCCGAGGCCAGTCTGCATTGTCCCTCCACTTCATCGCCAGTCTCTTACACTATGTTAGTCTTCTATTGCATATCTTGTTTCTATTACTGAAATGTATCCTGGCATTCTCGGTGTGTTGTGGTGAGTATAACTGAGTTTCTTAGAGTGCTCATTTTATAAATTGTAGTGTAGCTAGTCTCTTTGAATAGTTATAATGTACATAGGTGGTTTGAATATATTATGGATTATTTTATTCTATTTTATTTTATTCTGTTTTGTTTTGTTTCGAAAAAAATTGAAAATTGATACTACTGTCTACTATTGAGACTATGAGCCGCTAGAGCCGCTATCATAGTTATCCATAGTTCCCCTGCAGCTAGCATACTGAAACATCAGGCAATTACCTATGGTAGCTATGGAGAGTATCATAGTGTACATAAAGTATCGTGGCTATGGAGGCTATAGACGCTATAATTGCAATTATAGCGTTTGACAGCTTTCGTGATGTAGGTAATTCATGAGACAAAAGGCCACATAATAGGTCATTCAGATACCAGCTAGGTCGGCCAAAAAATAATAAAAATAATAATAATAGGATATTCACTGAATCACGTCAAGACTTGACTTGTAATTAACCTTGTATTAACGACTAATTACACTTGAATACTACAAGTAACTACAGTATACAGACCTCCATTAAGCGCTCATCTATACCAGTCCTCCTATGGCCTATACCATGATAAACACGTAAGATAAAGAGTCAAAATAATAATCATGAAGACAGACTACACCTACCATCAAAGTTAATTTTCTTAAGACCTTAAGAAGAACACACTAGTTATTAGATACTATTATAAAGGTTCAATTCATTGGGAAACATACCTGAACGTCGACGGACGATCAACGGATGTTGTGGGGGTGAAAGGGAAAGGGGAATGGTGAACGCACCCTAGAGCCGTAGGGTTTATATACTTTGCAGGCGCCCGTGGGGTAGTAGTGGGGCTCTGAGGAGCTCGCTCCACCGACAACAATGTTCTATTAATAGAGTTGGAGGAGCGATAAGAGGGAATATTCTTCGTTCTCCAACCATACTATATCCCAACCATGTCTACTAAAAGTCCGAACACCAAAGATGTGCTTGATAAATCTGTAACCGAGCCCGAGCCTGATTACGATGGGGAAAGCCAACCTAAGCAGGGAAATTGAGAGTCTGCGAGAGGCGGTTGAGACTGACCTGACGAGAAAATCCAATATCTTAGAGGGTGGAAGTTCACAACTTGTCAAATAAAATAAAGTTGTATTATATCATATAATTCTCCCTATAACATTTGTTCTTTACTACTTATTAAGTCGCCTACTCGTACGCCTGGGCTGGGCCTGCTGTGTCTTCGACGATTTCTTGGGAGGAATATTTTCCTCTTCGGATTCGGAGACTTCAATAAGCTTCCGTTTTCTGATTTTGACTGGCGGCACATCAGAAAGAGGACTTGAGAATGTGAAGGCTGGTTTGGCCGGCAATTGCGTATGCCTATCGGGGCATTTTCATCCATATTTTCCACAGGGCTAGTTGCTCGTTGGACAGACTGTGGGGATGCATGAGTCTCATTGATGAACGATGCAGGAGAATAGCAATGGATAACTACGGTTACCATTTGCGTGTCTCCCGGCACCTTGTCAACGCTGTGATTGTCCTCTTGGCTCTCAGCTGGTTCTCTCCCGCCGCCACTCCCACCGTCACCGTCACCCTCGCCTTCCATGTCCTCGTAAAGGTCATTTATGACATTGTCAAGGTCTTCGCCAGTCGACGAAGGGCTTGTCTGCTTCGGTAACTCAGGGATATCGGAATAAAAGATCTTATTCCACTCTTCAAAGATCCCGATGACAGCGCGATTGTTGGCTCGTAATCCTTCAGACAGATATTTGAGGTAAAACTCGTAATCCTTCTGGTACGTAATTTGAGTTATTGCCCCCGTGGGTTGAAAAGAACTATCTGCAGACGCAGAGAAACGAGCCTATAGAGTGGTAAGATGAGCTATAAATTCCAGAATAATAAAAATAATAAAATACCAATATCGCAGATGCTGCAATCACAGCAGGAGTGACGCATCGAACACCCCATAATGACTCAACACTGTGGTGCGAACCGTTGCGCACATAATTCTTATCCCCCTTCGCCTTCTTTATTGAGGATGGTCCTATCAATAATGCAGCATATGTCTGAGTGGTGAAACGAAGGTTAATTAAAAAATTCATAGAACGTAGAAGTACTCACCCGCATAAGGATAGGATTTCTGAATATCTTCCATTTATCCATTTTGCCTTCGTAGTTTTTGAATAGTATGGGCGCAAGAACTTTGTATGACCCGGATTCAGAGCTCCAGCCAATTAGTTCCTTGAATGTATCGGCGCGATTACTGAATTCTTCGTGTGTACACTTAAATATGGCTGCTCCAGCATCTGGGCGTACTCTGGTACTGGCATTGCAACGCTGTTGTTGCATTGCTGATACAAACTATGGCAATCCCATCAGAATGAATACTCCTAATATGTACAACATATGAGCACTTACAGTATTGATAAATAGTTCGTCCTTCATCTCCTTGTGCCAATGCCCCGGTAACACCTCCAGTAGGTCTCTTAATTGCCCTTGAAGCCATCCATCTTCAGACTGAAAGCGGTCGACAGGGTCATACTCTTCGTCCAAGATGAGCTGAAATGTTTCGGATGGTTGATGAAGCCATAAAAGGGACATATACGTAAACTTGTGTGCGATATCTTTAACTAGATTGCGTTTGTCTTCATCTGGTATTTGAGGTGCTTTGTGTCTATGGCGTCTTGAACGCTGAGTTACACTCTCCCTGTTCTCGGTATCTGCAAGTTGTTTCTTGAGCTCTTGGACTTCAGTTGCTAATGCATTCTTCTCCGCTTGCTCTTTCCTTAACCCCTGTAATGAATCTTTCAGTCATGAACGGATATATATATTTGGGAACGGTGTCATACCTGCTCATGGGTCTCGGCATCAGAAACTGCTGAGTTTGATTCACGATTGGGCCTTTGACTCTGATTATTTCGGTCTGGCATAGTGGTGAGTAGGATTCGATTCTATCTTAAAGACGGGGAAAGTTGAAAGGAGCCGGGATTTATTGCCATTTCCCAGTGGAGTGTTGGAGTTACATTTAAGGAAGCTGACATCAGCATCACGTGCTCCACAACTGCACGACGCGTCACTTAGACTGAGCTCGACATTTGAGGTTCAACCTCATACTCTTACTACACAGTCTTACCTGCAGTATTTCGCAATCATAATGCCTACCAAGACTCCTAAAAATTTAAAGCTGAGCAATGACCAGCGATGGTGTCAATGGTGCGCTGCTGTCAAGTCATTTCGAAGATTTGACAAGCATCTCGAGTCCTGTGAACGTGATTATTATGCTAAAAATCCAAAATCATCCAAAGGGAATGCGAAATCTCACCAAGATGCTCTGGATAATCAAGACCAGCAGCAAGGACTTAGTGGGCAGCACCAGATTAACAGGGCTGTTGATATTGAGATGCATTATGACATGAGTTCCAGTAAGACATTCCCTCTCTTCCATTTTACCACTTACACTTTTTTGAATAGGTCCTGAATCTGAGGAGGAGGACTCTCCAGTGGATGGAAGATGTCAAGACGCAGTGCCAGCATCATATATTGAAATCAGGCACCACCTGCACAGTGGTAAACGAGCTTCAACTATTATTTCGCTCGAGAATGCAGAGGATGGTCTATCTCCCAATTCTCTTCCACGGTGTTTACCACCTACCCCTTCTGCCAAACCATGGGCACCGTTTCGAACCCGAGCAGACTTTGAATTCGTTGAGGAGATGGTCCATGAAGCTGTTCGCACTGAGACAGTGTCTAAATTGCTATCTGGATTCAATGGTCGTTGGGCTTCGGAGACATATATCACCATCAAGAACCATGCTGACTTTCAAGACTCGCTTGCAGCTGCCAGACATTTTGGAGTACAGGTATTTATACTTTTAATGAACCGTTAGAATATCAAACCATTCTAATTATCTACACAGTTTCAAGAAGAAGAAATTATGCATACTTTTCGAGGTCAAGAATACCATTTCAAGTTCCGATACCGAGACCCTTGGAAGTGGATCTTGGATATTCTTACAGATCCAATGCTCTCGGAGTCTATTATGTGGTATCCTGTCGAAAAGTATCTGCATCAAGGCTCTCGGATTACCAGACTATATGATGAATTGAATTCCGGTACACGTTGGTGGGAAATACAGGTACATCTATAGACCCTTTGGTCAACCAAATATGTTGACATGCCAATCAAATTAGGACACATTGCCTCACGAATTCGGAATGCCACATGTCTATTTACCTTTGCATCTATGGCTAGATAAAAGCAGTGTTGCAAAGACTGTTTCCAAGCATCCTATCATCCTACGGCCTGGTTTCTTGAGCAGTTTGATTTGTAACGGCTCGGGTAATGGAGGTGGTGTGCTTATCGGGTATATGGTTATAGTAAGCGTGAAGTTCATCAAATCAAATTTACACTAATGTTGTATATAGGTTGGAGATACAAATAATAATACCGAAAGTGAAACTGAGGACGATAGCCTCAACTCAGTGGAATATGCCCAATTTAAACGAGAGATCTATCACAAGGTGTGCGAAAGAATTTTACGTACCTTGCGTCAGAAATCACACAATGGCGAAGCGGTGACATGTGGTGACAAAATAACTCGCGTAGTTTACCCTGGATTTCTTATTGATGCAGTCGATGGAGAAGAAGGTTATTGTGTGTGTGGAGCACGAGGTGTGAAGGCAAATCACCCATGTGCACACTGTTTGGTTTACAAAGGAGAGCTACATAAACTCTCTGATCGGTTTACTCCACGGACACAGAACACCATGATTTCTATTTATAATCAAGCCATACAAGCATCAAGTCCTACCGCTCGACAAACAATACTTAAAAATAATGGGTTGCATTTGGTTGAGGTATGGCCAAGCTCTTGTACCATTTCTTTGCCCTTAACGATTATACAGAACACATTTTGGGCGATCGCAAACTCAGATCCATACCTCGCATATTCATATGATATGCTTCATGCTTTCGATTCTGGCGAATGGGGAAAGCATCAATGGCCGCTCTTCCGGGACAAGCTCACTCCACCACAGAAGGCCCAGTTAACTCGAAAGTAAGCAATTTAGCTAGTACTAAAACCCAAAATCTTATTTCTCGCAGTATGAAGCAAATGCCCCGATGGAGAGGACTAAAACATTTCGAGAAGGTGGCAACTATAGAATTCGCTGATGGAAATGACTTTAGAGACATTCTGAAGGTACGCATCAGCTAGAATACATCCCTTCAATACTGACATCTTCCTAGTGTATACTGCCATGCATTCTCAACGCATTACCAAAGGATTCACCTGTTGTCCATGCTATTCGGCTCTGTGGCATTATCAGAGCAACTGCCTCGTTAAATCCAATTAGTGAAGAGCAAATAGAGTATCTTGAAAAGTGTCTTCCCAGATATGAGCAAATTTGTTCAGTAAGTTTTCCGTCTTGATTATCAGTACTCCGGCCTTACCGTCTCTTGTTACTATAGCGTCTATCAGCAGATTTTGGGAAGAACTACAATTACCCGAAACATCATGGCTTGTTACATCTCCCTGAAGATCTTCGTGCAAAAGGGTCAACTATAAACTATACCACACGACCGGGGGAAGGATTCCAACAAGAGGTGCAACAAGCCTACGATCAGACAAATTTCAAGAATACCGAAATTCAGGTAAGTCAATACCCAGCGATTGTGTTGTTCATTAGACTTATCTGGACCTGTAGATGACTCAAATAGACGAGAATCAGGAAGCAATAGCTCGAATTAGAACGTCCGTCGATATCTACGATAAATTTATGAACGACACTTTACAAGAGCAAAATATTACAGACGGAGATGAATGTCCAACACTGATTGATTCATCAGGACACTGGTCGCTCGGATCTCCTCTCCCTCTCATGTCGGTGAGGCGGTATGCGCTGCAACATGTCGGAACGCCGGGTTTTCGCCATTTTGAAAGGAAATTATTATCTTTCCTATCGGCCCATGTTGATGCTCAAGTAAAACCACTTGAACCTCTCCAAGTATGTCATCTAAATATATTTCCATTATTATATTTATAATTGCCACTAGATCACTCCATACCAATGCCTTTATCTCAGTTACCGCTCCGTGGAGGACTGGCAGGAAAAGCGAGATACTCTTCGTTGCAATCCTGACTTCCATGGGAAACCCCGTTATGATTGTGTGGTCATAAACACAAATCCTGTAACGTTTGGAAGGATATTGGCGCTCTTTTCCTCCTATGGCCCAGGTCCAGCGAAGATGCGCCACGACATCGCGCTGATTCGGAAACTGCAACCCTCCTCTTGGAAACCGAAGACTGAATGGGACGGCTCGAAGGTATTCGAAGAGAAAGATGTCGATTTCTTTCTATTGAAGTATTTTATTCGGGGCTGCCATTTTATTCCAACATTCGATGGAAGCGGCAAGCGTTTTTATCTGAACGATCTGGTTGATGGAGACGCTTTTCTTCGCTTTTTCTTAGACGAGCAGTTGTCCCAATCACAGATATGATAATTATGATTTTTTTTTGTTAAAATACAATATATATTAATTTTTTTGGAAGTCCCTAGAGACCTAATCGTGTCGTGACCGAGCATAATCAGTCCGCATCTGACCTGATTGGAAGTGGCCAGGGCCGGCTAGGTCACTAGG
Source organism: Sphaerobolus stellatus SS14 (assembly GCA_000827215.1). Taxonomy (NCBI): domain Eukaryota; kingdom Fungi; phylum Basidiomycota; class Agaricomycetes; order Geastrales; family Sphaerobolaceae; genus Sphaerobolus; species Sphaerobolus stellatus. The sequence goes on from KN837079.1 coordinate 1,814,354, forward strand.
CCTGATGGGGCAGAACGGATTTTTGCGACATTCTGTATTGAGTTATAGACATTGGAACATCCTGTATATGCGAATTGCCTAAGTTTTAATGCACTGCCGGGCTCAGAGCTGCGGTTAGAAAGAATTGCTTACATTCTACATTTACGCCAAGTATGAGTAAGTAGGAAGCTGATTCTTCTATGATGGCTGCTCAGATTCAGTTCGCTGAGGTTTATTGGAGCTTATATCTGTTACAACACCAAATGTTACCCCACAACATCCCACTTTCCACCGGACGCTATTCTTCTTCAACATCAACCAGACACTGTCATAGCTCGTTATAAGATACAGAAGGTCCTACAGCCATCCCTGTGTGGTCCGCCTCCTAGGCTCCATCATCCCACTGCAACATGCCAATGGACATTGTACTATGGTGCTATATATCGACACACCTGGGAGAGGAGAATGAGGAATGAGTTGATGAAGAGCTCCAGGATTGCATTAGGAAGGAAGGGTGTACGGAAAGGGGTAGGGCTGCAGTACATATTGTGAAGCCAGGCATACACACCTTCCCTCGATGGCGAACGCTGTGTCATCTCTATCCACAGCTGCATGGAGTTAGCGCAGCAAGATCCTCCAAACGCTCAAGACTCGTGTGGAGACCATCCCGTATTGCAAGCATCAAAGGCCACAGTTGCGCCTATACTGATGGCTATCTTCAATCATCCTCAAAGATTCCTAGCCTTCTCCTACCATCAGCATGCATCGTATACCTACCATCTGCAATAAAATTCTACGTCTATCCACGTATGAGTGTACCCTGGTCAGTGGTCATCATCGATGCTCCTTCGTTCTTTGCTGACCATTCTACCTCCTACTACAGCTTCCGAGGTCCTTGAAGTGGGGTTCCAGCAATATATTTTGTCCCAAAACGGCTGTCGGTGTTGCGGTTCAATGATATACAATATTCCGCGGCTTTATATTCCTCACCTGAGGGTGACATTGCAAGGATTATCAGCAGAGTCTTGCACAATGGTTCTCATGAAGCGGCATGTATCATTTTTGATGGTTGGGTTCGGTGATGGTTGGAAAGGTGGCGCTCTAGATGATGATGAAATAGATTCAAACGAGGATATCTATTGTCCAAGCCAGCAGGAATATAGATACCGTCCGGGGCTGCTGGTTCGAAGGCGTATACGAAGTCATGCCTGAAGAATCAAACTTCGAACCATACAGAGCAGGACACGGCGTATATGTAGCGCTATGGGCAATAAAGGAAACAGCATGCACGTTGCGGTGTTTGTCTTCCATCCTCCAAAGGCCAGGCCTAGATGCACCACTGACCCGGGTCATAATCTTTTCTTCTATACCTCAAGCATCTCGAACGTCATTCTCCTTTAACAATCCACGCTGAGCGTGCAGGATACTCGAAACACGACCCTGGGACCAATCCGGCACGCATATGGAAGATGCCTAAGCCATCGCCTCTCATACTGAAATGCATGTTTGACTTGGACCCGTCTTAGTCATTCATATCGATAATAACACCTATCTGTAGGCTCTGCAGAGAGGATGGTTGTAGACCTTAATGGCGATCGAGTCGCCACCATGCTTCCACCGAGAACGATTACAGCCATTGCAGCAGGACTCTACCATATGTGGCTGCATGTCGATACTCTATCTTACCCTCAGGACCCGTGTCGCATCCGCACCCTTTTGCCATACTCACCGCTATCGACCTCTTCACATGCTCACTTACCCAGAAGAAGCACAGGACGACTCCAACAGCAGATTTGACGTCTTCGTCTTTTCGCGGCTACAACACCGTTGTGATCATACCCTACAAATGTGGGTCTCTTTTCCAACTTCAACCATCATGGAGTGCATATGGGGATCGATGGCGGGTCAAGTACTTGACGAATGGCAAGCTTGCGGGATCCAAGTGTGGGATACATGGGATGGATGATGTTGGCTGTTAGGTGTGCGGAGGAGACATCGAGTCTACACGATTACGGACGAGGCGAGGCATCAGTAATTGGTCAATGGGTACACTCCTGCATGCTGTAACTCAAGCGTCGTTCTCTCAGAAGAACATGCAGATGTTTCCTGGACCGTTTAGATGGCGTAGCCGTGCCGATCAGATGGACGCATCATCAGACTTGGATAATTCTATACCATCATCAACTGGCGTTATCTTTTCTACGGACTTCTATATCCGTATATCCAACGTCACCATCGCTTCAAGCCACCATCAGCAAGCCCAGTTACGTTCTCTACAGGCAGACGACATTGGAGATAACGAACCTGCAAGCACTATCAGCCTGCCACTCCCTTCCGGCAAAGCACCTGACGATGCGGGAAGCATCGAAGATCGATTCGGTCCACAATGCATGATCTATGATACTCATTGGGCGAGGTTTCCAATTATTGGAGATGCTTTCTAATCAGAAACCATCCGCGATCTTTAGGTTGTGTGGATGGATGATTCAGCGGCGTCGGTCAAGCAGCATTCTCAGCAGCGGCAAGCTCTGATCCATCAGACGTGAACGCCTTACTTGGATTTACGATTGAACCACTAGAATCGGCAGTGGATCAGGAGACGATGCTCCTTCCGGCGACTGGATCCTATTACTTTGGCAGAACGCGTGGTTAAGCATCCATTCAACCATTTCTCGTTCATTTGCCACATCTGGCGGGTTGTAACGCCAAAGATCTATATTCCAACGGTGGTAGTAAGGAAACAGCACGAAAGCTCTATGGCCAAGATCAAAGTGGGTGGAACCGGATTTTTGAAATGAGGAGGCGGAAGGTTTGGATACTGTGCGGGAGGAGTGGTGCCCAATGATTGGTGAATGAACCAACGGTCGTTTATTATCATCTTCTACTACGTGTATCTCGTAAAAATATAAGCTGCGCAATGACTATGCAACGTGCGGGAAACGACAAGGATGCCGGCTTTGCGCTGCCCTATCTTACAGTGTGCTGAGGGAGAGGCGTGGGAAGCGCTGGTTGGCGGAATTTTGGCGCTTGATTGTTCCTCATTAAGTCCCCTATGTCTTCCTTCACAAATCAACCTCGACAAGGCTACGTATGGCTGGTATTATTCAAGAGAGTCCCAAAGAACTGTTATCTGGAGGTACCGATCGAAGTTATATCTCAAAACTGCCTCAAGCCTCTGAAGTATCTACGGTATCTTGGATGGTGTATCCTTGCCAGCGAGGGAACCCTTAAGGACGCGGGGGGGCAAGCGGTGGATTTAAACGGAACTCTCAGCTCTGATGGAAAGTATTTCTATGACTTAGAAGATGATACCAGTAAGTCAGTATCCTTCTAGATGGATGTGAGTGGCTGGTTGACGATGTGTCACAGACATCTTGAAGTACGCCGTCGACCTCGAGGTTATCAAACAAAGAAGTAGCGTTCCTTCTGAGAGTTCTACAACACGGACGGGCTTTAGGAACCTTCTATCGGTTAGGGATCCACGTTGTGTTTTTACGTATGCTGAACTCGCTGGTTGCACCGCTGCGCATATTATACCTTACCGTAGGGGAGATGAGGTATGTTCGCGCACTTTTACATTGACTTCCGACTGAGTAAGTTGCAGTGGGTGAAACTTATTATTGATAACCGCCCCCATGGAGAAGAAAGTTTTGATGGTTGGAAAGGCATCAATGACGAACGTAATGGTCTTGTTGTGGCCAATAATATTCATAGCTTTTTTGACAGGCGTGCGGTTTTGGTTCTAAAGGCATGGATGCTTTCTCAATTTCTCTAGATAGTTTTACTCATACTAATTCTCTCAGACCCCGAACCCTATTCTTACAACGCAAGATGTACCGCCTAGATACGAACGCCCGGCCATAGCCAACCTCGGATATCCTTCTTTCTCCAGATATACATTGCAATGGGTTTCTTCTCTTGATCCAGGGAATCTCCTCTTTATACCGAACAACAACGATGCTACATTTTCAACGATGTCAACATTGGCGAAACCTAGCGATTTATTACTCCATTATAATTATGGTGTAGGGGTTCTAAAGCACTGGGGAAAGAACATTGATGTACTTCTGAGCAACGCCAAATTTCCAAGACCACAAATTCCCCAGGCGACTCTGATGGGTGCACCAAAAAAGACGTTTGATCATGACGCTTTCCAAACGAAGCTAAACCAAAGTAGGGAGGGAGGGAACAATACAACTGGGGGTGGCGCTGCTGCACCAGGTGGCCCAACAGACTCTCAGGATAATGGCTGGGATGAAGATGATATAATGCTTTTCTTATGGGGTAATACTCCAGCTGCTATGGAACGTCATGAGGCCGAGAAGAATAAAAGAAACAAATTCATTCAGGATTGGAGATCGTCTATATCTAGCTCTTAATCCTTTGTTCTGACAGTCTGTAACTCATGTATTATTACCTGGCTGATACTAGCTTCTGATATGAATGGCACAGTCAATTGCGCAATTGAGCCGTAAAGCAAGACTGGTGCGACATCACTCATCAACTATTTGGCTACAGTTTTCATTGGCCATTTTCAGTATCTCTGTAAAATGTTTTCAGATATATCATATGCATAACATTCATGCATAACATTCAAATTACGACACTCTGAAATAAGCACTCCTGCAAGTAGGTTCGGAACAAACCCCCGCCGGGCGCTAACGCCCCCCGCGCAGCGGGGGTTTGGGACTAGGTGATAATAGCTATAGCTATGAGGGGTAATTCTGCTGTGATTATGTCAGCTGCTGAGTTTGGATATCTGTGCAACGCTGTCTGTGTGCACAGAAATTTGTCCCTGTCTTTCTTTGAGTACTTGAACCTCTATTAAGATATCTCTCTATCACATCTGAGGACTGCTCATTCCAATTTCTGAAGTCCAGGTTTCCTTCTGTGAGTCTACTTTTAGTTCTGGTGGGAAAATTTCACTGATTTCCATTGATCTCTTGACAGGATTTATAAACCTGCTTTCTTTTATTGTTTTTTTACAATCAATAAATAACCCTTGCACAGGGTCAGGGTATCTGTGTCAAGTATTGATCCGACCGGCTCATATTATTCTATTATTCATTCTATGCATTTGACTCTTTCATTGTGTATACGTTCACTCAGATCTTTTCCGCGCGGCTTTCTCTCCCGCGCGGCCTCCTTTCACGTTCAATTATTTCATGTTGATTCAATCAATGTTTTCCAACCGGATTTCTTTATCTTTCTTATCTGTGTTATCTTTTGCACCATGTGTTTATTCTCGCTTATCATTCAGCTGATTATTTGACCCTTCATTATTT
>KN837079.1:1827470-1909304 GCA_000827215.1 Sphaerobolus stellatus SS14
AAGTTGAAGCCAAGTCCCTTCAGTACAAGTCATTGGCGTTTCCGACCGGAAACGTTGGCTTACCTCCACGCGGCTTACCAGGTGTATTCCGTATCAGGACGTAACAATCTGGTTGGTGGGTAGATCAAGCTTATTCTGCAATGCGGGATACCCTACAGAGGGATATTAGATGTCGGAAAACCTTCCCCTTTCAGTTTAATGACTATGGTGTTAATTCTGATTTATATGAATGTTTTGAATAATAATTCTTGATCAATCCAAATGTATATATTTTTACATATCTATTTTATTGCATGGAAACATTAAAAAAAAACATTACTATAATTCTAGTACCACCCCATGAAATTGCAACATGCTTCCACTATGTTTTTCATGCCAGCCATGACAACATAAACCCCCTTTCTCTTAAAAGAAGCTGGAAGTGATGAAAAGAAAAAACCTACTACAAAGCCAGGAAGCTTGACCTTTACCATGTGGGGTTTACTCCACATAAACACATACTTACCTTAAACCAATCATCAGACGCGATCAGGATGCCACCTTCATCTGTTAAGGGCTGTGTATCACCGCATTTGGCTTGGTAGTGACTCACTCGTCATATTGCTTACTTCTCTTTCAACCACTAACAACAGACAGTTATACTGTCTGATACTACTCCTACATGGGTGGGAAGGCATTTCTTAACGTTCTTCAAGGGGTTGCGTTTCCCCGAATGAAGACTGCAACGTATCATGCTTTGAAAGCTAAACGCACCGAAGACTTGAAGCAATTCTTCCGCCTGGTCGGTGTACCCCGCGAAGCTCCCGAAAAGGATTCACATGGTGACCTTGATTTTGTTGTATGCGACCCAATCAAAGATTCTCCCAACCCTGAAGACCTTAGAACTCTACTAGGAGCAACCTGTTATCTCGCCGCAGGGCCAGTTATTAATTTTGCCATCCCCCTGGATCCTTCGCAATCCGCCGGAGATTTCTATCAGATGGACATGACTCGGTGTGTCGATGAAAAAGAGTGGGAACGATTTCTGTATTTTCAGAGTTATGGTGATCTTGGTATGATTCTCGGCTTGCTTGCTAGAGCCAATGGACTCTCACTGGGTCTGCACGGACTGAAGGTGAGTAAGCTCTGTTCACGCACCAAAGCTGTGGGTACATAATACACCACTATAGGTTCCCAAGTCCGATGAGAATAATATCGATCCTTATCTTTTGTCAGATTCTCTCCCTGAAATTTTTCGCTTCCTTGGACTTGACATAAACGCTTGGGAGAAGGGGTTTTCATCATTACATGCCATTTTCCAATGGACCGCGTCTTCGAGATGGTTTAATGCATATCTCATCCGGGAAAGCTCGAGGCGACAACACCGAAGAATTGATCGAAAAATGTACCAGCAATTTCTGGAATGGGTGGAAGAGCAGAGGGCCGTAGCGGGACATTCTACGATTACAAGTGCTAGCGACTCCTTGATAGGGCCAGCGGACGCAGTGGAAGCCGCCAAGGAATTCTTTGGAAAGAAGGAGGAGTATGAAACTCTAATTGAACGTGATCGACGCCGTAAAAAACGGAAAGGTGACTTTAACGGACATCTGGTGATGGAATGGACTGGGTTACACGGAAGGGACGTAAAACTCCTGATGGACGAAGTACGAAAGGTTCTCGATACCGAGGCTCTCGAAACTCTCAGTAAAGAGGAAATTCAAAGCCTGGTTTTAGAGATTCAAGAGCGAATGGCCGTTCTTGGAGCCACAGAACCGACCTGAGTCGCGGAACGTTGCTTCTTTATACCTGATGTTAACGCATTATCTCGGGATCCATCCTCGTTAAGAATTGTAATATCACAGCTAATTTTCTCTCGTATCCTTAAGATACAAATACCGTGGGAATATGTACCTTTATATACCATGTCATTATAGTGCCTTGCAATGACTGACCAAAGAAACACAATTCATCAGGGGAACTGAACTGAATGCATATGTTGCTCTTAATCAATCAGAATCAGAATCTAAGGGACCTTGCCAGCGGTATGTGCCCTGTACTTGCTAGGACTGTCTTACAGGCAGTAAGTCTGATTGGTAGTTATCTTGTAGGTTCTTGGTCATATGTTTGAAATAGTAAGTGTCCAGCATTGTATTGAGTTATAGATGTGTACAACAGCTGCATTGGAACATCCTGTATATGCGGATTGCCTAAGTTTTAATGCACTACCAGGCTCAGGGCTGCGGTTAGAAAGAATTGCTTACATTCTAACATTTACGCTAAGTGGGAGTTTGAAGTAGGAAGCTGATTCTTCTATGATGGCTGCTCAGATTCAGTTCGCTGAGGTTCATTGGAACTTCTTCGGGAGATCACACAGCGCGGCTGGAGGGAAGAATTCGACATATTGCCCGCTGTCAAATAGCCGTACGGCGGAATATGCTTAGTAAACAGCATACGAGCCTAATCTACTGCGGCCTTAAAGCATACACGCCCAAAGTACGCCTGAAACGTAATAAGTATCGAGGACGACCCTGCAGTTAATTATCACCGATATAGCCATTCCCCAGATGCAGGTTGCCCTTTCCTTTTGGGAGCGCGCTCGGCTGTGAGTTCGTCTGTACGAAACTGGGCAACGATACATATATGGATGATGGAGTCGAAACGTACATGTGTAAGTTCGGCAGCATCTAAGCCAGCCAGCCGACAATGAGTGCGGCAGATCCCGACGCTGCCGGTCCGAGAATACGGACCCCACATGTATGTCCTTGAGCCTTCACACCAGCAATTGTTAGAAATAAGCAGGTATCTGCAGAAGCTTCTTACAACCTGCTTATTTCCTTTGTAGACTTTCAGGCCGATGAATTTACGGTGCTAGTTGAACTTGTAGCGGTCAAGGGGACCCATCAAGAGCCAAGGTATATTATACTTAAGTATCCCTCTTTCTGCCGAATGTATTTTTGTTGTTCGGTTATTCTTGAATAACTAGTCGCCGGGACGGAAACCTATAGATATTGTTATAGGTTGATCCCCTGTTCGTTTGAGCGAGGCTGGACTGAGAATCGGCAATGTAAGCGAATTCATGGTTAAGTTCTCAGGGGCTCCGCTCACTATAATAGGTATTACTTGATCCAGTCGCAAACTGGACCTCCTTCCTTCACCCACTGGCAGGTTGAAGGTGCCGCCCAGCCTTATAATGCCTCTTTGGACCAACTTCCCTCCTGGTTTTGTATTGACAAAGTATCTGATTGCTCTATCGAGGTCGCGCTATTTGGGAGGTAAGTGGTTGATGCCGTTCATTGGAGTCCTTGCGCTAAGCCCAGACGAACAGTATGCTCTCTTACATTTTTTCTGTATGATATTTGTAAGCTTCTGTCAGGAAGAAAGCAGGTCGGCGTGCTAACCATGAAAATTAGTACTAACGTTAGGCGATGAAGTAAGTCTCCAGTCACTGCATAAAAGTGTTTCCCGACCCCGCGAATAGATTAAATATATACACCAAGGCACCAAATGGACGCTACCCAAGTGCATTTATATCTTGGTAAGCAATAATTGCCTTAGATCATTTTTCACACTGAGATTGCTTCCATAGAATCGGTATTATGTTCTAATAGTGATGATCATCAATACACTAGGTACGTGCCATTTAATGTTGAAGTCTACACTGTGCTTTACTGTATTTATTGTAGTATTGGTGCTTCCAGTCCCTTCAAATGAGGTATGATCTATACCGATTGTATATGCTCAAGTTGATACTTACTCTTGTACAGTTGTATGTCGCTTGTGTAATGCTCGTAGCCATAAATTCTGACATATTCTGCAGTTGCGTATTCGGTATCAAATTTAGCGGACTTGGTGGCATTTTCTCCAAATTCATTCTCGATTGTGAGATTAGCTCCCGTCTTAAAATTATAGCTTTACTAAAAACCTTATAGTTTGGCTCCTTTTAAGAGTCTACGCTATTTGGGGAAAGGACCACACGGTTCTGGTGATTCTTCTTACCGGATTTACAGCGAATATTGCTATATCCACTGGGGTCACGATAAAAGGTCTGCAGGTTCGCTATAGGTTTTTTGCGAGTTCCAAGTCCTCGTTGTGATAATTGGGAATTTCACTAGGAGATACAGATTCTTCCATTTTCTGCAGGTAATGTTTCAAACTTAAATTTGTATTCAAATGCAGCCCTTGACGTTTGCTATCTCTTAGATGATCGATGGCCAGGGATGGCTGGGTGCATAGTCCAAGGGGAGATCAAGACGATATGGATTGCATTTGTTTCATGCATGCTTTTTGAAGGTAAGCACTTGATTTAGCTGATGACTTTGCATCGATAACATAAAATTCTGGTTAGTGATGGTTGTGACCCTCACGAGTATCAGGGCATTTCGACACTGGAGAGCTGGATTTGGCCGTCGCGATACGCCTGTATTCACCCATTTGTACAGTACCGGGATTACGTATTTCGCAGGCATAGCTTTAACCATGGCATTTATGTCAGGTACTGCACTTACACCAGTAAGCTTAAATTTAGACTCTCAAAGCTTTTCAGTGTACTTAATCATCGTATATTAACTAGCTGCAAGAAGTCGTATTGCCCGCACAGTGAGTTTTCATAATTGTTTCAGAATTACCCTAACCCCGTTCTTAGATTACTCAGTGCTATAATATCCAGCGTTGGGGCTCGAATGATGATCGGCATACGAGAAGTTATTGAAGGCGACCCAGATATGCATATATCGGCATTGCGACCATCCGAACTGGAAATCAGTAATTTCTATCTCACCCCTCTCCCTTTGAGCACTCTTCACACGAGAACTCGGAGACCAAGTATCCAAAATGATCAAGAAGAAACACCACATCGAAGACCGGAAGCTCATGAACCCCAAATGGCCTGTAGCACGCAGGAAAACGGCAGATCTAATTATATTCCTTAATACCACTCTGGGTTTAATGCACTGTGTCGACTCGATGTAATGGGCGGGATGGGAAAGGATAGGAAAGGAAATATTTTCATATGCCTTTTGGAATAACCAAGGGGTATATGTGGCCCTGGCGTAGGCAGGCACTGGGCCCTTCCGTCCATCCTGCAATGACGTCGGAGTTCACACGGTTGGCTTGTCTAACCATTGCGCTGTATATGGCACCTGGAAGAAACTTACCTACTTCTATTATTGGGTGGGTTCCCTCCTTATTTGATTTTGTGGTACAGGCGGCTCATAAGTCTTCTCTTGGACTTCCAGTGCCACGCTGCATCCTATTGTTGGAGGGGTCATGCAGAAATTCGACATGGGTCTTCTTTGAGAATCCGAAGAATTACGAAGACTGAATTCATAGGTCTTTTGATTGCAGCTTAGGCGAAGCCGTGGGTGGAGATTTCCATGCAGAGACTAAGATCATGTTACTGAAGATCATGGTAAGGCAAAGAACTCTGATACTCGATTAGTCGGTACTATTCGTTAAAATCTCTTATTATACTAGGATACCGCATTGATGACCGACCGTGGACTCAATGGTTGTATATGTATTATAAATTTACTGCTCTAATTATGCTCGCGTGAGCAACGTCAACGTACTAACAAAAGTATATAATACTCTCACTCCTGCGAAGCCGGCGGAATTTAGCCTTTGGTAAGGTACATAATATAAATTCTACTCCGTTTGAGGTGGAATTGCCACTGCCTGATAAATCATCAAGTAGGATGAGGACTCGGAGGAGTACCCTTGACAAACAGTTGGGAATATTCCAATGTGACGGAACGTATACATAGTATAATATATAGTACCCCATGGTGGGAGGCCGCGCCACTCGTCGTTCTACAACAATTGCTCCACTAAAAAAAAAAGAAAGAAAAAGGAAAAGAAAAAACAACATCATATACTCCCCAGTGATATCATCCACGAGCACACATTTATCTTCCAATTTTTTGGAGGTTTAGAATTTTGTAGTTTAGGCCTCTTTCTGCCAAATCTTCTTACAGATATCGTCTCGATCTTGTAAATGGTACTTTGGAGCGAAATATTCGTTCGCTATAAGTGGATGATGGAATGAATATGAAGCTCTTGTATTCCCGGTATCATATGTTTTGATAAGCTAGTATACTTAATAGAATGCCTGTTTGGCTTGAAGTTCTAGGGTACTGTTTAGTAAGCCATCCTTGATTTTCGCTGCCCCATTAAGAATTCCGGAAACTCCCGCATATCTTGAGCTGCGGTTTGCCATTCCATCAGACCCTTTCACTGTTTATAAAGAGCAGGCACAGTCGATCGGTACCGTCCCGATAGCCGACGATCTCAATCTGATCTGCGGGACCGCGTCGACCTTTTGTACAAGACGATATCCCCTCCACCAGGCTTTCTCACCAAAATCAGGTTGATTAGATAGATATTATAATGTGTATGTTAGGGATACCTTCAGACTGAGATTTTGTGTAATTAAATGGGCTGGGGCAGCTAAGAATGTTCACTCGTTAAGCCTGATTCGATGGGAGCGGCGAGTCTTAGAGTTAGGATTGTAAAACGATCGTTGAATATGCACACCTGCGCGGCGGAGAGTTGACTGAGGTACATCATTTTCAAAGAAGTGTCCGAACAAGACGCAGCACCGGGAGAAGACGAAAGGAGGTAGAGCTTGAATGAAAGAAAAAAAAGACATGATATAATATACCAAGCAGTATTTATGAGTAGCAATAAACCTGAACTACAATGACAAACTGGCGATGTACCTATCGCATTGGATCAAGTTTAATTACCGAGGCAGAGAATGAATATTTCAATGTATCCGAAGCATCTCGATTCTCACTTGATACATATCCGTATCCCTGCCCGCCTCCCAATCTTTCCTATAAACAGTATAGTAATATTTCAAAAAGGATTACTAACACTCAACCTATTATGGTTTTCGTTATTATTTATTTGAATCCTTTCGAAGCGAACACATTATATAGAAAGAACCGCTGCTGAATATTTAAAACTGAGCAGCTTGCCTTTCTCATCCAAAAAATGACATTGCTGCAGCAGCTAAGATTAAATCTTCTACAGTATATACACCATATCCTTGTAACTTCTTGGCACAAGCCTTTACGTGGACTGACTGGCTATTTATACTTGATCACAACTTTGCTCTGCAACAGGCTGACACACAGTCTGAACCTCATATCGAAGCTCTATTAGGGAATTAGTGCAATCTTATCATCCATTGGACAAGGTTTCCGGGGAGATTTAACGGAAATGTCGCTGAGGCTGGGTGAATCGCCTGTTGTGACTTGACCGACGATATAGTCAGATCTCGCGAATCAACTCCGCCGAGATGCCGGACGGTAACGATCGACTGTGCACTTAGAAAGAGTAACCACTCGCCCTCAGATCGGGAAACAGTGTGGCGCTTGAAGATTATTGGCTTCCGGTGCAGGAAAAGCGGCAGCCAGAGGGTTTAGCATGATCGGGATCAGTTTCTTCATTCAATGGATACTGCCCCTTTCTCTCTATCAAGCTAAGATCCTGGGATTCACCACAAAAAGCAATGAGTCTATGTACACCCATAGATATTTATAGACGCATTCAGCGTCGGTCCTATAGAAAATGAAAGAAGCGTTCCCTCGGTAGTTAAAATCCTAAGGCCCAGACCATCCCCGCATGAAGATCCGGATAAGCCAAATAGATTCAAACGTCAGAATCAACCATTCAACAGACCAGTTAAAACTGTTTGATTTCAGGTAGTTGCTTGTAAGCTTTATGTGATGACAATCTAAACAATAATTAAGCTTTCCGTGCGGCATAGTTAAGATTCGGAAAAGGTGTATAGCCTGGTCGATAAGCCGCAGTTGGAAGTTCGCTGGTTTGGCTAGGAAGGCATGGAATCCCCAGGTTCCACCGTCGTCGTTTTGGTAATTACGGTTACCCTTCTTTTCCACTTTGACGTGGCTTTTGGAAGTTTGTTCCCAGCCGTCGTGACCGTAGCGACGGTGGCGGCAGGCTTCTCTTTAAATCTCTTCTCTTTCTTCTTCTCTTTCTTCTTCTCTATGGCAGCCTTGCGTCCTTCAATACGTTCCTTCTTTGCTCCGCGGAAATCCTTGGGAGCAGTAGTACTCAATTGCTTAATATGGGTGGGCACATGGGACACAGAAAGCTTTTCGGCAGCAATTGTAAGCCATGGAGCACTTGGAGGATATATTCCCTCAAGATGAGAGGAAACTGATTCCAATAACGGAGCAGAAGACTGTATAATTTCGGTAAGATTAGGTTCTCGTGTCCTAAAAAGCGATGACTCACGTCAAGAGCTATAATCGAAACTCGAGGGAGAGCAAGGGTATCTGCGAGCGATCTCTCGGCCCCTTTCGGCAAAGGAACAAGGTATACAGGGGATATTGCTCTGGAAGGTGATGGTACATTACACGCCGCAATGAGTTCAGGCAAATGGGCGATTAAAAGCGGGGGATCCACGTCGGCTCGACAAACAAAGACATATTTTATCGGGGATCTTTCGGCCGTAGAATCCGAATTTATTGATGTATCCTCGGATGCTGTAACAGTTGTCTTTATTCGACGACTCTGCGATTGACTCTCCAGACGTTTTGTTACGGCGTTTATACCAACAGTAAGATGTGCAATTATAGGAGGCGCTTCCAGTTCTACATGTTCTGTTATTGTATCTTGTTCCATTGCCGCGTCGCCTTCTGTGTCGCCTTCTGTGTCGCTCTTAATTTCTCCCTTAGACGTGGGTACAGATGTCGCCGCTTCTCCTTGAGATTTAGTTGTAGATTCATCATGTTCAGTTTTGCGTCGTTTCCTCGATTCCTTCTCATTGCGCTTCTTTTCGTGGCGTTCACGTTTTCTTTTCTTGCTAATTTCTTGCCGTCTGTTATTATACTTGGTAGCGGATGAAAGCAAATTGATGAGGGAAGCAAGGATGATATTCTGCACGTTCAGCGGTACATTAGGCCTGCGTTCCGAAACGTCAGCGGCAGCTTTTATACACGATTTTCTGCATACCAGGAGACTTTATATGGATTTTCTAATACACTTTTGAATACAACTTTGCGGTTTGTTGCAGTTGCTCTCTGGGATGTCGTGCTGATTTTCGGAGCCATCGCCACAGATAATGACAAAGGTGTCACACCCCGCTGTCACAATATTCCGACTCTAACAATGAGTGAACCACACAATCCAATCGACGATGCAGAAAGGGTATGTTATATATGACTTACGATAATATAAAAAGTTTACATTTCTCATTAGATCCGTCTTAAAAGGCTAGCAAAACTCTCCCAGGCAGCATCCAGCGAGAGCGTGCCACAAGTCTCGACTTCAACATCAACGCCACCTCCACCTCAAATGCCCAAGCCTATTCCCAAGCCTACTCCTAAACGTGTGATTGAGCAACCTACTCCCTCTCCAGCTCCTCCTAAGAAAAAGACTATTACGCCGCAATATGAACCACTCGACTTGCCCATATGGGAAGATTCCACACTTACGGACGTCTTTAGAATCACTCTTGACGTAAGTATTACTATGCTGTTACACTGTTAGCTGGATGTTTATTGTCTACAGCGAGCAAAGGCAGAGGAGAGTGGGTTCAGTTTGGTATGGCTGAGGGGTTTACAACATGAGCTAGAAGAGGATAATCCTAGTGAGTGGTTTGCGTCTGAAAGCTCTGGGAATTACTGATAATTGTATAAAGATATTAGTAAACCTATCCGCTTGAGTTCCGATATTGCAGATCGCTTAATGATTTCTCGTCTTGAATTGAATCCAGAAGCAATGGCGTAAGAAAGACATTTGCTCGTGTTTACACCTTTGTCTGAATATTGATTCCAGGGATGACGACTACGAATATGCTCCTGTCCTTGCTTCGCTTCCTCCACAACAGACGGTCTTGGAATACCTTGTAGGCTGCTGGAAACGGCTGAACCAAGCGAGATCAAACCTTGTTAAAAGAGTACGTTCTCTGCCCTTCGACTGCTCTCTAATGCTAATACGATGTTTAGGGATATCCTCAGGCCGAACTTATCCCTGCTCTGGCTCGCATAGATAAACTCCGAGAGTTAATCATTTCATATACTGGTCTCACGCTACAAGAGCCCGACATGTTCCCACAACCCCTAGGGTATGTCCCTTACTTGCGTAAGATAATTCTGAGACTCACTTCCATATACTATATAGCAAAGAATATGGTGCCATTGAACTTCTCCCTGCATTCCTTGGTCTTTCCGCCTTGGTATCTCCACTTGCCAATCCTAGTTCTTCAACCGCCATAATTGCCCCTGCTGATTTATTTGATCTTTTCACCGATATATCCAATCGTTTCTTAAACGATGGTTTGGAAGAAATTATGACGCCTATTCTGCGTATGTTGTGCTTCCATCCTTCTCTACAGCGTCCCGAAGGACTTGGTGGTGGTGATTCCGCTTGGAGATCCATCGTATCCGGGCTCGAGTGTCTTGTGAGGATCAAGGGCATTGCTACGATAATTCCTAATCTGTCCGACTGGTGCCCAGAGGATATCGGACCCGCGGATATCGAACACAAGAGCTTAATGGGACCTTTGTTGCGCCTTGGAGTGTTCAGTCGTGAATGGGTAAGGAATCTTAGAATTCATTCTGAATAAGCTGGGCTAATGTTATAATAGCCCCAAATAGCCCCGACGTACTTTTCCAATCCGACCAAGAGAACTCGGCAAGATGTCGATTCTTCCAACATTAGCTTGCGTGGGACATTACACAACCTTCAGAATGCTCTTTTTCAGATATTCAATGCCATTGTACGCGCATCCCCGACCGCACGAGAAGGTGTTTTGGCATACTTTGCTAAAGTCATCAACCTGAACATTAAGCGTGGTGGCATGCAGGTATGAGTTGTTTTCTTCAAACGTTGCACCGTTGAACTAAACATATATGCAGGTTGATTTTGACACTGTTGCATCCGATTCATTCATGATTAATTTGCATGCTATCCTTCTACGGTTCGCTGAGCCGTTCATGGACGCCAAGTATACCAAGGTAATGCACTCTCCACTATCCTTTGATACAGCACTAAGTCTTCCATAGCTTGATCGAATTGATCCCGAGTTCTATCGACGATCTCGTCGTGTGGATGTCAGCGAGGAAACACGATTGAAGGCAACGAGCGATGAAGCAACGGAATGGGTTGACAGTGCCGCTGAAGGTAGGCTCGCCGACTTATTCAGCCTTTATGTCATTCACCCAGTGTATAGGGTCTGCGCCCCCAAACTTTATCTCCGAAATATTTTATTTGGCGGTTGCGTTCACCCATTACGGTCTTGTGCGCACAATCCAAGAACATGATTCGTTGGGGAAGGAGCTCGATCAGCTGCAACGACATCTGAACATGTTAAATGCAGATACGTCATGGCAAGGGGTTAGTGATCATCCTCATTCCTCCCAAGTCGCCAATTGACTCTGATGTAGACGCCGTTGCAAGTTCGGGTTGATGCTCAGATACAACATGTTAAGGTTCGTATGGCTGCACCGACGGGCTTGAATTTGATGCTGACTCTTTCTCAGAATGAGATGGACAAATTACATCAGGCCATTTTCGCATACCAAGTACAATTGGCAGATGATGAATATACTTTCCGCAATGTCGGGTTCACCACATTCCTTTCAACGTGGCTCATTCGTATCGTTGATCCGAAGAAGTCACATCCATCACCCACCATCCAGTACGTACAAACCATCATATAGCTTGCTGTAAATTCTCAGCCGCCTTTCAGATTACCTCTTCCAACCGATATTCCAACGGCTTTCCGCATGCTCCCGGAGTACTTTGTGGAAGACATTGTTGACTATTACTTGTTCCTTGTCATGTCAGTATCTTCCTGAGTGTGCCACGTGTTCTAGCGCTGAACTCCCGTTATACAGGCACGTTCCAAATAGCCTCGAATTGTCAGGGAAATCTGAGCTATTGGATTTCACTCTGACATTCCTGTCTTCAACTTGGTACATCAAGAATCCGTATCTCAAGTCTAAATTGATGCAGGTGTGTATTATCTCGTTGTCTTCGAACATCGATGCTTATAGAAACCCTATTTCAAAGATTATGTTCTATGGAACACTGCCGTATGGGAACCAAAACCTCGGAATCCTCGGTGGCTTACTCAACTCTCACCCACTTGCGTTGAAACATTTGATGTCATGCACTGTTTCTTTCTATATCGGTTTGTGTTCGAGATGCATTTGACTTGGAAAAGGTCTAATTATACCTTTAAGAGGTGGAGTCGACGGGTACACATACCCAATTCTATGACAAATTTGGTACGATACTTCTTACTCACAAAGCTTTCCTTCATGTCTAATTGTTATACAAAAGAGACTCGGTTAGTTATAACAACGTTGCTCTCTAATGGGTGCTTATTGGGATCTTTAGTCGGCATATCGCGCACATATGGAAGACTGTTTGGACGAATCCTAGCCATCGTGACGCTCTAGCCGCTGAAGCAAAGTATGTTCATTCTCCTTCTTTGATGACTAGGCTGACATAGTGTTTAGTGACATGGAAAAATTCGTTCGATTCGTCAATCTCATGATGAATGATGTCACGTATCTCATGGATGAAGCACTGAGCAAGCTAACTGAGATCCATGGTATTAACACCGAGATGGAGAACCAACAAGCCTGGGCAGAACAACCACAAAATCATCGACGTGAACGCGAGCGATTGCTTCACCAGCTCGAGGGATCTGCTACAACATATATCTCTCTGGGCAAGTCCACAGTCAGGCTACTCAAGGAGTTTACGGCGCAGACGAAACGGCCGTTCATGACGCCCGAAATTGTCGACCGTCTCGCTGCAATGTTAACGTACAATTTGGATGCCCTGGTCGGACCAAGATGCACGGAGCTCAAGGTGAAGAACCCTGAAAAGTACCGTTTCAATCCTCGGGAGCTTCTCAGTGATATCATTCAAGTCTTCATCAATCTCAGTGACCAAGGTGACTTCGTAAAGGCTGTCGCTGGTGAAGGCCGGAGTTACAGGAAAGAGTTATTCGAGCGTGCCGCTGGTATCTCTAGGAAATGGGGTTTCAAGTCCGAAACAGAGATTGAACAATTGAGATTGTTCGTTGTGAAAGTTGAAGAGATGAAGGCTACGTTACAGGCTGAAGACGATCTTGGGGATATACCAGATCCCTTTTTGGGTATGAGATATCTTGTATGTGCCACTCCATTCAGCTGAAACCTTTTTAGATCCTCTTATGTACACAATCATGCGGGATCCCGTCACACTACCTTCGTCGAAGATGGTTATTGACCGTTCGACTATAAAGGCACATCTTCTTTCCGATTCCACTGACCCCTTCAACAGAGCGCCTCTTAAGCTTGAAGATGTTACATCAAGTTCGTCATTTTGTTTCGTCTACTTTCATAAACTGACATCTCTTACCACACTAGATCTCGAGTTGAAGGCCCAGATCGACGCTTTCTTGGCGGAACGAAGAAAGGGTGGTAACGCAGGGGCCTTAGGAGTACCGCCCGAAGATATAATGCGGGTTGACGACGCTTGACAAAGTTCGTGCAGCCGGAGAGTTAATTACTTTCGTTTCGCTTGTTTAACTGTAGTGACGGACTATTGTACACTGAAATTTGACCTTAGATGGATTATTTAAATATAATTAGCAATGATGAAAACTGCATGCATGTACTACAGATGGCTCTTCTATAAATTTAGAACAAGTGAACTGTACACTAAAGGCTATTGTAGGGACTTGGGCCGTGTAACGTTGTGATGCTGAGTGCCAACACCTTACTACACGTCGACTTGAAGAAGCTTAGTACATATCTTCGTTTGTATGGAACTTCACACACTAATAATCTTGTAAAGCCCCATTGATGGGAATACTCGTAACGCATCGGGCCCTTTTAAAGATTGCGCATATATTCCGGAGATCAGAACATTGTAGAGACAGGACTAGGTATTTTGTTTCACTATCACTACGTGAGAAGCTTGAAGCTTGAAGCACCAGTTTACTGTTTGACGGTTCAAGTTATAAATTATTTCATCATAAAGTCAAAATCATCTAAAATAACAGAACTAGAAGACGAGTGGTACCGACACCAAGGAAGCAACCTAGCCAGCAGCAGCTTAGTCCCAAGCAACAGCGACTTCGAATAGGTAATAAGCGAGCGCTTATTGGCGGAAGCAAAGTTCTCTTCCCGCTAGGCGTCATTTAGGGTGGTCTACCCAAGCTTTCGCTCTCCACTTGGGAATCCATATTCTCGAGATGTTCCCTCAACTATATCGGACGTGTATGACTGGGGGAAGAAGTTCATTATTCGGTTCGCTGGCGAAGTCTGCATCATTTAGCACCTCAGCTGTCAGCCATTTCCCAAAGCTCAAGACGCATTCGGGAACGAGAAAAAGATGGACTGCACTACCTAATGGTACTTTCAAGCGTGTGAGTGAATACAATACAAATAAGTCTCTTCTTGAAACTAATCTTTCGTTCTACTTCCAGGGAAAGACAGGAAAAGGACATCTTAACACTCAGAAACGACCGGGGCGAATAAACCGACTGGCTCAAACGGCTTATTCTCATGGTTCACAAACAGCAACATTAAAAAAGCTAATGCCATATGCCTTATAGCAAATAGCAGATAGGAGGGGGATTTACGGGGCAAGCATTACTGTGTACGCGATAAAGTTCTAATATCCGAACACCTGTCCTAACCGAGCCTCAATAGAGATATGTGCACTGCAACGTAGAAGATATAATTGAACATTATACTTACCTGTAAAAATTCAGATCTGTCATGCACCGCCATAACCCGATGAGGTGGTTACCTTGCGACATTTCAGCCGCGCCGTACGAATCCTGAACTTAGGAGTCGTGACATGGAAGAATTCCGGAAGGAACCCGTAGCTCTACCGTTGGAGCCCTTATATGAGATGACTGTCCAATGATTTTGCCTTCTCGTAGCCATGTCCAATGGCATACGCCATACAATTGTCACGTCGGATTTATTTTCTGTCAACCTCTCCATCAAGGGACTTACGCGAACTTGACGCGAACTGATTTTTCATTGTCGGCTAAGAGACGATAACAATGATTAGGTAGAAGAAACCGAAGTACAAACGAACGTACAATGTATTGCTGAAAGCTCATGATCTTGGGTGGGATCATGAGCATGAATTACTCGGGAACAGAGTCTCTGAGGGTCTCTATCGATTCGACCTGTCATGGACTGTATAATTTTGATTCTGGTCTCGCACACCCTGTTCCTATGTATGGCTTCTGTTGCGCGGTTCCGCAAGCCCGTGTGCCCAAGCTATTGAATTCGCTTTCCCGGCGCTCCTTGTAGCGAACAAGCGAATAAAGAACCCACAATTGTCTAAATATGATCACTATTTACATATTGCATCGTGCTTGACCTCGTTCCACTTCGTCCGTTACCCTGCTGTTTTGTTCCTTCTCGCACCTAGTCCTTTGGGACAGGGCACATATGTCTACTACTGACTTTCCTTTGCTCGACGTGCTTGCAAGGACTCTACAAGAATTTGTTAATATTCGTTATGTAACAGGTTTGTAAGTTTTCTAAATAGTGGACCAAGTTTACTAACCTCAGCTCGCTAGCTTCCGTATACATCTGCCTTCTGCTAGAGCATTTGCATTCGCTTCCGCAGGTGAGTGGTATATTTTTTTGTTAGCAGTTCTTCTCTTAATGCCATATGCGAGTAGGAGATTGAGTACATCTGGAATGCCCCCATCAACTTCGCAGGGATACTATTCCTTGTTTTCCGCTATTCCACCCTCGGGGGAATGACCCTTCTTACCCATAGTGAGTATGACGTTGAAGGTATATTAATGGCTGTATTTACATGCGAAAATAGCTACTGCAGGACTAGCAGGGACTTTCAGTGATCAGGTATGTGCTAGTTCCTCTTTGAAACTCTCCTGTGTTAACTAGCCCTTAGTTGTCAGTTCTTTACCTTTATTTTATGTTTTATCCACCGACCATCATCTCTTGAAACAGTTGCAAGCACGCCATCGGCTCACTTTCTGCCCTCTCTATTACGACGATCGCTGTCGCAGATATTATAGTCCTTCTCCGCGTTTCAGTCTTATGGGGACGTCACTGCTTCATTTTGGGATTGATGTCCATCTCCTTTCTTCTCACATACTCAGTTGTTATCGTTTTTACCATCATTGGAGCCAAAGAGCTCGTCGGTAAGCCCATGTCTTCCAAACATAAGCCAATAATTATTCTGACCCACATGTAGAATTTACTTCATTCATTAGGACTCCTGCAGGAGGGGCCTGCGTTCCTCTTATAAAACCTTACTCCATCCTGGGCGTTTGGATACCAGGAGTAAGCACCGCATTAGTCGTTCATTATCATGAATATCATGCTGAGGAACGTTCTTAGGTCGCATTTGATTTCCTGGTCTTGTTGTTGACGACTTGGAATGCCTGTGCTAGGCCCCGGACGAAGGAGACAGCACTAGCGAGAACTTTATATCGCGACGGCATTGCTTTTTTTGTGGTATGTAATTGTTCTCATGTCGGTTAAGTTCGACTGACTGCTTACATCACTCCATCCATCCATCCATCCATCTATCCGTAGATCCTGGCTGGTATGTGCTTTTGATACGTCTACGTAAACGATGATCCTCATCATGATAATTTCGAAATGCACAGGTCTTCGTTTATTGAACCTTTTTATGACGCTTTTCTCTAAATCTTTCCTTGTTGGCGTCTGGTAAGTCTTCAACGAATGCTCTCCTCTGAATAAAGATTAACGCGAAATTTCCTTGATAGCATCTCCTGGCCTCTCGTTGCCATCACCCTCAGTCGTTTCCTATTTCACGTCAGAGAAGTTGAAAAATATCCTCACGACCTGAATGGTACGAGAAATCATTCTACCGACTCGGACGATAAGAACATGGACCATGAACTCGGTACTACGGATGTAAAGGGAAGCCTACCTACAAGTTTCGAAGCAGCAACAACTCTGCGGCATAGTGACCATTCCGAGAATCCCTCTTGCGCTTTAAATATGTGGGAAATTGTCGAGGCACGGACCGTGGAAACGCATGATCATATTAGATCTTCTTCTCAAAGTTGGATTGAACGGCACAGTGTACGCAGTGCTAGCATTCGGTCATATTCTAGTTCCAATAAAGTTTAAACCATTATCCATATTCTTAATTTTGTATAAGTAGTATGTATCCCTTAATTGTTTGCTTTGATATATATATACATAGTGTATTTCTCCCGGATAATTTAATTAATATGAAAAAGCTAGCTTGATAAAATCTAAGACTCTGCGAAGCTCGCCTCAGCACCAGGAGCGATGACGAGTTCCTTTTTTACTTGAGACCGCAGTGAAATATTCTTTGATAGTGGTTATTAGTGATTCAAAGCAGTCGCTATCTTTTTTTGCTCTTCTTCTTCCCCGATTTCGACTTATAATTTTTCCCCTGTGATTTTAGTAAATTAATTAATTGACTATGTTTGCGGGCAAGTAATTTTCTTTAGAGGTACATGTAGACTACTTATTACCCCTCTTTTATGGCTTAGGTAGCTCATTATGGAAAAAAGCTAGCAGAACGTGGATAGGAGACAACAAGAGGGTAAAATACCATATGTAGCACGAAGCGATATTATATGTATATAAGTGATTAAACAATAGGAATACAGCTTATAATGATACGAAACATATAGGATGTACCGGTAACCGATCCAGGCTTATACCTCGAACGGATTTTTTAGTGCCTAGTACTGGCATAAAACCTCCGAGCATTGCTACGCTTCAAGGTATGTGTAATCTTCTGAGCGGTATTTTGGTGATCTCCCACAGGTTTGCCAGTTAAATTGATATAAGGATACTGGGCAACATCCCAAATCGGCAATTCTGGAGTCTCTTGGGTCTCCTCCAGTAGTACATTGCGACTTTCAGGATCGTTTAGCCTGGCAGTGATTCCAAGGATCGATAGAAGTTCCTCTTCAGTGGATACTGGATGCATATCTAAAGGGACACTAGTAAGAGCCTTCAAGCCTGATTCTTCGGATTGTGGAAAACCTTCTTCGTCTGTCAGACCCTGGTAACTTGTGAACTGCTTAATTTGCTCCGAGCTTTGCTCATGCCACAGCCCAAATTCGTTGAGGAGATATCGCTTCTGCCTAGCTTTTGTGCGGCACATGTGGTAGAAGGCAGTATCTCCAGTATAGGCTATAAGAGCCGTCGCACGCGAGCACATAGGCATTAATCTAACAGCAAAAAAAAATCAGAATTATGTGACACAAAGCAGATATAGACTTACGCGATCGTGGCTTTGCAAAGCAGTCCTTGGTCATCAGAAGGTAATGGAATAACTCCATGCCATATGTCGGGATTTCCTCCGACTGTCGTATTTATGAGTCCTTTGTCTTGCATCGGGGTGATGGCAGATTTATGGAGTAACCCTTCGGGTGCAGCTGACTTCGTCTTAGGAGGTAACACGAAACCATATATGTTTACTGTGTTTGTTGTGATAGGAGGTTCGTTATATGATGGGTGAAACAATAGGATATCTATTCGCGAAGCTGTTTTCCCTCCTCGACGGCTGTGGAGTATGTTAGTGTTGTCACGCGAAAGAGTACTGATATCTTACAAGTTACCAACGAGATGCACTTCAAATTCTGAAGGAATAATCTTCAATAGCTCATTCTAAAAGAAAAGGGTCAACTTTGAGGGAAAGACAAGAAAATTGAAACGCCACCTTAAAATGCTCTGCTTGAGCTTTCGATACCTCGGAAACTATGTTTTTCTCAGATAAAAGTTGTCGTTGTATGTAATCGGGAAGAAGAGGCAAGTATCGTTTGTCTGTTATCTGAGTAAGAGACTTGCATCCTTTTTTATAAAGTATAGCAGCTTTCAAAGGCCTGACCAATATTTAGAATTTCCAGGAAAGTGTACGCAGTTCAAGTACGTACCCAATCCCATTTACGCTTTGAAGTTCCTTGATAATCGTTCGTTTTACCAATTCGTGAGGCTCTACGTCGTCCACTGCAAGCGCAGTCTGCATGTCGTACTAAATAGTAGGTTTTCAGTACTTACTATTATATTATTCCTTGAAAGTGATACTCACCTTGCGACCCGTTCCCAAAAAATTAAGGATGAGGAGGGCTATGCGTTTATTTACTCCACTAATCTGAAAGGGAATTTTAGACCATAGGTACGACATAATGAGTTTTACGTACGCCCGTCAATGCATGATGGCGTTCGATGGCATAGTCAATCTCGTTTAGGGACTTGATGGCGTGAAGTATATCAGAGTCTTCATTATTCTTAGCCACCTGCTTTTGGTATTCTTTCAATACAATCAATATCATGTTGAGAATGAATCTCTAGAGAAGTCGACTTGCCAGAGACGAGGAATTGAATCAAGTGGTAGTTAGGGCCATCAGGCTCTCCATAAGTTTTGAACGCCCATTGGGCGACGCCTCGAGAAAGAAACGGAGTTGGAAGTCTGCTCCACTGTCTAGCTTGTCGGATATTTGAAGCGAGAAGACGGTGCATACCTCTTTGCAGACTCGCAGAGGTCACGAACCGAAAACGGAAGCCTTCAGATCGCTGACATAATAGTTTTTGACTCTATTTTTGGATTGTTTCCGGTTTCTTGGTGCTTCCAACCCACTCCTATTACTAGTATAATCCAGAAGAAATAGCGTATACTTACTAAGACTTAGGAACTTGACTTTTCCTAATTCTCAAGACCAAGGACTAGAAAGGCGAGGTTGCTAACGCTATGTGGCTTCTGAAACCGTAAGTACTATACATAAATACTTAGTTGCCTATAAAATT
Organism: Sphaerobolus stellatus SS14; assembly: GCA_000827215.1. NCBI lineage: Eukaryota > Fungi > Basidiomycota > Agaricomycetes > Geastrales > Sphaerobolaceae > Sphaerobolus > Sphaerobolus stellatus. The sequence continues at coordinate 1,847,240 of KN837079.1, forward strand.
GGATGGTTTATCAAATATTAAAATATCTACAAGATATTCTCTTATATGCATTATACCTCTCATTCTCGTTCTCATCCATCCTTCAACAGAACAGAGGCTCGTTGTTCAGTCACCATTTCTCTCACTGGCTTGCAACATGATAAATAATAAATAGAACAACACGCAAGTACAAAGACGGACCTTCTCCAGATTGCATTGTACCTTGAAGAGAAGTAAATAGCAACATAGAAGATGTGGTGGAGAGACTTGGCTCAGAACTTGACGTTCTTAGATCTGCCGCCGTGGCCATATCCTGCTGAGCAAGCCGGACCTGCTCTTCACAAAATTCAATGGCAAGCTCTACCTGTATGGTAACATGGCATAAGTATTTATATTCATCAAATTTAAAAATCATTACCTGGGCTTTTGCAACAAAATCCTTCACCTCTTTCAGGTGACAGCGTGCTTTCCAATATGCCGGTAACACTCCAACTACGCTACTCTCAAGCTTCCAGGTTTTCAGGATAGCGAGGGTTCTACCATGAAACCTGACTACATAGTTAGTTTCCAAATTATTTGCGGAATTGAACTGAATAAATACCATTCGGTTTGGGTCCAGAAATTATAGCGCGTGGTGGCTGAAAGGAAGTCCTTTTGCCCTGCCACTGTATTCTCTAAGTCCTTCAAGCATGAGTACGCCTCCCGTAACAACTTCTTCGCTCCCATCATTTTAGGTTACTATTGTCTAGCGACAATTGGGAGGACTGCCAGAGAGAAGAAAGATTGCAATGCCCCTTGGGGAGGCAAATCGAATAATGAGTGTAAGCCATGTTATAAAGCATTTATAAACCACTTAACCCTAGAGTGGCGACCACGAGGCAGTTAAATAGTTTCTGAGTCATAGAAATGGATCTTTTATCCAGATTTCATTATGACCGGTAGAAAACCTATGCGACCCATTGCATCCCGTATCAGGCATTGTAAATGTAGTATTTGGACATATCTGGTTAGAATACCCACAGATTCCTCGACCTCTCTGGCTCATTTTCGCATTTATGTGGCTTCATTTCCGATGGCATATACTTATCAGCCCACGCGAGAAACCCACACGCTGAGCACCATGCGGGAAACGCGTTTTTAGAGCACTGCCAGTTTCGTCACCTACTAGTACTTAGTACGTATTCAATTATCTGCTAGTATGGGCATAAGCAAGTAATGACATTTATTAACTGTTACAGATGCAGGAGAATATCGTGCTAATATAATGAAGATATAAACAGCGATGCTACAAAGATTTAGATCCTTAGTTTTGAGGAATGGGTGGCGTACTACACAAGGCCCACTTGACTCGACGTAACGTATGCATAATTCCATAGTACATACCAGCAAGGGAAGATTCGTTCCTTGGAACGATCCTCGACCTCAGTTTCGGGGTTGTCAATGACAGGTATATCCTCTCAAATTGGAACGTTATCTGATCAATCGTGGGCCTATGGACGGTGTTACGCTGTCGCATTTCCCGCACGAGAGGCTCAATGAATTCTAATCCGTGATATGACTGTTTAAACTGCATAAGGAGGTTTTAGAGCACGGATAATTAAATGCGAACTCACTGCCAAGAAGTTTTCTTCAATAAACGTCCCAAGATAAAATATATCCGTCGGAAAGGGGTCGCATGGGCGATTAGCGTTTTGGCCTTGGTGTTCTGGGGCAGAGGAATCCCCGCTCTCATAGGGAAGCGCTAAAGGTGGACCATCCTCAGGTAAAAACCGATGAGATAGAGTGAAATCAACGAGGAAATATCTAGGCGGATTTTTTGTTCGGCAATATTTCTTTGGAAGAACTTTAAGACCGTGGCCATGGTGTGTAGAATTCAGTGATACATCCATCATAACTGTGTATGAGCTGTGAAATCGGAAAGCGTTGTAAGACATCGGAGAAAGACCACAGGTAAAGCAGGCATTTACCCTACTGTCGTGTGATGCTCATGCATGTATTGTATTCCCTTCACATATAAGTTAATTATCAATATTCCTTTGATTAGTGATAGACTGACCTCAAAGGTCTGTCTCAGAAATTCCACAACCTCTCCAACCGTAATAAATCTGGGTTCATCATACCTCAAAAGACACGGCATGACGAGGATATAAGCTTCATCGTATGTTGGAGCTTGAACAACATCAAGTAACGGGATACAATGGTTCCTAGGATCCATAACAACTGTCTCGGTGGAGAAGAACTTGATTACTTTTAATTCCTGAGAATAGGTACCAGAGGGCGAGACGCGTTTAAGCATAACATTGAGGCCATCAGACATTCTTTCAGCGTGGACCATATCGAGCCCCTATAAACAAATTAGTTAGTCACAGCATATCGACGAATCATTGAAAAAAAAAAGCTTACAGTTCTCCTTTGTACACCCTGTGGCGATCCACGCGTCAACTTCTTCCTAACATGCTGATGTCCAACATACAGCCTATACCCCCTCGTCTCCAACCACGCCCGATAATCCACCCAAAATCGATCAATCTGTATCAACTGTTCCCTCGAATTCGAGCTTCCAGACACCCTAGATCTCCCGTGTTTCTCTATGGCCTCCCCATCCAATGTATCGGAAAGCACGCTCATCTTTCGATCAGTGAGGAGCTGTCGGGTAACCTGAATAGAGCGAGGAGGCTGTGAAGGCGGACTCAGATCCGCAGGACTTCTGAGCATAAGTATGCACGCATATGAATATACACGAGGCAGCCGCATGTCCGCAGGGGGCTGGTGTACGTTCATTCCCCACATCGGCAGAAGAATCGATCTTGAAACAAACCTAGATATAAGAAGATTATACTCACATGATGAAAGGTGTTTTTGCTGTGAAAACTGCGGCCAAAATAATATTATGAAGTCCGAAGTGTGATAGAGTGTGATATCCGCGCCGCGGTCTTATGATTCCTGACATTTGAATCTATAATGGCAAAGATGTCAACTATTTTAAGAATACGGAAAGCTCCTTGATTCCATAGTATTTTCTAGGAATTGCTGAAGTAATGACTCGTGAACCCGGAGGCTAGCACTTCCCCCAGACGCCCGTAGAAGGCCCTATAGTTTCAAAAACTGCATACTTCATAATAATATACCATATTTGTTACAAAAACAGGTTGTATGTAGGTAGGTATGATGGCAGGGCATGGCGGATGGCGAGGTAACTATTTAAACAGAAAATGGGAGTGCGAAGTACCTACGAAGTACATTGACAGTGATGGATGGATGGATGCGTACTCTGGATATGGATATCAAAAAGGAATTGGGAATAGGAAGAAATGGGAATGAATGTACATTAAAGGAATAAAGAAATTTAAAGAGAACACAAAAAATAAAGGAAAGAAAAGGAAAAAAGGATATAACACAAACCTATGTGTATGTAATTATGTTGAAGGTATCGAATGAATGTCGGTGGACCGCAGATGAGGGCGAGGATGATAAAGAAAAAGGATAATGTGCCAAAAAACAAAAGTCTAATCAAGACACAAGAGGCTTCGGGGGGAAGGGGGGGTAGCAGAGGCAGGCTACACAAACCCACCCATTTTCACGCCGTTCGAACCACTCTGAAGATAATCGCTCTTATCCTCAAAAACCCCCAACCGATGCAACGTCGCAATATGGTCGCCAATCCTCTCCAGCAAATCAATAATCCACCTCAAATGGTTCGCCAGGACGTTCCGCTTCGCGACGTTCGATATCGCGTCCATTATCCCGTATTGGTCGGCTAGGTCGAGGTATACACTGAATAATTGATGAATGGATAACGTCAATAGGTATGCGCACGAGGAGGAAGGAGAATGAGGAAGGAAGAAAAGAAAAAAAAAAAGAAAAAAAAATACACACCCTTTATAATGCGTAAAATCATCCTCCAACTCCCGAATGACCCGCCCAAGTGCCCCTCCCGCCGTCTCACTCCCAAACTTCGCCCTCCCTGTCCTACGCCCTTTCGGCTTAGGACTAAACCGCTCCCCAATATCCCTCAACCTTTCCTGCACATCATCATATCCGCCATTATCATCATCATTATTGCCATTGCGGCTGTTCATCCTCTGGCGCATACACGCGGGACAGCTCTTCGCGTCGTGCTCCGGCGCGGAGTAGAAGAGGCGTTCGATGCGCGAGCCGCGCACTTGCGGGAGGGGCACTTCTTCGTGGATTTGGACTGGGACGGGCGTGCGACTGCGTTCGTGCTGGTGTTGGGGGGCGGGAGAACGGGCACGCTGGATGTGGTGTTGGGCAGGCGAGGCAGGCCGGACAGTGACCTGTGGTGGTTGTGCTCTACGCGATGTCCAGCGGATAGACGAGTTTTCATGCAGCTAATCATCATCACGTCCTTAGCCACTGCGCCGCATACAGAAAGAAAAGAAAAGAAAAGAGAAAAGAACATACCGACTGCCTCTCCTCCCTCACCGAGCTCCCATTCCCACTGTCATTCTCCCGACCCAGACTCTGATGGCTACGCTCACTCGCAACCGAGCCCGACCGCTCAGAGCGCCGTTCCTGCATCTCAGCTTCGACGCGCGCGAGCTCCGAGTCCTATCATATTTGTTAGCATATACACACATAATAAAGACGGCGATGTAATAATGAATGAATGAATGCTCACCTCGATAAACCGCTGACGACGTGTCTTTGGCCGCGGTTCTGGCTCAGGCTCAGGCTCATAATCCGATTCAGGATCCTGCTCCGGATCGTGTTCTTGCTCTTGCCTTTGCTCTTCATCATGGTCAGGCTCAGGCTCGGACTCCGCCGCCTCATGCAACGACTCCGGTGCTGGCTCTGGTTCGTCCTCATACCCCTCATGCCCGTACCCATACCCGTCGTCTCGCGCAGACTGGGACTCGTCGAACCGCGCAGACCAGCTATGCCCGGGGTATTGTCCTCCCTGTCGGTATCCCTGTCCCTGCTCCTCGAGTTGACTCTGACTTACACTCTCCTGATCATGGTCCTGGGATTGGGACTGGAGCAACGGATTAGTGACATACGTCATATCAATGCCAACCTGCGAAGGCATCGCGCTCTCCTGCCCATCCCTCTCATACTCCCTCTCCTCCCTCTCACTCTCAACGCGGCTATTCGCCTCCTTCGCCCTCTGCCTTTCCCGCACCCCATCCTCCACAAACGTTTTAAGACGCTCCACTTCGCCGGCAAGCCGATCGACCTCCCCGCGGAGGGTCTGCACCTCCGCTTCGACCTCCTCCGTGGAATGCGCGTCTGCGCGCAGCCCCTCTATTAGAGACTGGTGCAACGCGAGCTCGGACGTAAGGCGCGTCATGTGGTTTCGCATCGTGTTGACAAATGATTCGAGGGCTGCATTGCATAACACGAATAAAAGCAAATCAAATCAATAACACGCATATAGAGGGAAAGAAACAAGCGCATACACTTCTTCTCCTCCACGATCTGGCGATACCGCCCCTGTTCCTCCTCTTTCAGCTTATCCTGCACCTGCCTTAGCTTCTCGCGCTCTCTATACGCTTGTGCGTCCTGCCCGAGCTCGCGCTCCCGATTGAGGATCCGCGTGCGCTCCCTGTCCGCTTCAATTTTGCAGTCCTCGAGGTCCAGCTCGAGCTCACGCACGCGCCGCCTAGAGATCGCGTGTTCGCGTTCGAGGGTTTGCAGCCGTTTTTGGAGGGCGTCGAGCGCGGCGACGAGGTCTCGGGCGAAACTGCGGTCGCGGACTGAAGAATAAAAGTTAATAAGAGTATACTTGAGTATGCAGATGAGACTAACGGTCTGGGGAACGATATTCAGTCCCTCCTTTAACTGGCGTCTCAACAGCTGCACTCAACCCCGTTATATCAGGCAGATGCACCCGAGAGCGTGATCTCGACTTTTCCTTGCTCCCGCCGATGTCCTTGTTAATGATATTAGCGAATAACGAGCGTTTCGAGTGCGTTACAGTGGGCGTCGAAGTGGAGAACGGCATCTTGCTCCCTGCACGCGGCGTCGCCTCATTATCGCCCTCCGGATCGAAAATAATGTGTTCAGGATCTTCCACGGTGAGCTCTGCATGTGTTGTTATTGTTGTGCGCTGATTCTCTTGTTCGGGCTGCGTGCGTCTGTGTCTCGCGGGGTTGAGGTTCGAGGGGCCTGGGGTGGGCTTGTTTTGCTTCTGGCGTGAGACGGAGGAAGCAGGGGGAGCGCGACTAGGTGTGGGATTGACGGGGCGGGGAGGGAGTTTGAAGGACTGGGCAGTGGCGGGTGTGCTTCGGGGACGTTTAGGGCTGAATTGGCTGCCTAGGGCTTTGGCGATGCGGGGGGGCGAGTCGTCCGAGTCGTCAGATGCGCCGGGGTCGGGCTGGGAGCGGGTCTTGAGGATGTAGGGGTAGGACTTGTTGGATTTGACGGTGCTGGGGGGCCGACGGCCTGTTTGGAGGTAGCGGTCGAGACCGACGCTGGGATCGAGGATGATGGGCTCGCGGGACCGCTGTGATGAGAATCAGTATTATAATAGAGCATGTATACACCAGATATTGCACCTGTTCGCGCTCGGTGGCCTTGGCGGACTTGGATCTGGAGCGGGTGCTCGTGTCGAACATGCTTAGTCCCTCGGCGACCCGCCTGTTCAACAGAGGCTGCAGCGGTCGTTCTGGATCGAATTCTGCCTGGCTATCGTCCACGAATCGCGAGTGCTCGTATCCGCCTAGTCCCGCGCCGAGGGTGAGCCTGCTGGCGTGGTGGGCCGCCGTGCTCATGGTGTGCCCAAGCTCGGGATCCATCGCCATGGAGTCTTCGTCGCCGTGTCTTGAGTACAATTCAGAATCAAAATGGGAGGGATGCTCGAAGGAGCGGAGGGAGACGTGGGAGTTGGAGTAGTGACGGGGCATCTCGACGGAGGCGTCGTCGTGAAAGTCGTCGTAGGATTGGAAGGAGGGAGACATCCGCGTGTTTTCGCGTGGTCGCCGTCGCTGGTGCTCGCCGTCGTCGTGCGCAGCGTGAGTAGCACCTCGCAGCGACATACTAATAGTTCAAGAAAACTAAAGGACGCGCTCGCGTTTGTTCCACGTCACGTGCTCAAACTCACCAACATCCGTTCTCACGATAGGCGCCCATAATTGGTCTAAGGGTCGAGCATTCAAAGCATCTACTAAATTAGTCTTTCCTAGCGTTTGTTTATCGGAATGCTGTGAATTTCCCGAGGCATAGCAATCATAAGCAGGAATTATTTTGAATATTCACACCGTGGGAGCGACTGCGCGATCACTACGGTCGTCACGTGACGAATACATGAGGAAGCGTCATTCCCAATTGTCGTTCCACCTGCAATTCTTTCTCATCCGTAGCCCTTATAACTTGTCGTACGAACACTCAAGTTCACAAGTCTACGGTCAACAATGACCAAGTCCTCCAACGCCCTCAATCCGCGTACCCAACACTACGAATTCGCCGGCCCCTTAGGAGCTTTGTTCGTCTCGGTCTCCGTGCCTATAACAACCTATGCCTTGTTCTTCACTTGTTCTGAATCCTCGGGAGGGTGCCCACCCCCGCTTTGGTCTTTGCCTGTCAATTTCGCAAGCGCGGTGACGAGCTTGGACTGGTGGAAGTCATTATGGGACACCCAGGCCTTCTTAATGTACCTCGGGTGGTATGCGTTCACTGTCGTCGCGTGGGCCGTGTTACCGGGAGATTGGGTTGAAGGGACCACTTTGCGCAATGGAGGCAAGGTGAAGTACAAGATTAATGGTAAGTGCATTGCATTCTTTATAGATGAGCCTAATTGACTTGCACCCAAATAGCATTCTCGACTTTCCTTTTGAGTCTTGGACTTGCCTTGGGTGCCATCGTGCGCTTTGGACCTCAGTCCTTCACCTTTCTCTATGACCACTGGGTCGGCCTCGTCACGTCCTCCTTCATCATGTCCGTCGTCCAGGCTACCTATGTCTACCTCGCCTCCTTCCAAGGCGAAGAACTTCTTGCCCTAGGCGGCAATTCAGGCAATGTGATCTATGATGTAAGTCCTATTCCTACAAACTACTATCTCCTCTAACATATCTATCAGTGGTTCATCGGCCGTGGACTTAACCCTTCAATTGGCTCCTTCGACATCAAGTCATTCAATGAACTCCGTCCCGGCCTCATCCTCTGGTCCCTCATCGACATCTCCATGGCATGCGAGCAAGCAGTCCGCCGCGGCGGTGCCATCACCGACTCCATGTGGCTCGTCCTCCTCTTCCAAATCTGGTACGTCGGAGACGGTCTCTATAACGAGGTAATAAATAAATTCTTCGCACCACTCGCACCTTCTAACGACTTCCCAGCCCGCCATCCTAACAACCATGGACATCACAACCGACGGCTTCGGCTTCATGCTCTCCGTCGGCGACCTCCTCTGGGTGCCCTTCGTCTACTCCCTCCAGGCGCGCTACCTCGCCTTCACCCACGTCGAGCTCGGCCCCGTCCTCGCCACGTCCGTGTTCCTCATCCACGGCCTTGGCTACTACATCTTCCGCACCGCCAACGGCGAGAAGAACGACTTCCGCAACGGCAGGAACCCCAAAAGTGCGTTTGCCCGATCTCCATTTGCATTCAACGCTGACTTCGCCCTAGATCTGCAATTCATGGTCACCGAGAAAGGCTCCAAACTCATCACGTCCGGATGGTGGGGAAGGTCCCGTCACCCTAACTACTTGTAAGTGTTCCTTCTATTCTACCGCTTAACAAAGATCTATTCCCGTTTCTCACGCTCGTGCGCAGCGGCGATCTTCTCATGGCACTTGGCTATTCTTTGGCAACTGGCACCGGCACCCCTATCACCTACTTCTACCCCGCATACTTCGCGGTCCTTCTCATCCACCGTCAGATCCGCGACGACGAAGCCTGTGCTCAAAAGTACGTTGCGTTTAATCCCGAATTCTCGTATGCGCGTTTGCTTATTTTATTTTTTGAAATAGGTACGGTAAAGATTGGGAGAAATACAAGCGTCTCGTTCCCTACCGCATCATCCCTTACGTGTACTAAATACTGTGTGTTCTGTGCTTTATTACTCCTACTTACACCCCGCCGCCCTGTCCTACCCTGCTGTCATAACCTATCCTAAAGTACATAAAATATTACAAACCGTTTCAATAAAATAACATATTATCTAATTCCCCTCATGCTCTCCCTCCTCACTTCGTCGAGACGCTTAACAAAGATCTATTCCCATTTCTCGCGTTCGTGCGCAGCGGCGACCTTCTCATGGCACTCAGTGGCTATTCTTTGGCAGCTGGCACTGGCACTCTATCACCTACTTCTACCCCGCATACTTCGCGGTGCTTCTCATCCACCGTCAGATCCGTGACGACGAGGCCGGTGCTAAGAAGTACGTCGTGTTCAATCCCGAATTGTCTTATGCGTTTCTTATTTCATTTTTTGAAATAGGTACGGTAAAGATTGGGAGAAATACAAGCGTCTCGTTCCCTACCGCATCATCCCTTTCGTGTACTAAATTCTGTGTGTTCTATGCTTTACTACTCCTACTTACACCTCCGCCGCCCTGTCTTACCCTGCTATCATAATCTACCCTAAAGTACATAAATATTACAAACACCGTTTCAATAAAATAACATATTATCTAATTCCCCTCATGCTCTCCCTCCTCACTCCGTCGAAAGTCCCCCTAAAACACGCCTCAGCTCCTCCGGCCTCAACGGGATCCACAACGCCTCTGCCCCCGCGACCGTAGTCAGCACCACCAGCCCATGGTCCCTAAACTCCGCCAGCAGCGCCTTGAACGTCGTATCATTCGTAGCGATGAAGTCCGTCCTTGCCGCGTTGAACAACGCGTCATACGACACTGCGCACGCTTGTAATTGCTTGTCCCCGCCTTTGTTCGGTCCCCCGCCCGCACCAGCCCCAGCCTCTTCTAACGAATCCAACAACGTCTTCCCCAACAGCGCAAATAACTTCTTCGCCTTCACATTCACAGACATAAGGATATGCTGCGCCGCCGTCTCCGTCATCCCCCGTTCGCCCGCCCCCCCGGCCGCACCACCCATCTTCCCCGCCCTCCCCAAACTCGCACTCGTCACATCCACATGCGCCAGTTCCGCCTCATAATGGCCCAACGTCGTCATATCGTGCCACACCCACGCAAACCCCCGCGTCGGCGGTATATCCTCCGTCGCCCTCACGTAGCTATGCTTCCGCGTGCTAGCCTCCGACGTGCTAAACAGCATCTGCGCGTTGATATGGTCTGTGGACGCGATGATGTGGATGCGCGGGTTTAAGGCGAGGAGGGATAGCAGGGCTTTGGCGCGGGGGGTGCGGAAGGCGGGGGAGTCGATGTTGTGGATGATGAGGAAGAGGGGGCGCGGGGATGTAGGGTCATTTGGGCGGACGGCGGGGGGGAGGAGGAAGGAGTAGATGCGCTTTGTTTGGGCTTCGAGGGTGGATGCTGTTAGGGGTAAGGACGTTAAGCCTGGGACCTCTTCGATGCTGGAAATGAGGTCTTTGACCCCTATGCGGGGCATATACCCGTTTACGATTACTACGTAGCCTTTCTTCGCGCAAAAGGATTTGGCGAACGCGTTTAATAAATTCCTCTTCGACCCAAAGCCAAAAAATAAGAGGTTAAACCCTTCTTGTAGCTCCAGCGCATAACGAGGAAATAGCTTTGTATGCCCCTCGAAGATCTTCTGGTATTCCGGTGCATGGTTCTTCAAAGTTTCGGAGGAGGATAAGAGCCGGGTGTATTCGACGGGTGTGAGGGGCTCGACGCGCTCTGAGAAGACGTTATCGGATGTGCGGGCAGGTTTGGAGGCTAAGGAAAAGTAAACGTCGAAGGCGGTGCGGTGGATTAGGGTCTTCCCGGGGGCGGCGGACGCGGATTTTTGGAGCGTGGAGAGGAGGGCGTGATCGCCATCTTCATCCTCTTCATTCTCTGAGTCTTCTTCTTCATCGTCCTCGTCCGAATCATCGTCGTCTTCCCGGATCCGTTCGTGCTCCTGCTCGAGATTAACGCGTTTCCGGGGCGTCCTGCGAGGTGTCCCACTTGCAGCAGCCTTCCCACCACGAGGCGTTCCGCGCGCGCGTTTTTGAGGCGAAGATTTGGATTTAGACTTGGTGGGTGTCGCGTCTGTGAGAAAAATGAGCTTGGAGCCGCTGGGTTTGGAGGGAGTGTCGGTGGGACGCGTTGTGGACATGACGGGGCGTCGTGGGCAAGGGCGTGTGAACGGACTGGGTTTCGCTTAGGGATCGCTCCCACGATTAGGAGTTCCATTCTTTGCCTAGTGTTCTATTCTCATGAACGGCATTCGTATATGTGCGGAGGTGGGTTCGGTTCATTTGCATTTGGTTTTACGGTAAAGGACCTCCGGGGTTCAATTGGAGTTCTTACGGCCTTAAATTAACAAACATGTTTCTCAAGGTATCCCAAGGCTTCAGGTTTGCCTCGTGTTTCGGACAATATTCGTTCCGGTTCTGAAGGAACTAAGAAATGTAAGTCACTGGCACATGGCTTTACGACAATTGCTCTGAATCCTCCGACTAGAATCAATCAATTGACACTCTTCTTGTGTTCTTTTCATTTATACCTGCTTCTCAAGACATCTATCCGACATCAAGCTACGAATCTTTAACCAGGAGTTACCCTGCAATTACCCTGATTCTCTTGCTATGTCGCCGTCCTACATTAATCAGTTACTCTGAAAATTTGACACCTCAAACCATTATTGCTGAGATGATCCTGCTGTTCGCCGTTCTATCAGCATTACCCTGCACGATTCATGTGGGTTCCCGTACAAAACCCCTTAGATGCTCTGCTCTAATGCATAGCCAACGGACAGCAATAGACAGTAATAGCAGAGCTAGACCTTCTTCAGGGACTATGACGTTGTGACACCGTCCTAGCATGCGCATCGATAATTCGGACTCGGGGTATTTGGTAAATCGAAGACGTTCTTTCATTGTACATTCGTGCAGTTTCACTGGCGCCGACCCGGAGCCCTCTTTCGCGGGCTCATCTACTCCGCTACCCACTCCAGCAAGAACGCTTACCAAGACATCTCATATTCGAATAGACACCCGTGCCACTCCGCCATACATCAACCCCGGACCCCGATTGGCTTGCCTCCACAATGGTAGGGGATGCGAAACGGAAAATGTGATTGATCAAAGGTGAAGATGATGAGCGGGATACAGCAAGGGCTGCGTAAGGTAGCCGCCGCGCGCCTGGGTAGATCAGTATAAATGCGGAGATTTTCCTCAGCTCTTTACCTTGCTTGTTCTCTATGCCTTCAGTCCTAGCAGCCGTCGCAAAGATGTCCACAGGCACTCTCTTCCCTCGGGAGCTGCCCAAACTCACTCAGGACGAAGAGGGCCCAATCTTTTCGGTTTCGTCCGTTATGTTGCTTGTCTTTATTTTGCGTATGTCCCCTAGATTCTGCGTTGCCTTTCGTACATGGCTGACCGCCTTCAGTTGGGTTCTTGGGAGTTGTTAGCGTCTTGATCTGGTTACTCCAAAGACGAAGGCGAAGACAGATAGAGCAAAGTACGTCGTACTCCTCGATTTGTTGATTATCGTCGTCTCATGCATCGTATTCAGTTATGCCACGTCCACAGACTTCGACTGTCTCGCGCACCCCCGTTTCCTGGGCAGATCCTTATATGTTTCCTCACGCTCGAATAAAGCCTGAGGTCCGAGTCGCGCAGCCCGCCAGAGTACACACTCGCAGTAGTCGCACGTACGCTGGAAGAAGCACTTTGCCCGTGGCTAGTCATTTAGGTGGAGATTATCTACGATAGATAGGATCTCTATTCGTTTTTCTTTGGGAGATTTATCTGACTGAGGTTGGCTATTTTACATCACGGACTATTCATTTTGTATCGCTCATCCCTTAATGTACCTTCTAATGCATATAGGCTCTGCACTACATGTACATTATATTCTTTATATCTCAAGCTCGAATGCAGTTATTTTTTACTACGAGTTAGACAAAAGGGAGAAAGATATATTTATCTGAGCGTTAATTCGCACACGAAGGCGGGCGAAGGCCCGGGGCCGTGACACGTGACTGTCACACCACCCACCTCTGCATTATCGCCACACCTTCCACAATCCTAGAGATGCGCGATATTCCTGGGTTCTATTACGATCCTGAAAAGAACAGATATTTTCCGGAGTCTTCTAGACCAAGAATCTCGCCCGTCCAGAAGCCCGTAGAGAAGAAGGCACCGTCCTCTGCATCCTCGGCGCACCATAAACGAACAGGCAGAGCCGTCCGTGAAACAGACAATATCGCTGCTTCGATTCTGCAGAGAAAAAGAGCTTGCACCCGAATATCAAAGAATAAAGCTAGCAGGTAGATTATTATCACCTTCTTGATGCTTTCTTGTTTAAAATTCCCTTCAGCTCGCTGCTCGCGGAACAAATAGGAGCCAGTTCTTTAAGGACTTCTGTACGGGTACAGAACCTGAGTCCTGCTTCGTACTCTGCGCTCGATGTGAGTCTTAAGCATGGATAATTTGGGGGCTGGTGAGTTGCAGCTCATTTGATGATAGGTTTCTAAAGATCGCGAAGGCAACCAGATGGTATATCTTGGAAATAAAAGCGGGCAATGTTTCGCCGGTACAAATGACATAGTTCTTCCAGAAATACACTTGATGTCAGAGGTGAGTTATTATATATGGCTGGCATTCGACGGAGGAGCGAGGAATTTTTCATGAGCCTTGAGCATTTCGATGGCCCTCTCAGACCTTACATAGGAATGATAGAAAGGCCATTGCAATATTCCCTCTATGCTGTACGACGTTGTGCTCATAAATTCCCGTTTATTTTTCGTATTCAATGTTCAAGACTAATATTTTTAATATAGATTTCATCGATTCAGTCTACGGAAGATATCGCTGTGTATGTCATCATGCTTGTCCTCCGTCTTGCTAATTGATTAATTCAGCATTATTCCTGCAGATTCACATCCTTTGGACCACATCCCCAAATCATTGTCCGAACTATCGCGTCTCAGGAGTCAGTTTTACGCTCCCACATTCTTTATTCTTAGTTGACCCCAAACCAGAGCCTATGTAATAAGACCGAAACAGGTATTTTTAGACCTCCGAATACTGGAACTGGCAAAGATTCTGATGTTCCGTTTAGTTATTCGATGTCAACACGTCACGGCTAATAGGACGGTCATTAACACTAGGTAGCCATATCAGATATTTGACCATTTGCTGTAGTGCCTAACAGCTCAATGTCCAGGGATGCAAAAAAAAGCCCTGCACATACCAGATCTACAAGAGCCTCGCGATTTCGTCTCCTTGCACACGGATAGTGATGTATTTGCACTTCATTGCTCTAATGTGAGTGTTCTATGGTTTTCTAAGACGACAAGGCTGTAACTACTCCAAAGCACGAAGTCTGGGCAGGTGCAAGAAACGGCTGTGTTACTTTGTTCGACCTAAGAACCGAACAAAAGGCCCATGTTCTCGATTATAACACTCTGGAAGGAAAGAGACGAACTTCCATCATGCACCTGAACCAAATAGGTGATATTCAAATGCTAGTCACGACAATTAGTGGAGAGGTAAGTCTTATGACGACCCACATGATGAATAATCGCTGAATTTTCTTTTACCCTGCTAGATGGACGTTTTCGACATGCGCATGCTAAGAAGATTGCGTGTATTTTCGCCGGTTCAGTCGTTTAAAGGCCATTTCAATACTTATACAACCCACCTGGTTCGTAATTATTTATTTCTCGACATGGATTTAATTTTGACTTTTATCAAATTAAAGGGCCATGCTGTTGACCCAATGAACCAATTTGTCTTTGCTGCCGGTGAAGATCACACAGTCAGAGGCTGGTCAATAGCAACTGGTCAACCTTTAAAGGCCCCGCTACGGTCAGGATGGACAGGACTTCTAACACGCAAGTTCGAGAAACACGTTCTTTGTATGCAAATAACATCGGACGGATACCATAACAAATTATGGTTGACGTGGGGCAATGAGCTTGAATGCTATGAATTAGGTAAACGAGGTGTTGAAGGACAATCCTGATCGGTACATCTCGATAGCATGAGTCGGCTTATTTCCCCTTCCTGTCCGTTTAATGATATTCCTCGTTATTATATTTCTTGTTTATCCTTATTCCATTTGTAATTATGTACATCTCTGCATGCCTCAGTGTACTATACTTCATATCAACTGAATATTTATTAGGTCCTGTTTCTTGGAAGTGTCGCTACTCGATGAGTGACGTCATGACTCGACCTGACCTTGCTTCGCCGGCTGTAAGACGGACGACTGACGTCTTTTTTCTTTTTCTTTTTCTTTTTCTTGGAATAGTAGAAAAATTAATGACATAAATAGAATTTCTTGCAAAGAATTTGGGGTGAACATTTGCTAATATTTCCATTTCCGGCGATTGACAGCTGCTTAACAGCTGGCGCCTACTAACCGGGAACCTTCCGGCCCACATCCGCACGGACTCAATGTACCGTTGGGCATCGAAATACCTAGGACGGTCAGCAACAACATGTCGAATGAAATCCACTCTCTCCGATTCCCAAAGGCATGATATAACCTCGTGGCTGGCTAACAAAATCCGAACTGTGCCGATCGAACAGCCTACGCTATTCGACCATCTGAATCCGTCGCAGGTCAAGGCATTAGCCTTAACTTTGCCAACTCTAGATGGCTCGAACGTATTACCCGAACACCGCCACTTTGACTACAAGAAAGGCTCGCTTCTTGCTCCAGGTCATCTCTTGGCGTTCTGCAACCCAAGTGTTCCCGAACGCGAACTCGACACAGACGGGACCACTCGGGTACTTCCTCCTCCAGATCCATTCGTCCGACGAATGTGGGCTTCGGGAAGTTTTGAATTTAGGAAACCATTGTACGTCGGGGATGATATCCGAGCAGACATTAGGATTACCAAAATTGAGCCTAAGCGTTTGGATACTCAGCCCCCAGTAAACCCTATGATCATCGTGGAACAGACGATAGCAACGTTTCCTGCAGATGCGCCTGAAAATAAGGCAACACGGATCGAAGATGCACATACGATTGAAACTAGGGCTCATGTGTATATGCCTTTAACTAATGAACGTCGAGTTCGGCCGGGTGGGTAGTGCCAGTCTTCTATCATTTTCAAGCTCAGATCTGATCATTTCCTTAACCCCCCAGTTCGTGGATTACCACATTATGACTTCTCATTCTCATATACGCCAACGGATACAACGCTCTTCCGATTTTCTGCATTGACGTTCAATGCGCATCGTATCCATCTCGACAAGGAATATTCCAGGAACGTTGAGGACCTTCCTGGTAAGTTGCATCTGTCAAATACCATATTTTCGCTTATATATCCGCATTAGAACGCCTTGTTCACGGTCCAATGACGGCAATGATGTTGCTCGAAGTTGCCGAGAGCTATAAACCGAAGGATCTCCAAATCTCCAAATTCACTTATCGAGCCACGAACCAGCTGTATGTCAACGATCAAATCACCATTCATGGAGCGTACGTGGGAAATAACGAGATGACATTATGGGCGGAATCGGATAATGGTGTTGTTGGTATGGTGGGCGACATATCGCTCGTTCCAAGCTCGTTCCCTGCTAGTAAGTAGATGAGCCGTGCCAGATCGTGCTGCCCTCCTTAAGCGGGTCGGTCCAATGACTTCACTTTTAGAGTAAAATTTTATTGGCGATAAGATAACCGTTATGTATTTAAAATATTTTATACTTCGAAATTGGCTCGGAGCTTCTGGTACCGACATCGACATCGACTCCGCCGCCTTCACTCCCGAGAAGTTGTTCATCTCACCATCTGTCATGGTACTTATGCCGTTCGGGAATCAAGAGCTGAGTCTTTGCGCACAATACACCTACTCACCGAAATCAAATATAGTATATTCCTATAATTATACATTGTGCCAGGCTGTATCCAACTTTCGAAATAAGATGATGATAATGATAATGCAAAACAGCAGCTGCAATGACCCAAGTAAAGTTATGTTTTCGATCTGAAGAATTGTCCGATTTCCTTAACAGCCTGCCCAAAAGTCGTAGTGGGGACAATGTCCTTCCCAATCCACTCCGGTAGCTTCCCATTTATTCGCGCAGTTCCATAGCGTGCATCAAGGAGGATAAGACTCGCATAATCGTTTCTATGTCGGATTGCTCGTCCTATAATGTTTAATATTAATGTTGTCATCAGATCAATATACCTGTCATAAGCTTGAAAAGAAATGCATACCAATAGACTGATTAACACTCTTCATACAAAGATTTTCATAAAGCTCCATCCCGGCATCCTTCGCCCCAGGCTGTCGTTTCACATTCAAGCGTTTCTCAAGCTCGTTAACGTATCGCATTCGTTCTTTGAGTTCCACGGAGGCTAGAGAAGGGAAGGGTAGGCCAACGATTACAACGGCGCGAGCTAGGGAATCTGCGAAGTTGATTCCTTCAGATAACTTTGCCCCGACGACGGCGAAGAGTAGGGCCCCGGCTTTTTTGTTGGCTGGGGGCTGGAGTTGATTGTGATGTGAGTGTTTGGGATTGAAATAGAGACGTTAGGACGTACGACGGAAGATATCGCAAGAGCGTATTGTCGTAGGACGTTTTCTACGTCTGCGGCACTTTCGGGTTCGAAAAATACCTGTGGGGAAAAGTTAACATGCTATCCTACGAGTAATATATTCAGACGTACCTTTTTCTTCGCATTCAATTTTTCCAACAGCCCATTCTTCGTAAACAGGGCTTTTATCCCATTCAAAAACGCATAAGACGGAAAGAACACAACCAATCCGTAAGGAATAAGGTTAACCAGGTTCGTCAGAACCTGGCCTAACTCGTTTAACTAAATTCCCAAGTCGATGTTAATGTCAAGATAAACGACATAACATATAAGGTTTAACACGTACCATATCCTGATTATCCCGCTGATCGTACTTGAAGATAAGTTCACCTCCTCTAGGACCCTTCCCAATCACGATCGTTTGGAGATTTGAGGGAGGGATAACGTGACCGCATGTGAAGATGCTTAGTTGGTCCTCTGAGAGGGATGGGAATAGTTGAAATTTGAAGTCGGAAATCTAAGCAATGATTTTTTGAGTGAGTGAGACCAATATAAATAGGATAAAAGAAGAATAAAAGACGGTACGTACGGGAGACATTGTTCCACCTGCCAAAACGACACATCGCGCAACATCAATGACTTCCTTGAAATGATTACTTGGGTTAAGGAGTTGGTATTTGATGGTGACGATGTCTTTTCCTGCGTCGCCTCCTAGGGATAATGAGATGCGGCCGTCTGTCAGGGATCATATGTTAGGATGAATAACGCGGGCATTGAGCCTGAGCGAGGGATGTTACGGACCTTCATCGCCGTTAGTCAATGTTACGATAAATGATTCTACAGAATGTAGGGGTGGGGTCGCACGTCTGCGAGCTTTTGCTACGTGCGCGGAATCTGGAGTTCGTTCAAGTCATTAAAATATAGGATATAGAGGTTATAACATGGCGAGCCTACCGATCCCAGCAGCTTTCTCAGCCACCATATCACTATACCCACTTATTTTCCCTAAAAGGCACGTTAGAAAATTAAATATTACATCATCACGCAAAAGAAAGACTCACTAGCAATCTTACTCTTCTTCAAATACGCCTCAATCTCTAACAAATTCACCCCATCCACCCCACTCCCCAAACACTCCATAAGCTTACTCGCCGCCATAATTTCCTGTTTCGCTCCACTATCCTTCCATTTCTCCATATAAGTTTTTAAGGCAGCGAGGAATCGTAGGAGGCGACGCAGGTGCAGTCCGTGGATCGGTGAGAGGCGTTTTCGGAATCGAGAGAGGTAGGTGGATAGTTGGGTTATTGAGGTGGTGAGTGTCGAGGAGGTGAGAGAGGTTGTGTGGATTGAGAGGAGGGTGTCGATTACGTCTAGGGTTAATTCAATTAGGGTGTGATTTGGGTGTGGGATGGGATGGGATGCTTACTGTGGGCTTCGTCTACTACTACCACGTGGTTAGATAGATCGATCCCAAGGGCTTCCCGGGCTGATCGCTGGAGGAGGAGGTTATAGGGTAATGTTACAAGCTGAGATAAATAATAATCAGTCAGACGTTCATCAAGGTGTAAGATGTCCGTACCTGAGCTTGTGGAATAGCACGTCGAGAGCCAAAATAGGGACAAGTATTTAATTCTATGAGACTTGCATCAGAAATTGTGTTTCCAAAATCCATGACCGTATGGCACGTACCTTTCCCAATAGTGACGAGATCTTCAACATCTTTCGGACTAGCCTATCAATTATTATAAGAAACACATCTATCGAGATATTGCAAAGAAGACGAACCAAGACATGATCTCGAAAATCCAACATCCTTCCCTCCTCTTCAGGCGGCGGTAAATGAGGACATCGTTTTCCTTTCTTCTCTAAACACCAAGTCAGCAACTTCAGCGCAAAATAAAATAAAATCTTAGCAGTGCGTACCATTCATCAACTCTCGACATCCCTCATCTAATGCAGTAGCACTATCACCCTTCGCTCTTAACTCTTCGTTTATACATAAATTTCGTCGAGATCCGAGGGGTACTATTCGTGCTTTGTGGGTGGTTTTGATTAGCTGAGCAGGTATTGATAAATTGTGAGTGGGAATTGTTGAAGAAGGACATCGTGACGTACCTCGCTTTTCAGTTGCGCCAGCTGACTGTGGGTTCGAGAGGCGTAGTATATCTGGTTTGGCCGGTTACGAGTGATGATATTATGTGGATTAAAATGTGGTCTACCTTGGTACATGTTACTTCTTCCGCTTTTTGTGAAAAGTCTTTGGTTCTGGATTGTTCTAGGCTAACGCAACAAAATCAACGAGGGAATTACGGAGTTGATATTGAACGTACGCTTTCATCAATGCCCTAGTAGCAGGCAAAATTCCATCCTGATTCTCCTCCTCATCTTCCGGTAAGAACACGGCATCTTCATCCTCCACGTTTTCTTTATCCTCGGTTTTATCGACTTTCTGCAAGAAAATAAATAAAAAACGTCATAGTCCTCTAGAGAAGATTCACGCACCGGTCTCTTATGTACAACCCGCGCCTTAGCCTTCCTCCTCAACGCCTCTTCCTTCATCCGCGCCGCCGCTAATCGTTCCTCTAATTCCGCTTCTTCGGCCTCTAAAGCGCGTCTGTGTGATTCGAGGGTTTGTTCGTGTACCCAGTCTGGGTCTATATTATCATCAAACACACATGAGCGTTATTTGGATTGTGGATGAAGTTAAATAAGTAGGACACACCATCATCCCCCTTCATGGCCTCCTCCAACAACGCCAGCTTCCCCCTTTTCGCGCGCTCCGTGTCATCCGCTAGCCACGTTAGCGTGCTGCATAGGAGACTTAATGTCTTTCCCTGCAAGCCCAAATCTCGTCAGCACACACTCCAGACCATCATCCACTCCCAAAATGCGGCGAAAATGAGAAGAAAAGAAACTCACAGTCCCCGTCGGACTCTCCACAATTGCAACCCTCCTCTCATCACTTTCAATCGCCTCATAGACATGTCGCATCAGCGATACCTGGATCGGATAAGGCGGATCATAGGGAAAGGATGGGAAGGTGCTTGGGGTGAGGAGTGTGAGGTGTTTAGACATCGCGTGAACGTGAACGTGACGCGGCGATGGGAAGCGTGACAGCGCGTGACGTTACACGCACGAAAATGGCGTGGACGCTAGTTCGTGCACCATCCAACCATATAGACGGGAGTCGGATTGCTCCTAGTAACAAGGCTGAACCAGATGTCTTCTTCGTCACCGGTTTTATTTATTTATCAAGAGGCAAAAAAATATTCTAATACATAAAAAATAAGAGAAAAATACACTTGAAGTACCATATAGCCACTCATCAACAACCTCCGTAGACTCATTCCCATTGGTTGCAGTAGGTATGCCATTTCTCCCATGAGTCGCCCAATTCGAATATTTGTGGGAGACGAGACCACAGATCTTCCCGGTACCTCTGAGCGGAATCTTTGAAACCGATGAAGCACTCCCAGCATAGTTCCCTTCCAGCCCGTCTTTGAGGTAGATCTCGAATAAAATCTAAAGGATGATGTTGTCGCAGAAACTTTCCGGTCATTAAGCAATCTTGCTGGGCTTCTCGGAGGATTTGCTGCCACGCCTTTTGACAGCACGCACTTCCGTCTGCTTTGGGGGCAATGACCTTGAATATGAATCTGGGGACCTCGGTGGAGAGCAACGTGAGGCCCCGAAAATAGCGTGGAACAATCTCCCTAGGTCTCCACATCCCGTCCTCATGCAGATCAATATAATAGAGGATGCACAAGCAGGAGGTTAGATGCGGTAAGTCCTCGTCAGCCACAATCATTTCGAGGTATCGTGTTCCATAGTATACCCAGGCATTGTCTCCCGATGCCCACTTCGCATCGAATTCTTTCAATGTTATAGGTACTAAACGATCCAGACATGACTTTAGATCCTCCAGTATTCCATCGGCTGCATATCTACGAGCAACGATCACAAGACATTCGGCATCCTCCCATTCCAGTTCGTCATCCATTTTACTATAGAAGATGCAGAATGCTCAATACCGCTAGAAGTAACTAAGAAAAAAGAGTGACTCACATTACTCCATAAATCGCCTGTAGAAAGAATCCCATATGCCTTGGCTTCTCAGAAACGCGGACTACGGGACATCCATCGAATATTTCTCCTTCCTCTGCTGCCGAATCCATGACAAACATATCCTTGAAGACTTGGGAGTGCTGGGACAGAATAGTTCGGTGAACTTTAAAGGCCGCATCTTCAGCTGCGATTATGATATTTCCGTCATCATAATATAGATCTGCCCGTGCTTCGTAGAGGTCCTTTACAGGGGCGGAGCCATGACCGGTCTTGCGACGCTTAGGACTGGGTTGCGCAGACATGAAGAAGGAAGGTCAGTAGAGGGGTCTGGGAGCGAAAAAAAAGTACTTGATAGCTTATATGTTATAAGTATAAATATAGGCTGACAACATACATTCATAATGAGGACTTAGCTGAAACGCTTCCTCGTGTTGATGCTAATTCAATATAGGGTTCACTGATCAAAATTCCAAAGAGAAAGGGATGAAAATTAATATAGATTATCTAAGATCTTTTGCGTACGCACGTGAACTCAGCGAAACGTTTCTCATGCTATCATAAATAGTGTGTATATCAATCTAATAAATTCAGCCAAAACGCCGCGACATGAGGTAACTTTAAACTGGGAGACAAAAAAATCCTACTAATACGTAGGGCGAATCGAGTTATCTGTATGTCCGCTTTCCCAGCGTGATAAGTAGGTAGGCTGTCTTGCGATGAGATGTAATATGAGTCACCATGTACTTACCTGCTCGTAAGATAGATACTTATCAGGATTACTTAAAACAAAACAAAAACAAAAACATAATCCCAAATACCCAAATTATAGCCCCCGAATCCAGACCACCCACAGGACGGGATGCACAAGAAGCCCAGCAGAGGGTAGGCACATCCCAGCGGGACATGGGCAAGCATTTTCCGGCCCCCGCATAGCGGACCACCACGATGTTTGCCCCTAGTCCCTTCCTTACTCTTAATACACCTGGATTCACCCCACCATGACCACTTTGGACTTTGGTTCGGCGTGTTTTAGGTGGGCGCTTATGCACAATTTTGCGTGGGGAGACGAACCATCAAGCAAGCGACCCATGTATTGGAATCGTAGCCTCTCTGAAGTCGGGATTACATAGAAATAATGGAGAAATATCTCGAAAAACATATAGGCTCCCTCATGAAGGCGTGAAAGTTGAAAAGAAGGCCAAGGTTGGGCACCATGCCATGAGGGGAATGGAGGAGAAGGACCAAGGTGCGTTCCCGAGTGTACATGGTGTCGGGTGTTGTAGTAATGTTGGATATTAGGCTTTTGCATTTATAAACTCAAGAGCAAATAAACAGATTTGACGGAACGTTGAGAACGCGAACGTGGTCATGGTCAGAAGAGCCTGCTGCATGTGCCGGATGTGCCCACCGGGTCCCTCCCTGCTACTGTGGCGATCCTAGGTCCACCTGAGGTGCCTTATGCGTTTCTTTTCTTCTTGCTTATCTTGTGGTAATTGGAATAAGTCCGCACAACGCACCAATGTTACTGTAATGCGCAGCCTCATCCCGATTCCGCAACTCTCTGAGCAAGATCACATGAAGACCTTGCCATATTCAGTCGTAACCGGGAAGAAAAGACGACTTACATTCAGCAAATTGAATGCAATATTGACCTTAACTCATTGCTAAAGCGGCCGATTGAGTATTAGATGGACCATGGTCATGGCTCCGTCGGGTTAGAACATCCCAATGGTACGTAGTACATCAAACCATACCTCTAAATGCTCTATTAACACATTATCTGCGTATTCAGGAACCCCTCGTATCTCTACACGCCCTCCAACTGCTCAGTCTCTTGGATCTGAAGCCATCAACGCCTCGACCCCATCGATCGAGAACCTCTCCATCCCTACCTTCACCGTGACTATGCCTACCACTATCCCGACACCAACCCCAACATCCAAATCCTCATGCTTCACCCTCCGCTCTTTGCTATTCCGGAACGTTTGTCCTTATTTTCTTGCGGACGGTATCGAGATCGAGGACTTGACTCTAAAGGATGAGATTAGGGATTGATAGGAAGATGGTGGTGATTTACGGGTAGAGTCCGCTGAAGAAGACGAATGGGATTTGCATGATGTACGGGAGATAGCCACGGGTGACCATGGTGCACGAGAAACAGCAAGGCTCAACTATTGACGAACAGCGCGATTCAACTATCAATCATTGGGGCATTATGGATTGACGGGGATCCGGACGATGATGAGAACCACGATGAAGAATGAAGGTTAGATTCAGGCATAGGCTCTGAACAACCTGAGTGAAGATGCTGAGGATGATGCCGAAGAAGAACTTTAACAAACATCGATTGCGGCCACAACGGACAATGGCTTCATCGTTACGGTCAAACCCTTACAATTCCAAATCACAAGCCGGGGAAGACGTTGAATTTGCATCTATATAGGGATTCTAAGCTTGGATCATGATGGCAAGGATTCACGATTCGAGAAGGAGGGTCCTATTCTGTTAGACGACGACGATGATGATGAAGAAGATATGCGAACCTCGCTGATTAAGGTATACATTCGCATCGAATGCCCATGCATGCATACACAGGAAGTGTCATCCCAATGAAATAAGGAACGGATCACGGGCCATTCGTCTTCAACACCTTCGTCCTCGCCTCAGCATGCCGCCGCCCCACAGCCGGGCTCACAATCAACGGATACGCAGGATCACATTCAAAGTTCGTTAACGCACCCCCATATCAACGTCCGCATGTCATTTCGCATTTGGCCGGAAGTTCTAGAAATCTCGTTTTCCCGCGCGGGGGCCCGCCGTCTGTTCAATGCGTCGTCGAAGTGACTGTTGTGAATGTGGCCTCGTTGGTCGTTATCTTCTGGCTTCAAGTCTTTGTGAATGGCCGGGAATGAGATTAACGGGTCGAATCGGCGAGACAGGGATTAAACGCAAGCTAAGTATATGATATTCGCGGGCGCTGCGTCTTCTAACAACACACTATGCAGCAGCGTTCCCAGTACCCTCCAGCTCAAAATCCCACACGCCTCCTCCATATACGCTCCGAACGTATAGTTGATCGTTTATGAAGATGAAGGGCCCCGGGGTCGGAGGAAGGTTTCGTTATGAATCACATTCCACTGGTGTTCCTGTTCGTGCTAGTAAGTACCCTGCCTTCTAGACGGCTTTCGGCTTTCGGCGGTGTGGACTTGAAGTTCTCCTTGGTGAATAGATTGCAGCACCTCTCCCGCCGTCATGTATGTCCCTCTCCCAGCGTGCTGGGTAGGAAGGCCATTCTGCCTGCGCAACGCGTTGGGTAGACCAGAGGCTTGAGATAGTGGCAACGTAGCTGCAACACTGAATCACGGAAGGCCATGTACTGCCTCAGTCTGCTCGTTATTGGATAGACACGATAGACACAATAGAATACGATGGAATGTTATAGCAGAGTGCAAACCGACTCAGGGACGCTGCGAGGTCGTGCGTGTCCCGCGCCACCGTTGTGCCATGACGTACATACGTGCATGCGAGGAGAAATTTAGATAGACTTTCGGAAAGATGTACACGTTGCATCAAGAAGCAGTCTGTGGCAATCAATTCAATTAAATGACGTCGTGGGCTGTGATATTTTCTGCAATAGGAAATATAA
Source organism: Sphaerobolus stellatus SS14 (assembly GCA_000827215.1). Taxonomy (NCBI): domain Eukaryota; kingdom Fungi; phylum Basidiomycota; class Agaricomycetes; order Geastrales; family Sphaerobolaceae; genus Sphaerobolus; species Sphaerobolus stellatus. The sequence goes on from KN837079.1 coordinate 1,872,472, forward strand.
GTGGCTGAGGAACGAGTGGGATGGACAAAGTGTTTCGCCGGGTGAAGAGTGCACTTTAAAGTTTACGATGACATACTTACGGCCGGAGCTCTACGGATGTCTACGGAGCTATGGGATTGCCTGAGCTTGATGCGAATTACAGGCACGAAGGAAGGACCGTATATTTGAAAAAATCAAGGCCAAGGATTCGGCCGTTCGCGTCATCTCGGAGCGAGATATCGATATACTATAGGATTTTGAATTTCTCTTTATGAAATTGTACACTGTACACTGACTAAGATGAGAAGAAAGGAAAGGAAAGGAAAGAGGGACAGAAAGGGAAAAAAATGGTCGAGGTTGAATGCATGTACAACATGTAATTTAAAGGAATGCCACCATGCAAAGAGACGAGTCGGAGATAAGGGGAAAGGGATTATTGAAGTGAGGAGGAGATGAAATGAGGATGGATGTATGCATGATTGCAATGGAAATGGAAGTACAAGGAAAGAGAATGGGTAACCGATTCGGAGAAACAACACTAGGCTAGAGACGACCTTCCTCCCTCCACAGACGATACGACACCATAAGTAATAACGGAAAGAAAAAGGAGGAGACAAAGGAGCGATGCATTCACTCTCGCAGCTCCTCTTCATATCCAATACCCCACTACCCTACCTCACCAGCCTTAAAGCACCCCAACGCCCTCATACTCAATAATCATCACCTCCAGCGCCCAGATACACATAATACGCCTTCAACCATTTCTCCGCCTGCACATACTCCTTCTTCACGCTCTTCAGCAGCTTCGCCATCCTTGCCAGCGCATCCTGCGGCGTAATATCCACGTTCGCCTCCTCATCGCGCAGATCGCCATAATGCTGAATACGCTCGCATGAGCGCTGCACCTTCGAGACCCCCAGCGCCGCAGACGACCCCTTGAGGAAATGCCCTAACGACGACAGCTTCGGGAGGTCTTGTGCGTTACTGCAGATGCAGATGCAGCCGATAACGCCGTGGCAACGTAACATATAAAAGGGAAGAAAAGGAAGAAAGGAATCCTTCAATCTCCCAGCATAACGCATAAAATCCAAGATGAAAACACGCACAACGCAGCATCCATCTCGTCGAACGTGCTCCGCGCCTGTTCGAAATACGCCCACGCCATCTCTTTCGAGAACTCATGGTTGTCGCCCTCATCCAGTTCCAATATCTGCTCCAACGCCTCCATGTCTATCACGTCGCCCGGACGCTCTAGCGGTACCTCCTCCAGCTCTGAATCTTCTTCGGGTGCGGGCTCGGGGGCGGGTGTGGATTCTTTCGTGATGGGGTTCTAAAGAGGAAGATGCGTGGGATGATTTTATTGCTATGTTACTGGGAAGCATGGGAGTGATGTACCTTGGGATCGGTAGGCGGGGTGGGAGACGCGGTGCGTGCGCGGTTGGAGGAATGAGAGGGAGGAGGCGGGGATTGGGATGCCTTACGACGGGATGGTTGGAGTGTCGGGGATGGCGGCATCGATATATGTCCTTACGTCGAACTGAAGTGGACGATGGAGGATTAGGTTGACGTGCGTGACCTTCGAGAAAAGGAAACGGGAGGATGTCACGCCTAGCTTTATCAGGCCTGACGTCATGTCACAATACGTCACACTGATATCGAATCGATCATCGGAGGGCATTCTTCTAGCAGCTGCTAGCAACTCTGTCACTCCCACCACGGTACTACAATTCTAAATTCTATCCTTTCAGCTTATTCGATACGAGGGCTTCCCTAATAACGTTATATTCGTCAGCCTAAGCACACAGAGTCCAATTAACGAGTGTACGCACCCCTCAGCCAGGAACCGCGTCATGTCTTCCTTCACTACGTCCGCCATCGTCATCTTCCCGTTCTTCCGCCTCAGCAGCGCGACCGCGACCGCGTCCTTCTCTCCCAGCTGCGCAAGATGCTCTTCTAAGACACCTACGTCAGAAATAACATTATCATCATCATCATCGTCAAAGGACTCACCAAGTACCCGCGTCTCCACGCGCGTATAATCACCAGGCACGTCAATACTACATGCTTGCGATTCAAGCACGCCTCGGATCTTGGCAGCTATACAAACATGCCCGAATCAATGCGATCACGGGCATTTAAATTCATTCAGGGTTCGACGCACTTTGCACTATCATCTCTTCGATGCGCCTGAGGTCTAGCAACCCTAACTCCACCGGATCCGCCTTTTCTTGTTGTTGTTGGGCTTCATCTCCGTTCGCGCTCACGATCCGCCGCCGCAATGCATTAACGTACCCTCTGAGCTCTTGTTCCTTTTCCTTTAGGAGCGCTTCGGCCGCACGGAGGGGTCCGTCTGGTGAGCCGCGATTCCGTATCTGGGGTTTGGACGGCAAGTCAGCATTGAGCAAGGAGGGTTAAACATCGAATAAAGAAGGTTTTAAATATCGGATAATCAAGAGGGAAACATGAAAGGCATGAATACGAAATCCAACCCAACCCAAGAAAGAAAAAGAAGAAACCATGAACTCACCCTACACTCGACCCTCACCCCACTCTCCACCAACCCCCGATACATCCCCACCAACCTCGACACTTTCCTTCCCTCAGATGTCTATCCAAATTGTCAATCGAGATCAAAATCAATTCATCCATTCATCGATCCAAACGGAAATGGCAGTCCCATTTCCAAACACGGTAAATGGAATGGAACCATCAAGTGTGCGCACAACCAGGAATATCAATAACGACCATGAATGGGAATTCAAAACCCATGTAAGTAAGTACCGTGATGGTAGGCGAGTATTAATAAGGTTGGGCGAAAGAAGAAAAGGAAAGGAAGAGAATGATTAACGTTAGGTATTATATCACTATGGGAGTGACGGGCTTACGAGGGAGGTAGATAAGCTTGTTAAGAGGGTTTCGTCCATATCATCATCAGGCGAGTGAGTTCTCTTCTTGGGTGCTGTGGAAGATTGGACTTGGGCTTGAGGTAAGGGTGTAGGAGAGGATGTGAAAAATGAGGTGCGGAGGGTTGGTATATCGCTTTAGAAATGTGGTTTTAGCGAATAATAACAAGAATAATAATGAGATCAATCGAGGAGTTGATTATGATTATGATTATGGTACATACCTTTTGGCTTCGCTCTCGGAAAGTCCTCGTTTGAGTTTATTGTGCCATGCGCGGATTAACTGGATTGAGGGTAGTCAGGAATTGTAAAAAGGTTTAACAAATAGAATAGAATAAAATAAAACAAATTGTGGGGTATTTTAACAAAATGATATAGAAAAGCAGGAGCAAGATAGATGAAGAAATCATGCGTACAGTCAATGTGTCGAAAAAGGCATCGTGGGGTCGTGGGGTCGAGATTTCCTTCAGGAGGATCCTACAAGCAACATTACATCAGAGATCGATAATAAAAGGAGAAAGGAGACGTACGAAAGACGAGAGGAAGCATCTGTTAAACTCGATTGGATGGCTTCGAGAGTTTGGGGGGTTAGATTCTGTGGAGGATTATCGATTATCAATTAAATATACATGGAAGAGAAACAACTGAGAGATGCCTACAACAGGAGAAATCGATTTGGATTTGGAAGCGGGGCGTGCAGCAGAATCATCCCCGTATGGAACGTGTCCCCGAATTTCATTTAGGAGGGTAGGGAGAGAAGGCTGGAGGGCTTTATCTGCTCTACGCAAATAAAATATTCATCCCAACGTAAACAAACTGAAAGCTAAAAGAACAGCGAAATGAGAATACTTACTTTCTCCCCCGCTCCTTCATCTCCCCTACGATCTTCCTCAAACTCTCGATCCGCGCAATACGTATCTCTTCTTTCGCTTTTAAGGTCTGCAATAAAACTGCCGTCGTTCGTTGGGATGTTAGTAAATTGTCCTCTGAGGTTGAGGATGAGGCTTCTGATTGATGGTGGGTTCGGGTGCGGTGGAAGAGATCTACGCGAATAAAAGGTGATTAAATCCAAGTATGAAAGGAAAGGAATGACTACGTACGTGCAAGCTCCTTCCTCTTCTTCTCTACCTCCGCCTTCGTCCACGCCAACTTCCCCTCCGCCCTCCTCATCCTCTCCACAGCACTCTCACTCCCAAAGATCTCCTTCGCATTCTTATCCGTCCTCGGTAATCTCTTTAACCTACCAACCGCCATCAGTCCACGCAGCGATGAATAGAAAGTGAAGAGATAACACACCGTTCAATCTCCCCTCTCACCCAGATCACCTCCCCGCGCCCTCGCACATGCCCCGCAAGAAAGGATATAACCTCGCCTGCCTTGCCTTGGAATAAACGGTCTAGCTCATTCGGTTGCGGTGGGTTTGGATGGTGCAGGGTCTTCATGAGGGTGTGCAAAGATTCTGAGGGCGTGGATGAAGCATGGGTGGGCGACGGAGTGGAGGAGGTGGGGACTAAGGATGCGGTGGGTTTCTCTGATTCATTGTGTTTAGATTTGGATGATGATTTGGGCTTGGGTTTGGAGGATGGTTTAGGGAGACGAGATGAGGAGAATTGTTGGTGTTGGTGTGGATGGGAGGACATGAGGGTATGACGACACGCGTGTACGAGGCACGGAGGAAAGACGCGTGATGGAATATTCTCGAACTTGCGCCGCGCCATTTTCGTGTGACGTCACGCGCTGTAACGCCTCCCCCCTCTCATCACACACGCGTCCATGATTTAACCAGATCAGCCTAGATCTCAGCAACTCTGATCGCACAGTGGATTTTTTCTACTTTCAGTTACCTCATGTCGCGGTATTTTGGCTGAATAATCTATTAGATTGATATACTTACTAAGTATTTAGGACTATTTAGGACAGCATGAGAAACGTTTCACTGAGTTTCGCGTGGGTACGCAGATGATAATCTATCTCTATCAATTTTCCACTTCTTTCTCTTTAGAAGTTTGATCAGTGGACCATGTATTGAATTATTATCAACGCGAGGCAGTGTTTTTGCTTCCTAAGTTTAAATGTATTCAACCTATAATAGGTCTATTCGCAACGAGATTTTTTAGTTAGCTAACTTCGGCTAGCTGCTGGAGCCCATCCAATTAAAAGTGGATATTACAGAGAGAGAAAAACTGCGAAAGTAGCCCCTAATATATATATGCCTATCAAGTCCTGTTTTTTTCTTCGCTGCGAGACCCCTCTACTCGATTCCCTTCTTCATGTCTGCACAACCCAGTCCTAAGCGTCGTAAGACCGGTCATGACACCGCCGCGGCAGTCTTCCACAAAGCAATTCTATATTATGACGACGGAAATATCATAATTGTGGTTCGGGATGACATGGCATTTAAAGTACACCGAACTATTCTATGCCAGCACTCCCAAGTCTTCAGAGATATGTTCGTCGTGGGTTCAGAAACAGAGGAAGGAGAAAGATTCGATGGCTGTCCCGTCGTCCGCGTTTCTGAGAGTACAGTAGAGATGGGAATCTTTCTACAGACACTTTATGGAAAAATGTGGGCCACTTCTCTTTTCCTTAATTACTTCTAACGGTATTGAATATTATGTATCTTCTATAGTAACATGGATTCCGACCTAACGTCGGACCACGCCCGATTACTCGTGCGCGTTGCTCGCAAATATGCAGCCGATGGAATACTGGAGAACCTAAAGTCATATTTGGATCATTTGTTACCTATGACATTGAAAGAATTCGATGCGAAGTGGGCATCGAGAGACCGTTCCTGGGTATACGATGGAATACAATACCTCAAAGCGATCGTGAATAATGAAGACTTACCACATCTAACCTCGAGCTTGTGCATCCTCTATTATATTGATCTGAGTGCGGATGAAAGGTGGAAATTTTGTGAAATCATTCCACGCTATTTTCGGGGCCTCACTTTGCTCTCGACCGAGGTTCCCAGGTTCATATTCAAGGTCATTGCCCCCAAAGCAGACGGCAGTGCGTGCTGTCAAAAGGCGTGGAAGCAAATCCTTCGAGAAGCCCAGGAAGATTGTTTAATGACCAAAAAGTTTCTGCGACAGCATCATCCTTTAGATTTTATCCGAGATCTACCTCAAGGACGGGCTGGAAGGGAACTATGCTGGGAGTGCTTCATCGGTTTCAAAGATTCCGCTCAGAAGTACCGGGAAGATCTGTGGTCTCGCCTCCCACAAATATTCGAATTGGGCGATTCATGGGATAAATGGCATAACTACTACGAGAGCAGATAGGAATAATTTTGTGCAAGTTCTTGAGGGGTGGTTATATGGTTCTTTGTATTTTTCTCTTACTTTGTATGTATAAGAATTTCTTTTCGCCTCTTGATAAGTAGAAAAGCCGGTAACTCAGAATTTAGAAGAAGGCATACGGTCCAGCGGTCTTGTTACTAGAATCAATTTCAGAATACAGTTCATATATGTGGTACATATAGAAATGAAAATTACGTACCTTGAGACCCACCACACTCGCCTTCATCTAGGCTTCAATCACTTATTTCTACTCATTGAGTGCCCTCTTACCTCTCCCTGGGATCTATCCAGGTGTTTGCCATTCTTGAGGCGGGGATGTTGCGCCTGCGCGACGGTCGGTTGAGGGTTATCCGGTGTACTTGGAGGATGTTTAGAGATAAGAGGGATTCCTGAATATGTTCTTTATATAAAATTTGGACGCGTGAAGTGATGTACTACGTACCATTTCGGACCGGAGCCATCTAGCACTCGATCGGGATTCGGCCGGTTTACCAATGTCAAACGAAAACGAGGGTTACGAAGCATGATTCCAACTATGACAAGGTCTTTAATCTGTATTTGCGGATAAGACTGCGCATTACGGTAACGTTGGCGTGTGTGCTGTTTTGCCAACTTATTCCGATTACCACTTGAACAATACAAGTAAGCAATCAAGGAGAAGAAGAAGAGAAGGAAGGCATAACGCACCTCAGATGGACCCAGAATCGCCATAATAACAGGCTCGGGCACATCGTCCGATGTACAACCCATCGACGGTACATGTGCAGCTTTCTTCAACATTCTGTCGAATCTGTTTTTTCTTCTTTGGCACGACTTAAAATTCAAATATCTAACTGGGAACGTCAATACTACAATACCCGACACCATGTATACTCAGAAACGCACCTTGGTCCTTCTCTTTCCTTCCCCTCATGCCCTGGTGACTAGCCTTGCCTTCCTTTCAACTTTCACGCCTTAATGAGGGTGCTTATATGTTTTCTAGATACTTCTTCATTATTTCTATGTAATCCCGACTTCAAAGAGGCTACGATTCCAATACATGAGTCGCTTGCTTGATGGTTCGTCTCCGCACACAAAATTGTGCATAAGCGCCCACCTAAAACACGCCGAACCAAAGTCCAAGGAGTTTATGGTGGGGTGAATCCAGATGAATTAAGAGTAAGGAAGGGACTAGGGGCAAACATCGTGGTGGTCCGCTATGCGGGGGCCGGAAAATGCTTGCCCATGCCCCGCTGGGATGTACCTACCCTCTGCTGGGCTTCTTGTGCATCCCGTCCTGCGGGTGGTCTGGATTCGGGGGATATGAAGAAACAGCCTTGGAGAGTTGGAATTGTTTATTATTTCTTTTGTTTGTTACCTTGAACGCGTGCACGACAAATAGCTGTTTCGATGACAATTTACTCAACAGTTGCCTACAGGGCTGCTTCAATCCCGAATCCCGCGGTCTAGTTTTAGTGCTAGTGTTTTAAGCCTTCTTGTACTCTTTGATAGCTTGTAGCTGTACGCATGATTGATATTATTTTAATATTTACTACCCGTATTGCTTACGGTAGTTCGGCGCATGATCCGCCAACGCCAAAGACAAATATATCCAGCTTCTGCTTCTTGGCACGACTGCACTCAAATGTCCAACACAACACCAATGCTACACCTATTTTCTTTCCGTGGATCCCTCACGACATGTAGCCTTGGGGCTTTCGACTTTCACGCGTGAACGGAGACAGCGGTTTCGATGATAATTTGGTAATTTTACTTCTGAGGACCAGAATTGGATGAGGTCTGAATTGGATAGTGAACATAAAGGCGATAGTGGTAAAGAATCAACGGAGAATAGTCATAGCCGATTTGATTTGCATATAACTACATTCTAAATCTCAGTGAACCTCAGGCTCTAGCTCCAACATTCCTCAAATAGTCTCCCTTCTCTCTCTAACCTCATAACAAACCGTTTCGCCTCTTCCTCCGACAATCCCCCAACAGTCACCGCCGCGTGCTCAGCAGCCTGTTTGACAGCAACAGGCATCTTATTAGACGACCTACGCAACAAAATAAAATAAAATAAGATTTATCCCATACAAAACGACATTGTGACTTACCCTGATATATATAAAGACCCCTTCTTATTATTCAGAACATCCCAAATCGATTCTGCGTCTTCCTCCATAAGATGCTGCACATACACTCTGGCCTTCCCATCCTCACCATCCCGAGAGCATGATAATCGATATCGAAGAGTCCCTGCACGTTCACGCTCTTCCCATTCGGAGCCATAATGTTGGTCTTTCGTTCGTGAACGGCATCCGAAATATAATGTATTATCTATGTCAAAGGGATTAATAAAGGCAATACTATAATATTTTATAAAATTTGAGTCTTACCTTTCGCTCCCTCAAGCTCACGTTCTTCAATAAGAGCTCGCATCGGTGCAATTCCAGTTCCAGGACCCACACAAATAATAGGCGTCGAAATATCCTTTGGTGGTCGTATAAACCCGCGTTCTAATCCAATACCCACTCTCGCTCCTAGCCATGAAAAAGACAAAGAAAAATCAGATAAAATTATCCACAGACGGGCGGTAAGGCACCTCACCTTCGGCCAAAGTGACAAGATACCTCGTACAAACGCCCTTTCTCGGAATCTTCAGTTTCGTTTTATAGTTGACAATGGCGACACATGTATGAATTTCTTTTGGGTGGGATTTGGACGAACTGGCAATGGAGAATTGCCGTGGACGTAACGGAGGAAATAAATCGAAGATATATCCTTTTGGAACGGATACGTGCCGGAATTCCACCAGAACCTCGCGGATCGTCCGACGTACGCGTTGACAATAGTCACATAGGTCTTGCTAAATGGGGTTCAGTGGTCAGTGTAAAAAGGACATGATACGTTTGAGTATTTACCTGCCCTTCTGGCGTGCAAAATTCTTCTAATTTTTCCCGCTCGAGTTCGTCTGGTGTAAAATATCGCAATAAATCGAAGAATGACCGTCGTGGAACGGCATTTATGTCTAGATATTTTGTGAATATTTCGCGGAGAGTTGTTCTATGTGGAACGTTCTTGGGTAAAGGTTGCTCTGAAATAAGCAGTTGATAAGTCTAATATATAAGCAACATATCACGGTAAATACCTCCAGGTCGAACATTCAGTTGGATTTCTTCTTCGGCTTCATTAGCCCAACCCATTCGATTCAATAATTCATTTACGTCTTCTTCCGGAGCTTCGGGATATATTACAGCTATATCCCCTGGTCGATACCTCTTTGCCAAAAATAAAAGTGAGATAAATAAGTACATCGATAGAAACCATAGAATGATCCTACTCACTCTAAGGGTTCATCAAGGACAAATTCGATGTGCCGAACGTCCTGGTACCAATCCGGGGCGGTAATTCGTTGATTTATTTTCAGCGTGGCCCAATGTCTAGAATCCAATTCTGAGACAGTTGGGGCTTTGCCAGAGACTGGTGATATCGTTATTCGAGATTCCCGAAGGCCTTCGGCGGGTATAACGTCTACGCCAGCAGGCAGTGGATATTCTTCATCCAACACTTCGAAGAGTTTATTTGTCCATGGGTCAAAGGCACCTTCAAGACTGGATAAAAGATGAGATAAGCCTTTAAATGCCTGACGCAAACGACATACATACCCAAGCTCATGCTGATCATCTCCATCACCTCTCTCACAAATCCTCCTCGCCCCAAGACTTTCCAACCTCCTATCCAGCTTCTTCGCAGCCCAGCAGAACTTCTCATACGCAGTGTCTCCTAGCCCGAACACGGCATAATCCATGCCTTCCAATAAATCATCAGGGAGATCAGCGCGCAGAAGCATCGACCACATCTGTGTCATTGATCGTGGTTCTGACCCTGAGCCTGTTGTCGAAACTACGAATATGACGAGTGGCTCATTGATGAAATCCTCCTAAACGTAACGTATTGAGCTTAGAAAAAGAGTGTATGTAGAATAAAGAGTCGCACGATAGGATATTCATCTACGCTTGCTAGGTAGGCGTCGTAGCGGTGTCGTTTAGCAATACGAGAGAGACTTTGAGCAATATCGTACGCATTTCCTGTTTCCGTGGCATAAAGAATGAGAATGCGACGCTCTAGAGGAGTGGGAGGAGGGGAAGGCATCGGTTTACGAAAATGGACATGGGCGCCAACGATTGATATCGGTATTCGGACGCCACCGGCCGAAGGAATCCGAAGATTATGAGAATTCACCTAGGCTCGATTCAAGCCTCGCTTCCCTAATCGGGAAGCACCTTCCGCTTTGGGCCACCGCGTGGCGCCCTTCACAAGAAGGGGCTTGTGACAAAGTCAGTCAAATCAGGGGGCTTGCAAAAACACTCTCATTTGATGAGGGACGCGTCTTTTCATAAACGGGAAGGCTTATAAGACATTTATTATGCTAGACTACGATGTAGTAAAAATAAATCAGAACTTGGCGCTTGTAATCAAGAGCTATAAAATTCGCAAGTTGGGTAAAGTACGTTCATTGTAGAGATGGTTTACCAGACATCTACTATACTGTAATGAGTCCTGGAATCCCTGGGACGATGTATATACTATGATATAATCCTAATAAATGTTTTAGAGTCTGTGGTTGGTACCATGAACATTCCGACCCGCTGTTTAACCTTCGCATCTTTGGAAGTGAACAGGAAGAGGAAATACTGTCGCACACTGACTTCTAGATACGCCATTAAAGAAAATAACAGCTGTAGATTTGCTTTATTTAATCCCTTTGCTGTTCTAAGCAGCAATTCGTCCCATTTAATGTTCGATGGAGGTTCACTCATGGTCGTTAATGAAGCGCGTGACGTAACGTGACGGCGCAGTCACGTCTCAGCCCCAACAACTTGAAAATGTTATCTGCGTGGATGTTATGATCCCCTAAAATTGTGAATATATATATAGGCAAGATTAAAGTACAATTGAAGATGTAATTGTAATTTTTACAGAATTTCAGAAGCCCATAGGAGCTCAAGGCAGCCCAATTAATGGGGCGAAACGTCACCCATGTTGTTCCTTCCCTCATAAATTACAGAATCGAGTACAGATGTTCATTAATAACTATTCGCATTTCAGTACATCTTCAGTTTACTTTTTTTTTTTAAACCGAGGAAATTGCTTGAAGGACTGTTTAGGAAATGGCAGAAAGTAGGCCCCACCTAGACGCTGAGTTTGGCTCAAGCCCCTTCGCAGGCTACGGTCACCTCAAGCGCCGGGGAAGGGGCTTGTTTCGAACCTACAATTCACCAAAGTAATAAAGATATATAATAATAGCAGATACGTAATATTTATCTACAGCTTAGCCTTCTCCTTCTTAGCCTCCTGCTCCTTAGCACGCTTAACAAACGCTTCCTTCACATGCCTCCTCTGAATTTTACCAGTAGCGGTCTTAGGAATGGCATCCGTAATAACGATCCTGAGTCCAATTAGTTCCCTAACTATTCCACAATTAAAAATAAGCTTACTTTTCGGGTATCTTAAACTTTGCAATCTTCCCATCCAATGCCTTCTTAATACGCTCTTCCGCGCCAGTCGCAGGTTGGCCTGACTTGAGCACAATGCCAGCCCAAACGACTTCGCCAAACTTTGCATCTTCAACTCCGAAGCAGACAGCCTCTTGAACGCCATCGACGCGAAGCAACGCAGAATCTATTTCTACGGGAGCAATTTTTTCACCGCCACGGTTAATCAATTCTTTGAGGCGGCCGGTGATTTGGAGGTAGCCTGAGTCGGGATGGATTACGCCCTGATCGCCAGACCTGCTTGAACTTTAGCAAAATATAACATGCAATATGGGATTTAAATACCTGAACCACCGTCCTTCCCAGAAACTTTCCTTGTTAGCCTTCTCGTTGTTCCAATATCCCTTGGTGACGTTTTCTCCCCTCACGCAAATTTCGCCTCTAATGCCATGTGGAACTTCCTTTCCTTGGTCATCCCTAACGCTCACTTCAACACCAATACCGGTTCCAACAGTGTTGGAAATCCTCTTATCAATAAGGTTACTTGTCATTTGATGAGCGGCCTTCATAAAGAAAGTCAGTATATGACGTCATTTCGTCTTCAAGAAAGAATGTTTCTCACCTCAGTCATTGCATACGCTTCGCAAACCGGTGCCTTGAAAGTAGCTTCTAAACGTTCCATTAGGACGGGAGGCAAGCTACTAGAGCAGCTTCTAATAAATCTAATTGGGGGAAGGCCTCCCTTGGGTAAGGGAGTGTCTAAAAGGATAGCGTGGATAGTCGGGACCGCAGTGTACCATGTACACTTGTGTTGGCCAAAATCGTCCCAGAAGCGACCTGCAGAAAAGCGTGCTGGTACGACGACGCTGCCGCCGGATCGGAGAGGCGAGAGGAGACCAGCAAGGAGGCCATGGACATGGAAGAGGGGCATGACAAGATACGATCTGTCTGCCGGTGTGAATGAATAGGTGTTGATTACATTCTTTGTGGTGGTGAGGAGGTTACGGTGTGTCAAGGGGACCGACTTGGGTCGCGATGTTGTCCCGGACGTGTGCAGGACAAGAGCAACGTCATCCGGTTGAGGCTCTCCATTATTTTGGGCGCGAGGGGGAGAAGTATGCGGTCCATTAAAGATGGTTTTGATCTGAGGTGTCCCATTTACCATGGAGAACTCCGCAGTGGGAATATTGCAATTCTTAGCCGCCTGTAGGGCAGCATGTGCGCCCTTGAACTGGGGGGCAGTTGATTGTAAAGATGCCAAGGCTGGAATCAAGAGAACAACAGGCTTCGTGTCGCCTAGATAAAATTCGACTTCTGACGTGGAATACACAGGGTTAAGCGGGGCAGAGATTGCACTGACGAATGTGAGATAAGAGCAAGATTCACGAATAAATGAATAACTGACCGTGCCAAGCCCGTCCCCAAGAATCCGACGACGAATTCAAATCCATTGACAAAGCTCATCGCCACTACATCGCCCGTCTTCACTCCAAGCTGCTTCTCGAGAACATCGCGGAACTGATGGACTGACTTCTTAAGCTGGGCATATGATATGGTTTGATTGAGAGGTTTAGGAAGGATAAGAGCTGTAGATTCCTGCGACGGAGTTCCGGACTCCAGAAGTGTAGCGAGAGTTATCGGTTGTGAACTTGCCATGTTCTTTCAATGTGCTTCCACGGTTGTTCACCGACAGCGTGAGAGTCTAGCGCCACAGCCGAAATTCTTTCCACCACCACTGCTTGGCGCCATGTTACATGTCAAGTCCAACCTCAGGACTATACTTCGCCAGGTTTTCAATACCAGAATTCAAGTTCGCAGACATTCCGTGGATCGAGTGGTTCCTAATCCTTACGTTAATTTACCAAAGCGATACTTTCCTCCAAGGCCTCCCACAAACCGCGGTCTCGATGCTTGGGCAGCGGAACGTTCGACTGTGTTGTTAACTGAATCCAACCTATCCAACGAAGCTAAAAAGACGTTGTATCGTATCCGGGACTTGGTTGGCACGGAACAGAGCTTCTTGGCAATCGCTCTGTTTTTTCAGTCAATCAAGGACGGGCATATTGGTGGCATTCCAGAGATGGTGCACGCCTATGGCCTTGTCATTTGGTTATTCATCTACGCCAAAGACCTACATTCTGCGGTCATTTTGCTGAACAAGATGTACGAGTACAAACTACCAGCCGAATTGACAACGTTGATGTTAGTATGCCGAGCTAGCGAATCTCAGGACCCGGGTTATGATTTAGAAGCGATTCGGAATGCTTTCCTTGGGACTCTTGCTCAATTAGACGCGGGTTCATTTTGCATTCTTTTGGATCGCTTAGGCAATCCCCATGAACTCATCTTTGCCCTTGAAAGCTATCAGTCCTTGAAACCTCCGGAATGGATCCCTTCCCCAGCGATGTACGCTGTAATCATACGATCTTTCGTTCGGTGTAAAAATATGGCCGATGCTCGAATATGGCTGGACAAGTATCGTAAATCTCGTCGGAAGATGGCAAGTGGCTCTCCATCTAATGCGACAACTGCTATGGAAAATAAAATAAACGATACATGGGCCTCCGCCAGACCGCTCAAGCGGTTTAACTGGGACCGACCGCTCAAGTGGAATCATCCGGGAAAATCATACGAGTGTGCCCCTTATCAGGCCTATATACTAGGTCTGATGGATTTTCCCGAGTCGCAGGTTGAAGAACTTGAAAAAGTGATCACGCAGATGCAAGAAGACAACATCGACATCAATGTCCAATTCTACGGTTGCTGTCTCCAGTTACACGATCACTGGAGATTATATTCTGATGCCATTGTGGGATATAAGGCATTGACAGCGTCCACATCGCCTATTTTCCTGGAACCACCGATATATACCACAATATTTCGTATATTGTATAAAATAATATCTAAAGGGGGCCACAGCTATAAGGCAACAGAGCTTTACGAGATACATCCGAGGACTGTTTTCTGCGACATGGGCACCCTCGATACGGCTAGGAGAAAATCGATGGACAACATTTCTGGCAAAATTATATCTTCGGCCGCTCTCTCTTGTTTCCTGGGTGCGAGGGATTACGCAGCCGCATTGGTGGTTCTCCGGTTCTTGAAAAAGTATGATTATCTCCCGCACGAACTGCTACGAGTAGAGAGGAGTATCGCGAAAGAGCTCGGTTTCCGATTATCTCGTAAAGAAGAGAAAACCTGGTCAGATTATTTCTTCAATTATCGAAGGCCCAGGCACGTCGGGACAACCAAGGATTGTCTAGCATATGTGCTGAAAAAAACCCAAGGAGTGGAGACAAAAGAACAGATTGCTCGCTTGGAGGAAGTGCTAACTAGGGCACTTCTCGCCGACATGTCAATTGAGGCCCCATGGAGGATTACTGTCAGGGGAGACGAGACAGCCGAGGCAGAGATTGCAAAGGCTACGGCAGAAATGATGCCGTCAGAGGAAGCCGTCAATAGCATGCGAGAACGGATGTGGTTTGCGGAAGCTGAGTAGGATAACAAGGGTTAATACTTGGAGTCGTTCATTATTCTTGATGGAACTGGAGCTTTACTTGGGGCCTTGGGTGTGTCATTATTTGTTTGTGACACAGACGGCCACCGCCTTACCTCCACCCCTAATAATAGGAAACTGCATGCTGCACACTGTTTTCGAAGAAAACTGCTTGTGCTGGTCTAATAAGACCTTATAAGTATGGCATTTCGCCTTACTAGGTTCTGTTTATCGTTATATCCGAATTTGGAGGAATTATCGCTTCTTATCCGATAACTGACCTATTTTACCCTATGCATGTTCCCTATAATATAATAGAAAGCGAGGTACACAGCAACGAATTGCTGAGGTGCGCACTCCCGAGGGCGTACTCCACTCGACCAATTCTTTGTTTTTTTAACAACTTTCGCCGCTCCACACTTCTGCGTTTATTGGCCCCCCGTTTTCCCCTGGCCTTTCATCTCGCACTCCACTAATACGAAGCTGGGACATCGTGTTGTGGGCACTCGCGGTGTGCTACTTGCACCATAGTAGTCATTCCTCATTCCCCAGGGGCCTGAGTTACATTCCATCACGTCTATCCAACAAGAGGAATTAGCATTATTTATAGAAATATATCATGTACTCCTACACACCTCATTCCTCCTCCTTTTCCCGTCCCTTCCACCTGGCATCAACTGTCTCCGAGTTCTTCCTCCCAATACGCGCCGTCTTCGACTTATTCTTCTTTCTCTCTCTCTCTGTCTTTTTCTTTGTAAAAAATGTCTAATAGGGCCTATTAGGGCGTATTCCTATGGTAAGACACTATTAGGAGCGAAGCGCAGGACCCGACTACTACGTCAGGACGTCGCGATGTGGGTACTGATCCTCTGCTACTTGCACCCTCTTGTATCGTAGACACCACTCATATTCCACCAAGTCTATACAATAAGGAACTAGATTATATATAGAAATACATTAGGTAGCACTCCTGCACACAGTCCCGCTCACTCAGTCCTCCTCTTCTTCTTCCCGCCTCCTCCACCATCCACTCTCTCCTCCTCCCTCTTCCTCCTAATTCCCGCCGTCTTCAAGCCATCCTTCTTCCTCTCCCTATCCTTATCGCTCTTCTTTTCCTCCTCTTCCTTCTTCTTCTTCAAATACCTCTCTCTCTGGCCCTCCTTCCTCTCCCTGCGCTTCTCCGCCTTCTCCTTCCGTAACGCACGCATCTGCTGGATTAACGCAACTGCTTTCTTCTCTTCAGGCTCTAGGACCACAGCGCGTTGTTGCAGGTATGTAGTCTTGCGTTGTGGGAGTGTCTTTTTGGGTTTGGAGGCAAATGGAAGAGAGGCAGAGAGGTTGCGAGGGATCTTGAGGGGATTGAATTTGCGTGGGGGCCGGGTGATTTTCTAGATATGAAAGAAGCGAGGTTAGCTCTGGCGAAATAAGCAGCGATGCATAGAATTACCTTGTATGTAGAATCAGCAGTCAAAGGCGTTTTGACATTCTGGTCTCGCCTTATTTGACCCGTCAACCGCATTCCCGTCCACTCGCCCTTATCCTCCAAGAGTAAGGAGTTAACAGGGTTATAGAACTTCCTCGGCTGTACGGCATACCACCCTCTGAGGAATATAATATCTATGACACGGTTAAGATCACAAATAAAGAAAACAAAAGCGAAGAAGTCTACTCACCACTCATCAAAACCTTATCCTCAAAACTCGCCCTAAACGCTCCCTCGGGCTTCGCAAGTGCTTTCTTCACCTGACCCCTAATGCCACTCACGGTCCTCACACTCGCTCCCTCGAACTTTGCCACCTCTAGCGCACTTCCAAACATATCCTTCACAAATGCGGTATTCTTGAAGATCTTGTACGGCACACCCGTCAACTTTAGCTTCTTCACGATCGTCGCGGCACGATCCACATCTAGTACTACACCCGTCGCGCTAATCCGGAACGTCGGCGAACTGGATGAAAGTGACCTAAAGGCGCAGAGACCTGTACCTGGTAAGGCAGTCGGACCATAGAACGATGCGAAACAATGCATGTGTTCAGGCGTGTACTTCAATAGACGCATTCGTATCGAGTGATCGTCCAATGCATAAAGCGGAATCGTCTGGAATCTCCTCCATCCCAACGAAATAATCAACGGATCATTCGTCTTGAGGGTCTTCGCAGACCACCGATGTCTCTTCACCCTCGCCTGGATAATCCCCATACGTTCCTCCGCAGGCAATAATCCACCCGTAATCAACGGATACGTAGGATCGAAGTTCGTTATCAGCTCGCAAGGCACGCTTTCCAACTCTATACGGACGTATGAGCCGGCGCGATACCCCTCGATCAACGCACGCGCATGGGCGTCGAGTCCCTCCAGTTCAGCACGGTTGAGAGCGAGTTGGCGCGCCATTTCGGATTTCTTAGACTCGTAGAAGTTTTCTTTCTTCCCGTCGCCATCTTCGTCATCTGTTGCGCCGTCGTATTGTTCGTCGAATTTGCGCTTCAGGGCTTCTTTCTTTGCTGCGAGAGTTTTTGCTTTGGTGGCTTCGTCGCCTTCTTGTTTCTTTGCTTCGCCGCCTTTTTCGCCGCCTTCTTCATCACCCGCTTCGAGATCTTCAAAGTCTCCATCACCCTCCGATTCGCCCTCTCCAACCTCCCCATCATTATCACCCTGCCCAGAAGCCCCTGTGATAAACAGCCCTCGAATTGAATCCAACAACTCCTCATCCTCCCACTGTGCAAGCACGGCATCATTCAACGGCTCTTTCGTCCGATCCAACACCTCCGCATCCACATCCATAGACTCCTTTTTGACCTTAAAGAAGTCCTCTTCCTCATCCTCGTCATCTCCTTGAACTTGTCCCCGAGATTGTGAGGTAGATTGAGGATATTGACCAGAGACGATCTCCGTAGGTGTCATACTAGACTGATAAACCATCTTAATCCAATCCCGTTGTCGACGTTGTGTGCGGGCATTAAAGTCTTCTAAGGCCTTATCAGCGAGGTTTGTCTTCCATTTTGGCGCTTCTTCGTCTTCATCGTTTTCATCCATGTCGTCGTCGTCCTCATCATTGTCGGATGGGATATCACCGTCTTTCTCAAATTGTGCGTCACCGCCAGCATCGTAATCACCAAGCTCGGAGTCGCTTGAGGCATATTCTGCTTCTTCCTCTGCTTGTGATTTCGAATTCGAAGGTCTTGATGACGAAGCCATTGTGCGTTGTGGACGACGCATTGTTGTGCGACCAGTGTTTATTAACGGTCCTTCGTCCTCTTCCTCATCTTCATCGTCCTCTGCGTCTTCATCCTCATCGAAATCCGATTCTTCAGAGTCTATGCCCGAAACCAAATCTTCATCTTCATCTTCATCGTCATCGTCGTCCCGCTCACCATCAGCAATCTGTAATGGTGCGGAAGAAGACCCAAATAATCGGATCTTGCTTTTTGCGACACCATCAGCGAGAGTTTCTCGTGCGTCTTGCAGGTCCATGACCATTTGTTCACCTTCCCCAGTGGGTTCTACACCGACCGTCAGTCCCAACCCAAAAATAAAAGACGAACGCCAATCAACTCACCTCCCTCCTCGCCCTCCTTCCTCGTAAAATTCCCGGGTACATTAACATAAACCGCATCCTTATCATACATCACCCCACCCACATCACTCATCGGCGCATGAATTACCCTCATCTTCTCACTCAACTTCCTCCTCTTCTCGCTCTCCATAGTTGGTAGTGGACAAGGATCACTCAACATGCTCACACTCTTCACCCCAAGGTCACCCACACCCGGCACATGTACTCTCATACTCTCCTTCAAATTCGTCCCTCGCAGATACCCATAAATCGTCACCGTCCTATCGCATTTCGGATGTTGTCTAATCTCCTCTCTAGGTGTCAGATCCTCGATACGGTCCGCAAGGAGATAAGGATGGGTATTGCGGAATACCAAAGGACGGAATTTCATGACGGAGATGAAGCGCGAGAGATTTTGGATCTCAGTATCGGGGTAACGGCCGTTGATGACGCCAGAGAGGTAGAAGAGTTTTGCGCCTTGGTAGATTTCTGTCCAGAAACGCTTTTTGAGGGTTTTCTTTGTGTCACGTTGGATGGCAAGCTTTTTGATGAGATCGAGATGCGTTAAAACGCCGATGACTTTTGGAAAACCGTGTGCTTGGAGAATATTGAGGAATTCGAAGGTTTCCTGCACGATGTGGTGAGACGTTGAAGGATTTGTAGGGGAAGAAGATTTACTACGTACCATTTCGAAACCGAAAGAACCGTCGACCATTAGTAGCACTAAATCGGCCACTTTGCCAATGTCAATCATAGAGTTTAAGTCATTGTTGCATTCGATGAACGTTAGTCGTCTTTTCTTCCCTGTTACGACTGTGACGGGACCTTTAATATCGCTCAGAGAGTGTTTCGTGTAGCGGCGGATGAGACTGCGCATTAACGTTGTTTTGCCGACCTATTCCAATCCCCCACAATATAGGTAAGTAGACATGGACCAAAGTAAATTATAACACACCCCAGGCGGACCAACAATCGCCACAATAATAGGCGGGGGCACATCGTCCGGGGTACGATCCACCAACGGCACATGCAGCTTCGTCTGATCACGCTCAGCATTCCTTCGAATTTGTTTCTCTGCTCTCCGGCCTGACTTAAACGCAAAGGCCTAATAACAACATCAGCACATTGCATACTATGTATTTACACTCAAACCCACCTTCTCATTACGTCCTGTCTGTTTTTCCTTCCCATTAGCCTTGGCCTTCTTCTTTTCGGCTTTGACGCCTTTTTGAGGGGCCCTATGGGATTTTTGCGGTGCGTCGCCCTCCATTATTTCGACGACTTGTAGTTGCGGAGGGAGTGAGGAATCACGGAAGGAAACTAGGGAGGCGAGCGCAGGATTTCAAAAAAGTAAAGAGATCACGTGCAAAGATGGGATGGCTCGAAAAGGAAGGATAATGTCACTAGTGTCACGTCACGCTTTCTTAAGTTTGCTCCCGCCGTCTTCGATTGATGGTTTGAATGAGGAAAGGGTCTGGAAGGGTGCATTTGGGGAGGTTTGGAGCAGGTTTTTTTACTTGAAAATTGAAAATTTGACTTACGTAGCAGGGAAATATTTAGAACCCCTTTATTCTGTCGAGGATTGGTCGAGATCCTGAGGAGGACAGGCCTCACCTCCCCGTAGTAGCATAGTGCTATTTCTAAACTCCCCCACTTAAGTATGTAATATTGTAAGTAAAGAGTAAATCGATTAATTTTACGAAAGCTTTATCTGAAGACATGAGTAGATAGGACTACAAGGCCAAACCTTTGATGTTCACACACGATCGGTCAGATGGAAGCGATATAGGTCTTCAAAGTCAGGTTCCTAATCAGGTAAAGTATTTTCCCTTTCTCACAATCAATTTTCTTTGGCCTAATAAATTAACACGTTCGATTTCGAAGTTTATTAAAGTTCTCGGGTAACCCCGCACGAGGTACTGGCAACCATATATTCTCGAAAGTTTTACGTTGCTGCTCCAGCTCCATCTCACCACATAGATTGGAGCCATACCTGCTACTTTCTCCTCGACAATGAATCTCGAGGGATACGCAACAGAAGACATAGCCAATTCCCAGGTGAGTAATTAAGTCCGAAATTCGCCTTTTGTAAATTACAGTGGTTGAATGCGAATTTCCTTGAAGGATCCTCTTATTCCCGGGCTCAGATTCCAGAGAATTTCTCAAACGATCGTTAAATCTCCCATCACCATAGGCAGGGCTCTCCAGCAATTGCAAGTTCTCGATACACAACGGACAAGCTATGCCTCTCAAAATAACGTCGCCGTCGCTAACCTTGAGGACAATACTCAATCTGACCAAGTGACTTTTTCCGCGACGGGGCCCACCCAATTCAGCACCAAGATTGAGGGGGGGAGTAGTTTCCCGCTCTCCTTATCCCCTAGCTCGAGCCCTGTGGACCCCCCTCAGGCTCTCATTACTCCATCCGCAACGCCTTCTCGTCGTCAACGTCGCGCACCACCGCGTAACCTTCGCTCTCCATCCCCAGTCTCTGAGGCCTGCAACATGTGCAAAATCCGCAAAATCAAATGCACACCTCGCTTTTCGCCAAGGGGTCTGACTATCCGCTGTCTCGACTGCAGAGCACTCAATGGTATTTGCTCTCACTCTGTCCTGGCACGCAAGAGATCGATCAATGCGTATGTGAAGGCTCAGAAGACAGAGAATAAGCCTGTGGATCCGATGGTTATTAAGAACATTGCGTCTGTTGCGAAGGCGGATCTCCCAGTGCGTATTAAGAGGAGACATAGTAGAGAGATGAGTGTGGAGAGCGAGGAAGGGGTTGAGCCTGTTCGTTTTCAGGATCCGTATCACGTTGGCGAATCTACCGAAACTAGCATTGACGAACCTATTGATAATAGCGCTGAAGAGATGAGTGTGGAGAGCGAAGAAGGGGTTGAGCTTGTTCGTCTTCAGGATGGGCCATATCACGTTGGCGGATCTATCGAGAATAGCGTTGGAGGGTCTATCGCGGCCTCGAATAACATTGGAGACGTATATGCTGCGGAGGACGTTGGTGACGCATACGCTGCGTACGGGTACGGTGAAGGAAACCATGATAATCGCCTCGAGGAGGTATATACTGCTGAGAGCGGCTCCTACGCTGAGGAACACATCGAGAAAACTGCTAGAGAAATGTCCGGCGAACTACATATATACAACGTATTATCTGGCTGTTATTGGGTCAATTCCTACCTATCCTGGAATGTAAGTTTTTATTTTGGAGCTGGACTGTTCTATGTAACTCAAATTATCTTTGCCAGATACCCGAATGCTCTACGATCCTGCATACCGATGGTGGTTCCATGCTTAGTGAGCACCAATCGTACCCGACAAGATGGGATGTCTTTAAGGGCTATGGGAACTAATCGAAAGTGAGAGGTTAACTGGTTATGGATCGTACTCTCGTTGAATTCGCTAAAATTATCCCGAGTACATATATGCTGTTTCAAAAACCGTAGCTTCTGTTCATATGTGTACTTAGTAGGGGTCAAACTTACTTAATGTAATACATCTTAACTATCGTTAATAATTGCTGCATCGGTATTACTCCATCGTGATGATAAACCAGCGAGTCCAGGATTGAGCCTCAGAGTCATTGTTTTATTCGTAATGCAGTGATTACGCCGTGGTAGAGTCTGGAATTGATTTACTTATTAAGCTATTCGCCTTAAAGTTGAGGAGAAAAAAAAGCAGGGTTACTTACTCAATAATGGGAAGTTGGGAATTGCCGGGCCGTCGGCAGAAAAATGCTGCAACGAGGCCAATAAACTTGATCTGCACTGCAAAAGAACTTATATTTGAATATGGCAGCTTTAAATTATTCGGCTTGAGACGTGTTCTTAGAAAATTCTCGAAGAAAACTGTTTCAGATTTTTGATACAAAGGGTAGAAAAGTTATTGACTTGAAGTAGGCGGACAGTTTTTTTCATCCTCCTTCTCTGAACCACTCAGCCTTCAACCCCATCTTCCCTCCTCCTACCCTCTCTATCTTGAAAGCAAAATGAAATTCTCAGAGATGAGGTATCAAATGACAAAAGCTCTGCGTACCATAGAGTCATTGAAGGCCAACCAATCACTTGGACCGAACGGTCATCGAAGGCTCTCAAAAGCGAAGGTAAGTGGAACCAAAGGGCTGCTTGCCTTTTATTAAATCATTATGAAAACATCGCCATGTTAGAAAATTTACAAAACGATCAAAGTCAGACTTGACCTCATGGCATGGGACATTGATGCTTCCGATATTTCTGACAATGAAAGCGACAAGATACCTTGGGAAGACCCATGCGACGACGCCGATGTCTCTGACGTCGAACCACTTGAAAGTGAGATCAATGCTTCCAAGAACCTGCTGCAGATGAAGAGCCTGAGCAACGGTAATGACGGACCACCGAAGGCCGTAAAAGAAGGGACCACTGTTGGTAGTCGCAGTAGTAATGGCCTCCGTACGTATAGTATGTCTAGTAGTTATCCGATGCAGCGGAAGGTCAACGGGAATCCTGCGCCGACTACTATATCAGCAGGGGCCACTGGTAGCCGTGCTCTCTTCAAGAAGACCAATGGGAATCTAGAAATATCAATCATAGAATCAGATGAAGAGCCCAATGTCAGCCAGAGTATGAAAGACCCACCCAAGCGTGTAATCCCGGACAACAATAGTTTAGGTGCAACAGTACTTGACAATTTATTGTCAAAGAAGGCCGGTCCCCCAGAAATTGAAGGCAGAGGAAAGGACACAAATGCTAGCGTTAAACCTTCACCCGCCACTCAAAATCAACCAAAGACGGGACCCGTCTGCGACAATTGTCTCAAGCATGGCATAGAGTGTGAACCCAGGTTCACGAAATTCGGGAAAAGGATGGCCTGCAAATTCTGTAATAGACGGAGAGTGCACTGTACTGTCGGGGAACTCAGCAGTCCAAGTCACCGTCGTCCCCGCCGGAAGAAAACCGATGTTCAAAAAAAGCTCACAGTTCAAACTTTCAATAACGATTCGGACTCGGATGTTGTAATAATTTCTTCGGATTCGGACGATCAGCGTAAATCCAAGAAAAAGGTGAACCCAATCGGAGAGATACAGACTCGGCCTCTAGAGAAAACTACCTTCCAAGTGCAAAAAGCTGGCGTTATCTGTTCTCCCACTGGCACACAGGAGAAATTGAAAAAGGTGGTAGCTAAGCCTCTCCCAGAGAGTAAAGCTTCAGGTTCAGGCATGCTCCTCGTCGAGGCTTTAATTTTGAATACTTATTTTTACTTTCCTCCCAAGGTGGACTCACGGCTGGCCCCTTTCATCAAGCTCAGAGCGACAGAACAAACTTGGCAATCGTGCCGGTACAAAGGTCTGCGAAATTTATATTTGCTTCATAAGAATTAAAAGAAAATTAACTGCCAAATATATTGGTTTGCCTTCCACCAGGACTGAAGTTTCTGGATCACAGACTATAAACGTTAGAAACGCAAGTCCCACCGGCTTACCTGGTGTCTTCAATCCTCTCAGCATCGCCCCGGGACCCGTTTTCTACTTGGTCTCTGGACCTATGTCCATTGATGAAAATGGAAATATGAGGCTTAGTATGGAGAATAGAGGAGAATACGGGAATGAGGTTCAAATCTGAGAGTAGCAGTGAAGGGATGATTAAAGATGAAGTAACTAGTGCCCGGGGCCCTCCGATATGGCGCATATAATCCCAACTCCAGTAATAGATTATGTATTTTAATTTTTAACTAGAAGACTGAGATTACTCAAATGTTATCCGCCTTGTTACAGAAATAATTGATTGTGTAAATGGAACTATAGCTGGTAGCAACATACGAAACAAAACGAAGGAAATTCGTGGTAAAATCGGCCAATAAGACGTCTTGCGATAGCGTGCTGTCACGGAAACTCAAATTCTGCAAGGACTCAAGGTTTAGAAACAAGAATGTCGAGGTTAGACTCGATGCCATGGCACGGGACATTGGCGTCGCCGATGGCTGACTGGTGGCTGACAGCCGGCAGAATGGCCTGACAGAACCCAGAGGTGTGACTCGGATTGAATTCGAAGGATATGAGATTTCTCTTATTTAAGAGTCCTCCTCTACAATGAAGCTATTGTAGTTCTATTGTGCCACTATAGCCTCCGACTTCCCGCCACCCCCGCCGCCTGCCTCTTCTATAAATTGAATTAAGCGACGTTATTAATAACCAAAATCTGTATAACCCGAATTGTGAGGTATCAATCTGTCTTAATCAACTTCCCTACTAGACTCGGGTTAGAAGACTCAAGACTAAGTGAATTTGTGGTCGATAGAAAGATGACACATACATACTTATTATAAATTATTTAGGAGAGATGACACACTTTTCACGTCAGAAGAGCAATATCTCAGCAAATAGTGAGGTTATAATTGGGGCTTCTTTTGATAAGGCCACCGGGCCAGGTTATATGCTACTCGTAACTCGACGTCGTGCATGCATATAGTCATTGACACATAAGCAACTGAAAGTCCATACACCATTTCTCATTCCTCTTTAATTACGAACCATTAGTCCTTAGATTTATCGTGGGTGGATCCGGCGGCCGGCGGCGTAAATTCTTGAAACATCTCGCTGTGAATCAACAGTGAACCAATTGCCATCACCCATCACCATGAGGCACCACAGATCACCGACAGCCACGAAGTCTGGTTAATAGAATAAACGCAGCTCATTAGTACGTCCTAAATTTTAGAAGCACGAGGAGGGCTTCTTCATCGTGACACTGTCAAGAAGGAGCCACAGTCTTATAAGTACGAGGCTCTCCTTCTGCCACTACCTCTTCGCACGAACTGACCGCCTAAATTCCTCAATCTGTTAATTGATCCACTAACATGAAGTTCTTAGAAATGAAAGGACAGCTCGCACAAGCCATTCGTACGATCCAGTCATTGAAAGAAAGGAAAAATCATAGCAAGAATGGCTCGAGGCGTCTTGTAAAGGCGAGGGTATGTATTCGAAATGTACCGATACTCTCAATAATTCCTAAATAATATTTAGAAAATATACAAGAAGATCAAAGCTCGACTCGATGCCATGGCATGGGACATCGACGCCTCCGATATCTCGGACAGTGCCTCCGACAGAATGGACTGGACAGAACCAGTTGGTACGGGTGACGTTTCGGACGTCGAGCTCGAAGACGGAGACCTTGAATTTGTCAAGAATTTCTCGCCATCCAAATCAACTGGAGATACTACTAGGACAGCACAAGGTAATGTCATAAATCTCCCCTGACAGAGTGGGAGTCGTTGCTACTAGTAGAGTACTTACTCTAGGCTCCTCCATATTTTAGATAAACTTAGCTCAGCGATAGTTGCTAGCTTGTCCCCCGAGAAAGTTCAAATTACCCCTAAATCAAAGAAGAATAAACCGTCAAGTCCTTCGCATCTGTCGGAGCCCGCCGACTCCGAGGAAGTGAGTCTGACTGCTGATACTGCCAGCTTCCGGCCGGGGTCTTGCGACAGATGCAAGGAGCTCAACTTGGTGTGCGAGCCGAATTACGAGGCTAGGACGGGAAGACTGAAGAGATGCAAGTACTGTCATTCTCAACATAGGGGTTGCTCCATTATGGAACCCAGGTGGGGGAAGAAGAAACAAGAGCTTCAAGAATCTCGAGTGCAGTCCGAACCTATATCAGCTGACGACAATATTCATAAAGTAATCTCACTCTCGTCTGAAGAGGAGTTTGGGAGCGAGGATGAGCCTCTTTCTGAGTCTGCGAAGAGCAAAGACACGAAGATTGGAGCGGCAAAGAAGATCGTCAAGGGCTCGGGCAAGGTTGGGAAAACAATCGCAAAACGTGGATTGTCTGCCCGTTCCACCCCAACAAAGAAAGGAATTCGTGCCAAAGTCATTAAGTCTAAGGATATAGGTACGTCCGTGAGCAAAAAAAAAAAAAAACTGTACTCACCTCTGGTCCAAAGGAGCCACTCCTCCCCGTCGACAGAATAACTCGACGAAGAAACCTACAGTCAAAAGGGGGTAAGTATATATAATAGACAGGAGAGAACAAATAATCTGACGGAATATACAATAGAGGAAAACCTACCGATCCTTCTAGTAGTTCTGCTTCTACCGTTACCGCCATTACCCCAAGATATCAGTCCGGAATGCCTGTTTCTATAATCTACCCTTCTGAATTTCGACCCTTCAGTCCCGAACAGGGTCTTCTGTCGCCAGAAGCCGGCATGACCTATCCAGTTTTCTATCTGATCCCAGGACCACTGCCTCAGACTGTTGATGGAAATGGTATGCCAGATTCGAGTGGAATGCGATTTATAGGTGGAAATATTACGGAACAGCCTTGAATGGAGTAGATGTCGACAGTAAAGCAATTAAACATAAAATTCCAATGGCAGCGTCAAGTGTTTATTTACAAACTTTAGTACTTCAGCAGCGTAGTTACGGTCTAGTCTCATTCCTATAAGTATGCCATTATCCAATTAGACCCCGGCAAATAACAAAACTGAAATAAAATAGGAAACACTGCATATCCTTTAGGGTATGACATGAAGAAGAAGATATGAATAATGGAAAGGATAACGTTACAAATCATTAGAGCGTACGGTTATATCATTAAAATGAAAGGGAATCCGAGTCGATAAACGTTGACTATAAGCCAAGACTATAAATCCATTAGACGGATTTGGTGCCTGTAATTGAAGTCCAAAATTGTCGGAAGTCACCGAGATATACTCTAGAGACGAAAGCGAAGATGATTCCGAGAATGAAGACTGAAACATGGCTGAGAAGGCCAGTCGATTGTCGGGTCTTTACTTGCGCCGGTTCGTGACCGGCTTGTGCTTCTCCATTAGATTCCTTCTTTTCCGACACGACAGGTGCATCCAATAAATTAAGGATGCCTTCGTTGAGACGGAAGGCGACAATCGCTTCTTCGACCATTTGAACTGTGTAAAGAATAAAATATCAGCACTTCATCGACTCATTTGGCAGCGAAAATTGAATTACCTTTCAGCTTCTCTTCATTTCCCACACCTGCATTCATTCCATCACGGTACCACTGCTTTATCGTCCGCATGTCGCCTATATTGGCAGCGCCACCGCCACCTAGCTTCTGGAATCCATAAAACTGAGTGCCCAGTCCAGTTTCGGCATCAAGGTTATAAGCCTTGGTAATATTCCGCCTTATAACCTGGCCACCGCTGAGATCTCCTAAATAGCGCACATAGGCATGGGCCAAAAGCAGTTCAGGTGACTCGGCGGAAACCGCGCGGAGGCGAGACGTGTATTCCACCAAGGCTTTAGGGGTATTGGATGATAACGACACAGCCAAAGGGTGCTGTTGCCAGGATGATTCAGGGACGGCGAGCAAATGCGCGATATCCGAAGATAGTGCAGCAGAGCGAGCTAGCACAGGTGGATTATACGTTGGAGTGAGAACCTTATTAGACGAGTGACTTTCTAATGACTCCTCAAGTGTTCTATAAATGAGCCAATAATCAGTATGGGAACGATGAGGCTATTCTCGTGAGAAATGGCGCGTACGTGTATACGTGCCACAGGATAATTTGGAACCGGATGTACTCCTGCTTGTCGAGCTGGCCGCGGGTAAGCCACACTGCTGCCCGTGTGCTCTCTGTCTCAGTATGTGCCGATATCGTTCCTTCTCGAAGAAGAGTCGCGACATCCTTCGAAAGATCCAAGCTCTGAAGATAGAGAAATTTTCAGTGGCGTGTTAAAGGGAAGAGAAAACTTACAGAACCGGCTGGTGGTGAGGGCATGGTGGTGGTTAGGAGAAAAGAGGAGTGCACAGGGTTAAACAAAGCAAAAGTATAAGTAAGGATCGTGGTAGTGCCGTAGTACTGTCGCCTGATGGCGAAATTTGTCCTAATCGGGCTCACATAACCCAGCGCCCAGCGCCGATCTTATCAGATAGGGCCATCTCCGACTGAATTGGACCTGACCGCCCCCTGAGCATACTCAGTTTGATAAGATAAACCTCATTTAGTGAGCTCTATTACAATCGCCTTATACTCTTTTACTTATTCTTGCCTATAACGCGGGAAAAAAATCTACGAAATTTCTAGTTCTTTCGGGAAGGTCAAGTTGAAATTTTTGAAAGCAGTGCCCGCTGAGCGCTCTGTCCGCTTAACCAACAAAATCATTGTGTCATTGATGCACTGGAATCTCTGACGAATAAAGACGAATCCTTGTTCTAACCCATTAGCCATCCCGTTAATAGAAGGGACTCGACTCCTGTGCGGACTGCATGGAATGCCGGGCCCGGGATTCTCGTGGGACCTTCATGCTGGAAACGTAGCTACAAATGTGTTTAGGTACGGCATTTCATCAATTGCGAAAATATAACGTAAATACTTTTCCCCTCAGTCTCGAGGACTCCAGCGTCCAACAAACGCTCGGCTGCTATATATGGTAAAAAGGTAGAAGGCTGCTGCCTAATGCAGCCTTGCTGAGTGTTGATCCAGTAGTTGACAGGACCAGCGTGTATATCTCGAGAACGTTGAGAGTATTACATGACGGTGACGGTAAGAGTAAACGATATGAAAAAGCTACAGGCGTATCTACAGTTACATCATCGAAGCGAGACCTAAATATAAGTGTAGTGAGCCGGTAGGCTTACAAAAGGAGTACAGCCGGCTCCTATTAAGGCTATACAGCTCCTAGTAGGAGTCATTGATACTGCCCTCTGTTAAAGCCATCAATGGTATTGATCTACGCTGTCTGTTTCATTCAGGTATTTTCCTTCGAATTAGCAGGACGGATGGATACTTCCTTTGAACGATTTTTTCATATTTTCTGCTCGTCAAATTCCTCCCACGAGCTCTTACGATCCATACGATCCTTGCCGTCTGCTTTAGCACGACCTTGAACTCTCCCTGGGGTGTCCCTTTTTCTGAAATTCAGAAAACCCGAGACCTTTTTCCACTTGTTATATAACGGGCTTTGTACATTTGGACTACTAACCCAAAAACATTATGAAAGAAAGGTCCCAACAATAAGAAATAACCACTAGGTATTTTCCTCAGTCAAGCCCTTCGAGGCCTTCCCCTTCCCCATCACCTTCAAGCTCCTCCATATCGCCTTCAAGCTCCTCCATATCGCCTTCAAGCTCCTCCATATCGCCTTCAAGCTCCTCCCCTTCCCTGTCACCTTCAAGCTCCTCCCCTTCCCCTTCCCCGTCATCTTCAAGCTCCTCCCTGTCACCTTCAAGCTCCTCCCCTTCCCCTTCCCCTTCCCCTTCCCCGTCACCTTCAATCTCCTCTCCGCCACCTTCAGTTTCTTCAGAGGGTATATCACCCTCTTTGTTATCAAGCTGGACATTTTCAAATTGATTAAGAAAATCCAATGTTTCCCACGGCGGACCTTCCAGCATAGACGGAAGGATGTTAGGCCCGGGTCCGAAAGCATTAGGGGATGGTCGTTGCAGAATAGGGGAAGTTTTAGGCCTCAGCTGAGGGATCTTAGGATTTGGCCTAAGGAGTCTTGGATCCGGGCGTAGTTGAACGTTTGGCAACAATCTCCGTTTCTGCAAGTCCTCGGGAGGAGTTGGCTCATTGCCTCCAAGCTCTTCCTCGTTGCCTTCAGGCCCCTCAACCAATTCCTCGGTCTCTTCAAGAGGTATATCCTGAGTCTCTTCATTCTCAGACTGGGTAACCTCAGGTTGGGAATCATCCAATCCTTGCAATAGGAACGGCAGACCTTCCACAAGGGACGGAACAAGGAGGTCGGCGGGCCCGAGATTTGGCACAACTTGTGGTATAGGAGAATTTGGTGCCAGGTTAGGACTCGGAGTTTTTGGCTTTGTCTCTGGTTTAGGACCCTTGGGATCTGGCTTTGGTTTAGGAGTCTTGGGATCTGGCTTTGGTTGTTTACCAGTCTTGGAATCTGGCTTTGGTTTAGGAGTCTTGGGATCTGGCTTTGGTTGTTTACCACTCTTGGGATCTGGCTTTGGTTTAGGAGTCTTTGGCTGCGGGCGCGATTTAGGGACCTTTGGCTTCCGTCGCCGTTTCTGCAAGCCTCTTGCATCAAGAGGCAGAACCTCAGCTGGGGTGGTGTCATCACTGGCACCACTATCCAGCTTCCCAGTGAAAAAGTCAATGAGCTGCAGCTGGTAAGTATAAATTCATGCATCTTGTTACTTCTGGACTAACAGACTCGAATATGAAACTGGCGGCACCTCCTCGGCCACCTCTTACTAGAGCATCCCCTGGAGGACGACCCGTCGGCGCAGCGGCGGAAGGTGTTACAAGGGTAAGAGAAATGGCCAAAAATACAAGGGATTTCTGAGTCAACTGGACCATAATAGAACGAACGGATAGTTTAGATATAGAGGTTTTGCTTATAAAAGGTAAAATTTGTTAAAGAAGCGACCTGCGCAGTAAAAGGAGTGAAATATGGGATGAGATGCAAGAAGGCAAGGAAATGAGAGCTTTTATACACGAGACTGTTTATCGTTATTATTATTTTTTGAACTCGATGACATAGAGGCTGTTCAACTGGATGCTTCGGACTCTACCATCATCTTAACGCCGTATATGATCCGGAGACAAGCTGGCACGTCAAGAGCCACTGCAAGTCGCGCGAAGATGCCAGAGAAATGTGAATCCCATTAAACTGCAAAGTTGGGTATTACTATGGTATATGTATGACTCTTATGAATTATTGGTGTGTTAATATACTTATTAATTTAAAAAAATTATACATGTTCTATTTGTGTTCTATAGGCTTTTTGACGGCTTAGTAGAGTTCAAGCGTTTAAATTGTCCTCAGACGACGAATACCGCCTTCCCTGCCAAGAAGGCTACTTACAATGTCCAAGGCTCAACCAAGCACCTACATTTAATTGGCATACTTCCTTAGATGTCTTCTATCAACACCCTTCACTGCATCATGATGCCTTGTGGGTCTTGGCTTTGGCTAAATTTCACGCAGGGCACCGGCGAACAACAGTCTCGACATAGGATAATGTTCGCTCCTTCTCATTTTCACCCCTGATCCATATTGTCCCTTGCTCCCTGGTTAGAGAATACGTAGAAGTCAAGAAGTTTCTCATAAAGTGAACCACTGAGTGTGCATTTAAATTATACTACGCCAAACAGTGACTTTACAATACAAGAGGAAGTTCTTCGAGATCTTTCATCGCGTCAAATATGGATCGAAGAGCAACAAAACCGAAGCTTTTCGACCCAAATAAACCTGATTTCATTAATGAAACCTTCCAGGCAGTCCACGCACGATTGGCCCAATCTTGATAAGACGAGTCTTCATCTCCTTCGAGTTCCTTCCCTATTCGCCGTGCCAAGGTAGTCGCTTCGTCTCTCATTGATGCAATTTTATCTCTCCGGAGTCGAGGCTGTGTGGTATTCGCGATAATGGTACCGGTGAATACTTCCTCCTCCGTAAGGTGGGCACCAGGACGTCGAGAGAGCGTATATGAATAGCATATATGCTCCATCTCCGCGGCGAAACGATCGAACAGCCCTAGCATAGCTGATGTCATGTCTGGAGTGTGTTCGATGATTGTGAGACGATTCAGCTTCCGCAAGAGACGAGTCGAAATAGGGTCATCAAAGCGCTGTGTTTGTAAGGAAAGTGCTTGCATGGCATCCTCCAAAGATAAATCGGTTTGGCGTTGCCGTCGCCGCTGGTTGCTTTGCGAATTATGGACCACGACGGGTAGGGGAGGAAGACGGATGTCTCTAAACAGTTTTCCTAGGACGCTCTGGGACTCGTAGTATTGTGCTTCATTGAACCTTATCTCTGGGGCATACCAGTCCGGCTTTACTCGAATGTCCGGCTGCGGGATCTCCCTAAAAGGCACCGGCACACCATTTTTTGGGAAATCCACGGCCCAGCTGTGCAGTTCAGCCAATCGTTTACAATCTTGATGGAAAATTCCATTCCGGTCGGCTATCAATAAGAAATTTGTGGCAACTATCCCGAGCCTAGTAGGTATATCCGAACAAATTCAGCGAGATTTTCTGGATGAGAGATAGAAACACTCACATATCATTATTGATAAAATCCACTACAAAATCTGCCACATCATCTATTGTACTATTCCGGTCGAGTTCCCGCCTTGGGGCAGCGTCATATTCTCCTGGAAGTTCTAAACGTGGAGGATGAAGGGATTCTAGAGGAACCAAATCGTACTCGTCGCCATCCAGATCGGAACCGCTTAACATATTGGGAACCGGACGATTGCCTTCCTTAAATTGTGAACGCATATTCCTATAATTTAGCACGATCACTCACCTTTTTGAGAAAACACCACGCAATTAACTAGTTCTCTAAAGTGCATTCCGGCACCGGCAGGAGGCTCGCCAATGGCTCTTACTATCTGTACGTCGCCCGGATGTATTGTTGGCGACTTGGATACCATGATACGACCTTTGAGATATTCACGTTTTCCCTTCTCGCCACGGATGATACATGCTGGGAATGAAGATCAACGAAATTGAAAAAGAAAAAAAAACGACAAATGCAGAACAAGCCATACCGTATATCTCATTCTGCTCCAGTACGTTGTATGTATCAACTATTCCGACAAGCTTCCAGCAACCACGGACAGGGATTCGCGACCTATGCCTGATTTCTCGCAAGACATGGTGAGTTGCTATCTTTAGTGTACGCTGTAGAAATGGATCTTCCAAATATCTGGAAGAATCCGAGTCGCCTGTTCCTATAGTCAGGCCTAGTTTGGCCAGACTCTGGAATATTGATGGTAAAGCAAAGGAAGCTCCCATGCCGTGGGTTTCCAGCAAACCTGCTGCTCCTGCTAGACTTTGTATGGAATCATTGGTTTCCTTGATAGCTTTCCTCTGAAGGACAAGGAAAACATCATGTGGTACTCCCAGTCCAGCCAGTATCATTACCAGAGGCCTATTGAGGAAGAAGTTGACGGGTTTGTCAAAAAATCTGGCGATTTCAACGTCGTGGTGATTATTAGCTTCAAATTTGACCATGGATTCGCGAAGCTGCAAAACAAAATCTGGCAATGACGGATCTTTGTTAATGACTCCTTTTGCTCCCTGTATTCTGACCTGCACAACACTAGTGGTTCGCTTTGACCCAGCAGGTCTTCGTCCGTCACGGCGCGTATTTAAGATAGCGTTGAACATTGATGAAGACGCCAGTCCATTTCCATCAGAGAAACAATACCCGTTTCTGTTAATATCAGATATTCTTTCAATTTGGTCGGGCTCGATGACTATCGAGGAGTCGGTGGCCGTAAATGCTTGTGACAGCCTTGCCGCAAAACGCGCTGGACAACGCATGAGATCGGGTGGCCATCTTGACCCAATGCTGCTTCTGATTGTCCTTGCATTAATAGTCCGTCCACGTCGGTCGACAAAAGGAGAACAGAACCACACAGTATACTCCTTCAACGCAGATTGTGAATATGCCAGGAACTCGAATCTTGAATAACAGAGGTCAAATAATACACTTGAATCAATAAAGTTCGCAAACCCCGTTATGATGGAGTAACTCACTTACGACCACATATACTAAAACCTTTCTTAAGTATTCCACCTATCCGTCGTTGAATAAATTCCGGACCATCCACTTCCCGGCGATCAAATCGAAATTTCAGCCCACTTTCATCGGTAAAGGATACACGAAGAAATGCTTCAGGATCGTCCGAATACCTTCTAAGAATCCTGTTAGATGAATCAGGGAAAGGTCCTTTTAATTCCATTCCGGTTGGGGTAAAAATGACGTGGTGACAATTAAAGAGTCGGTCGTCAGTTTGCAACGCGGTGTGTAGTCCGGCCTGTTGAATATCCTCCATTGCGTTGGTAAAACATTGGTCAACCGTTAAAGCCTCTTCACGAGTCCAGATATCCCGCAGCCGCAAGCGAAATCGACGAAGTATTTCCACCGTATGTTCCACTCCACGAATTGCACATAGACTTTCGATCCGTGCGCGCAGGTCAAGTAGCTCGATAGTATCTATAAGCAGCGCTCTGTGGAGACCTTCGCACTGGAAGCCCACGAGAAATTCTACAGACGCCAGCCAACACTGCAATTTGCGAAGTTGAGCTGGGGCAAATAGCCTCCTTCGCTCAATGGTCCTTGAGCCATCCTGAATATACAGATTTACTGTTTCTGCCATACGCCTAAACTCTGCAAGGTCCGTAAGACTCCTACAAACAATGCGAAGCGCCGCCCATGTATATGGGCTAATGACTTCATGGTCTCCTGGGAGGTAGGAGAGCTTTTTCCTCTTGGCCTCGGACCTAGGAAGTTCGAAAATATCCGCTAATAGGTTTAAATCCATTGATTCGGCCTGTTCAAGGGATGGTGGAGAGTCTAATATGAAGAGAATGCTTTTAGACTTGCTATCGAGTTCCACAGTTTGGATGCCAGAGTATCGGATCCTAATCATATAGATTGGTTGGCCCTCCATAGGAACATTTTGAATGATAAGTTCGCGGGATTCTTCTCTGAATGTTAGGTTTAATAAATCAGTTCCATGGTTTAGGTCTGTCCATTGCCATTCGACAGAAATAACGGAATCCCGGCAATGCCAGCCATATTGGACATCATCAAGTGATACCTGTTCACTAAGATTTGCGAGTCGTTCCTGCATTTCTTGAATGGCTTGTGGATCACGGTACGGCATAAGTCGAATTTCGTTCAGTACATCGGTGCGAGGTGGGCTCTTGCTTATAGTGAACATAATCGTCCGCCCCTCCACCCTCATTCCCTGATAATAAAGGGAAAGAAAACGTTGACCAATATCTTCACTGGGAAGAGTCAATGCTCCACAACCTGAATGTGCATTTCTCCGGTTCTTTTTGTCGGGAAACAGGGAGATTTTGAAATTAATAGGGGCTCCTACAGTGTAGCCTCCGAAATTCGATCCATGCAATTCCCGAGCAATGATTCGGATGAGCTTGAGCTCATCCACATTGTACGAGATCTGTCGCATAAATATCTCCATGATGTCAAATGTCACACTTTTAATCTGCCACGATAGTTATTCAATTTTGGATGTAGATAATAGTGAGCACGATCGACTACTCACGGGTTACTTCTTGAGGTAAAGATCTTGGCAGAAGGACAGCACCAGAGGGTACTATGGTCCCTGATTCAGGATACAGCCAAGGCCTTTAAAAGGATCGGCTGCGCATTGCCTCGCGGAACCTTGTCTAATTTGGGCGAATCCTAGACATTTCGAAGAAGTCCTCCATTCATCTCCAATTCGAGGAATGACATGTCCAAAGTCCTAAAGAACATTCCGACTACATATTAATATGCAATTGACTGCCAAAACAAACGAGTGGTCCATCTAGTCTCCGTACGCGAAGTTGATCGGATGCCGCTCAATACTTGAGCGAATTTGTTAAGAGATGATTAACATATATTTTAATCCCAAATCCTGTCACTTCCATAAGGGTCGATGATTGGCACGCGATGTGATGTAACTCAGGCCTCTTATCCTGATCAGCCAGAAGAAGTCTTAGTGGGTCTTCTCGAATAGACTCCATGAAGACCTAAGAACATATTCCGTTGACCACCGGATTATCGCACAACGATGACTACAAGAGGGGTAGACACTGAGACAGTAGCTGTTCTCAATTCTAAGTGTCCCTAATTTCCCTAAATTTCCTCGGCATGATCTCTCGAGTGATGCGGCCGGACCACTGGGTCCATAGGGACACTAAGAATTGAGGCACTTTTCCCTAGCCTTTTGGGCACTAAATATACAGTTCTTGCATAAGCAACTAGAATACCGATTGGGAGTTGGCCATCAGCTTCTTCAATGGACGTCCCGCCGCCATCTGGCATCCCGCCCTGTCGCAAAAATCGAAAGTGGGAAATCAGGCTTGACCAGGCCTGACCAGGTCATCAGGTAGGGGTCGAGTTGGTCAGCCTGGTAATGTCGAAGAGAACCCCTCGGCTGGCCAGCATGGCCAGGCAGGCCAGGCATTGCCAGGCATGGTCAAGTCTTGCCAGGTCTTGCCAGGTCTTGCCCGGCATGGTCAGGTCTTGTCAGGCATGGTCAGGTCACTAACAGAAATTCGTGAAAATTTTATTTTTATTACTTACTTTAATCTTATCTTATTATTTATTGTATCACATCTTGTATTAGTATTTGTTTCTTACTTACTCTC
>KN837079.1:1911139-2012556 GCA_000827215.1 Sphaerobolus stellatus SS14
GAAAAATCACCCGACCGAACGGCTCGCCGTCCTACCGGGCATCCCCACCCGGTGGTCTAAGACCGTTGCCGGCTAGGGACAGTCGCTAGGGACAGAATTGAGAAGCACTAGTAGGTAGAGAGGCGGAAGTTTTATAACTGAGCGCCTACTGCCATCGTCTGGTTATCACCACCATGACAAAGCCACTGCAGGCTCATAGAAGACTCAAGTCCCATATTACGCAGGCGAACATATACAGTAATCCTTCTAATTATTGAAAGATTGTTAGCTTCTATATAAATTAATTACTATATCTTTGACTTGAATCCTATGACACCGCACTGAGATGCAATGCAGGACAGCTCCATTCATACAGCCTTATCAATTGCGAAGAAAGAATCCAAATAATGCCAAGTTCTCGCGAACACCGCCGTCCCCCAAGAGCTTTCCTGGAGGGTGATACCATTGAATCCAGTCGCGGGTCACAGCTTGAAATATGTTAAAGCAATCTCTAATGTTACATTAACAATAGCGGGTAGATAATTACTACGTAAAGGATACACATGTTGGAAGAAACTGATAGGGATACAGTATGCGTCGGTGATGTACCGCCCGCTGAGTTCTATCAAAGCTGGATGAGAGTATGGTCCGTGGCTACTAAGCAGTAGTAGCTTGCTAGCAGTGCAGATAAACGAAAACGAAGAGAAAACGAATGTGATTGTAGCCAAAGAACGACTGGGAGTTAAAAATCGTATCTTCATACAGCTTCACTGCCTCTTCTTGATAGAGAAATAGGCCCAATATCGATGATGGTTATGGATGCCTTGGATGGCCTTCTAGGACCATTCTGATCGGGGATGTTTTCCCGCTCGCCTGCGAGTTCTTGTAACCAATTCCGAAACATTTCTACAGGGCATCTGATCTGCGGCAATGAATCAATAAAATGCATATAAAAAGGGCCAGGGAACCTCTACCATCTTCAGAGTGCACACCAGAAAAATCAGAAGAGGATCTACATTCAAAAAGCAGCGTGAGTTTCTACGATATTATATAGAAGATAAAATATTGTTACAGGAACTTTCTCCTATTTCCACTAGCGCGGTGGAGAAGGGATGCGGATCAAAGACAAAGATAGCACAAATACTGCGAGAGAAGAAGTCACTTGGGATAAAACTACACTGAGAAACGTGAGACGTACGTTGATATTATCACTCGTATCGAGCAAAAGAGCGTTAACTTGATATGCAGGGTCAAAGTCATGTAGCTCCCGATCTCGGTTTTCTGGTATTTCTTCTTGCTTCTCCAGAAAAAGATTAACAAAGATACTAACGACATTTTCGTGAGTCACGCGATTCATAGAAGAACTATGATAACAACCATACCATCGAATAGCAGCGTCAGCACGGAAAGAACTATAAATGCAATGCCGATGGAAGTGCGGATGGAAACGCCGAAGATAGTCCCACTAGGATAGAAAAGCTGGGCCTATCCCAGAGTTATATTGAAGAACATTAGACAGAGAACATCGAGGCTCACCAGAGGAATAAGCCCAAGGACGTAAGGTGCTATGAGGAGCTACAAATAAATTAGATTGGCATATTTCGTTTCTTAATTTGATTGGTACTAACAGTAAATATATGACTTTTCCGATTAACAACTCGCATAGCGTTTGTTCCTGTTAATGCGGTCTTCAACAATCTCCATAACTATATACGGATATAAGGATAAACGACAGCATGCTAGAAAGGAGCTTCTTACATGAATGACGAAACAGAAAGTTGAGATTTGGGTTCTACGGCGATATATCAATGTCTGATCATCCCATGAAAGGAAAACATCCTTACATGATCCAGAGCATATCCTTCAAAGTATTGCCCATGATAGCTGCGGGATCATTGGGACTAAGAGGGTTGAATGCGAAGCCGGCGATACGACTGAAAACGCATGCATAAGCTTGAAGTGACGATAATAAAAGGCATGTCTCACCAAAAAATCAACCATCCCGCCCACAACAACCAAGTCCCAACGTAGTTGATGAAAACAGGGTGTAAGGTCAACCCACAAGAGGGGGATACTGCCGTATCCAGCAAAACGAAGGAAAGTCCCAATGCTCCGGTGATCGACAATGCCAACGAAACTATATCCACTACGGGAGCCATAGCATATAGGGAACGAAGAGCAAAGCGATTCGTGGAAGAACTGAAGCAGGACGCCTGGCAGAGGCTCTCGGAGTCTGAGCTCCCGCGGCCAATATTATAAGGCTTCCTTCCTGACTAACACTGTAGGCAGACATCAATGCAATTGAGCTTTTGATGTGCCTCCATATTTCTGGTAAGATCCTCTACGCTATTGGTGGTGGCAAGGGTCCACGTCCTGGCATATCTACCATCAGATCAGGTTCTCTCAACTGAGACCGGCATCCTGTATCTCCTACCTCAAAAGATAAGGCAGTTCAGAGGTTAGAATTGGCACGAGAGAGACAGATGCAGTTTCAGTCTGTCTAGAGAGATAAGAAGTGATTTTGGTGCCAAACTAGAACCGCTACTAGTAGGCTGGGAGATGAGTGGCAATTGTTAGCGCTGGCTTAGAAGAATTCCAGATTATTGAAGAGATGAGTTAAAGCGGCGAGAAAACCAGGCCAGTTGATACCGCTTTGAATTATTATTATATTTACATCTCTCGAATACGCCGAGAAGTTGATGTTTGTTTGTTCGGAACGCCCCTGCTACCACCGAATAGAGAAGATCATCCGTTGACAGACAGGTCTATCGGATTGGCACCGAATCGAGACAAAATGCGCCACACTGTAGCTAAGCCACAGCGCATCCCTCCCTTACAGCTGGTGTTAAACGTTTTGTTGCTTTGATGTTGTCCCTTTATCCACCTGGGTCCCTGAAAGCAAAGCTGAAAACGATGGTAGCGGTCGCCCCAGAATGTAGCGTCAACTCAAGTATGATGCATGATGGGACGGATTGTAATCAGAACGATGAGATTACTTACATAGTACTACCGCATGGTCGCATGGTTCGGAGATGTGACGGCCTTAAGTTCCGGGGAGAAAAGAAAGATTTACAAGGTTTCTCATAATCTTTCCGCTGTCTTCGGTATCTTTTCGAAAATAAGCTGCGAACAATGTTCTAGAAGATTTAGAAACCGCTGTGGGCTTTGAGCAGTGAGAGAACGTCATCTGTTTGTGGTCGGCGTTTGCAAGTTGGTGGTAGTCGAACGGATCACATCAATGCAAACCGGAAAGTTTCATGGTGGGTGGCTGAAAACTTAAACCCTTTCGCCATCTGAACAGCTTGTAGGCACTGAAAAAAAACACAGCGAAGATCGAGAGGTACCAAGGGCCGCACTTGCACCGCGCGGAAGAAAAAAAGTCGCTTGTTGTTTGAGGCCCACAACGCGTCCACAACGGGCACACAAAGTTACAGATATTGAAATGTCATTATTTTCAATGTTCTCGAACTCTACTACTATTACACAACTAAAAAAATACATCCAAATGAACACGAAAGGGGGAAAACACGAAAAGGAGAGTGGCTGAGGAGCAGGTGTATGGGTCTCTGGCCCACGATGCCGGTTAATACGTAGGTCAATGCATAGGCGATGATGGAATGATGATAAAAAGGATAACACGAAACGATGGTCAAATGAAAACCGAAACAGAAGACGAAACTCCATAAAGTGGGTCTGTTATGTTGGTATGCCCATAGATATAAGATGTCCGAAATGCGATGATATAGATGAGAGTGGGTTGTAGTGGGTTTTCAAGGCGATTCAGCTGGAAGACGAGGCATAGTCTATAGAGAACACAGCTTGTCAGGAATTGACTTATTTAACGATATAAAGATTCGAATACTCACAGGGATGTCTAGCACATATCCTCCAATATGATACCCCGGAGTCGGTGGGGTCGAATGAGGCCTCCTGATCTCCTCCCTTAGCATCATATCCATCCTCTCCTCCGCATCTTCTTCCTCAGGCTCTTCCTCAACCGCGTACAACTCCTCTTCAATGTCGCCTTGCCACTCCTCTTCGATGACTTGCGCCTCATCATCAACACCCCAATCCAACACATCATCTCCAGTCTCAGTAACCGTCTCGGGGACTTGAACAGCAGTCACGCTCTTCTTGTTCCTCCCTGATGGATTAGGATACGGCGAATGACGATACGTCGAATTGGGTACAGCGCTCTTGGAAGGAACCGAGATGGTCAGACGCGGACGTGGAGCCCCACGAGAGCGTGGGGACCTTGCGTCGTTAACGGGCGTGGACTGAGATAGCGACGAGGCATCGGATAAGATTCCTTGCATAAGATCTGCGCCCGTAACACGCTTCCTAGGCTTCCTCTGAGCGGCTTCCATGGTGCTCATGCTCCAAGCGTCCGGGCTCGCCATCGAGATATCGAGTGGGAAATCGGGTGATGGTAGAGCGAGCAGATCGTATGAGAAACTTGTTGGCGTCGCGAAGTTGTATTGGGAGAGATCCGTCGTCAAGGAGGAACCATCCGCGAAGTACTCGGGTGATGAAGGGAGTGAAGCTGGTGGGGATGGCGTGGTGTGGGTTGAGCCAGCAGAGAAAGCGATACTTGGCTG
This sequence comes from Sphaerobolus stellatus SS14, assembly GCA_000827215.1. Taxonomy (NCBI): domain Eukaryota; kingdom Fungi; phylum Basidiomycota; class Agaricomycetes; order Geastrales; family Sphaerobolaceae; genus Sphaerobolus; species Sphaerobolus stellatus. Next base: position 1,915,717 of record KN837079.1, read on the forward strand.
GTATGTGAGAATTTCGACGTCGTCATCTTCCACTTCTGAGTAGGTGGTCGTTGGAGAGGGAGTCGCTTGACATTGGGCCTTCACTGGGCTAGCGAGCTTAACGCCACCCCCGAGGACGCGCCAGGTTGGCTTATGGATACCGGAGGCTTCTTTAATGGCACCACTCTTCTTCTCTTTAGGAGAAGCAGAGATGAAAGGACGAGACCGGGCCGGGCTCTTGGGCTTCTGGGGAAGGTGCGAGTCCACCTCTATCGAGTCAAAGATCGGAGTGCGAGCATAATCTATTTCACGATCATCATCGGCCCATGAAGTAGCTGGAGTGGGTAGAGAGGTCGAGGAAAATGATGACGAAGAGGACAATGGGGAAGACGATACGGGCGTCGACTTCCTGTGATCATGGAGGCTGAGATGACGGATTAAGCTTCCAGAAGCGACATTACAATATTATTTACTTACAATTTGCATCCATCGCCATGCGGGCATGAACCAGACTTCTCGAAGAACTTGCAAGATTTAGCTACGAGTGCGTGATCAGTCAATAGAACGTTACAATTGGAAAGATGGTACACACTTCTGTAGGCCAAAACAGCTGGGGTCTTCTTAATAGTCAATTCAGGCGACGCAGGTACTGACTCGGTGGCCGCGACCAACGGATGAGTGCCCCAAACTGAGATGGGAACTCTTTCGACTGGAATGGGTAGTGGGAGCGCCGTGGGGGCCGCATGGTGAGGGATGAGACCCGGTGGATGAATGAATTGGCATTTGTCACCATACTTGCAAAGACCGAGGAGGTAGTTGCGGCAAGGTTGAGCTGAAGAAAGAATATTAAGGCCTTGACGCAAACAAAGATAATCGGGTTACTTACTGCGCCATTTAGGGTGCACATCACCATCTGTCTGCTTCCCATAATCGGGATCTACGTCGCGGATATCGGGAACATTATCCCAGCGTGTATCCTCTTCCACAGACTGGGACCTTCCGCGGGAGCGGGCTACGGCTTCTCGCGACGCGTCCAAAGAAAGATCTTTTGGCGATTTGTCTTCAGGACGGGCGCCGACTGGATGCTTGAAATTGCACCACCTGCCGGTCTTGCATCCGGCGGGATCGAGGTAGAAGCGGCAGGGCTTTGTTCGTCGCATTGACGGAGCTGAATGGGGAGGTGGGATATGTGCGAGCACGGAGGCTGCTTGAATGTGCTGGGAGGATACTTGGAGAGTCGCTGCGTGATCCATCTTTACGTCTTCGAGGCGAAGTTTGCTTTGTACTTGAGGACGATTGAAGACCACCCTCACAAACGGTGAGCTGGAAGGGAATGGGTTGCAAGGACTAGCGGCCGAGGGGTCAAAGGAGGGAGACAAAGGGTCGTACGACGGTGGAAAGATGGGTGGAGGCTTTGACGAGGCCTTTAAGTTGAGGGAAAGACCAGATGTGGGTCTAACGAGTTGTCGGATAGAATCAGAGTCTTTATGTGATGCTCTCGAAGAGGACAGCATTTTAAACGGAGGAGAGGGGATCTGTTCAGAGACATTTAGATCGGAATCGAGGAGGTGGTTTATACCAGACTAGCAAGAATGGACACAATAGCAGCGTTAGCGTGGGAACCAGAGTGCTGTTAGCCGAACCACTTTATTGTTCGACGCAACGCGCACAATACTTTCTTGTTTTTGGATTCTCATAACGCATTTTCTTTATTCTTGGTTCTGCTGGAATCGCCTGCGGTTATTTGGTGTATAATATATTGTCTCCAGAGCAGAAGTGTTGAACGCAAGACCATCACCGCCAAGTGGAACAGAGTTAGTCGACTTTGGTTAAATTTCCGCTTTCGTCTATCCAAACTAGGATGTAGGATCGACCCTGTCTGTCTCGTTCGGAATCGTTGAGCGATATTGAGGACCACGTGGAGAACATTTGCAGAACCAATGCCCATTGTTGGAAAACAAAAGGGCTATTGTGATGCGTGTGACAGCGTGACATTCCTCTTTCTGTCCTTTTGTTCGTCAGGCTGTTTGGCCTTCTCTGATCGCGGCCACATTCAGTCGACCAAATTTGTTCTTTTTTCTCCAAATGCGGAACGTTATTGTTGCTTTGTAACTGATGGACCTAGGCACGAAAATCGCTAGAACCTCAAAGCGTCATGCGACTTCAACATATGGCTGGTCCGAAGGGCTCTGGTGGGTAATACGGCCATTACTTTGGCACTTGAAGACCTTCCTATTCTGACTGAAGACCTAGAATTAAGGGACGTTACAATTTATTTCTGAGCGGATATGTCCTATCTACCTGCTGCCTCGACATCTGACCCTTCTCCGATAACTCGCCCTCTATTGCCAGGTCTCTCACTGGTCTCCAAACAAACTTTTTTGATGCGACTTGCTTCCATAATATTATTTGGTCCATAAATTTCCGAAAAATGCAAAATCTGACGACAAAGAGTTCCCGTTCCGAAGTCACCGGCCGGCATTCTGACAGCCAACCTGAAATGCAGTTCAAATACCACTTCATCTTCATTATCCTCAAAGCCCAAACCATATTTTGCATGTTGTCTTGCTCGCGAATCTATTGGATGGTGAAAGACCCACTATTATTCTCCGGTCTTGTCTGGTCTCGCCTTAATATCCTGGTTCGAAATTCCTCCTTCCTCCGAATGTCTCCTAATATGATCTACAATAATGATGATATTGAATATATAGGTTATATATGCTCATTGCTCATCAATATTGCGTATGGACTTTGACCTGCGCTCCGGCCCTTGACGTTAATTATACGCCTCGTTTCGGATTGAAGCGGTCCCGGGAAGCTTGCGCCATTATAGGACACAATGGGTATACTCAATTCGGACCCAAAGGATAGAACATCATGCTTATTTTCAACTGGTCATGCACTCTCAGGCATGCTCTTATGGCCCATTCGGAGTGCCCAACGCTCAATATCCGTCAAGTCTCCGAGTCTTAGGACGCTTGACACCCGGAAGGATCAGCCTGCCTTCGAAGTTGACTGATCGTCTTTAAAGCCCATCATTACACTTCATTGCAACTCTCTGTATTCACACACTGTTTACATTTATTATTTACCAGTCTGCTTGTGGTCAGAAATTGATATGTCAAGCTGCTCTGCCGAATACCGTTATTTCCTCTGGTTGACCTCGAAATGTTATCTGGCTTGGATAGATAGTCACGACACTTCAAATTCTCAAAGCCGACCATTTACTCGACGTCGGGACCAACTATTCAATCAATTCAATCACAGAATTGAATGCCAACTACCTATCCGAGCCCACATAGGTCTTCCTCTATATGAAAATACGATTATATCTCCAGGAGCTTCTCTCCCTCGTACTACGCTCTCTCATTTTGTTCATTGACCGTGGGAGACGCCAAAGCAGCAATCGTCACAGGTACAGAAAGGCTGGCGGAAGACGGATTCAACATTCGTTTGAATGACCTAGCGTCGATTTAAAGTATCGTTGGCAGAGACATTAACTTGAATATCGAAAGGAAAGAAGGCTGTACGTTTCAAAAGAAGATGTGGAGGTGCTATTTGAAAGGACTGTCAGGGAGCTTGGACAGCTCTATGTTGTGAGTATCGTCCCTTTGATACACACACTGGAAGAGTATGAAGATGGTCGTCAATTCGGATAGTTGGCATCCTGATGTTCCAATTAGGGAGTGTGAGTACTTATCTTCATGGATGACTCGGATCCAGCGAGAAATTAATCTTATTTATTTATTTAGTCAGTGTCGCTGATCCTGTATAACAACGTCATTAACGTCACTGCGGTATTCCTTTGCTATAGAGCGGTAGCTACTAGAACAGATGTTGAAGCAGGGAATAAGTGGCTGTATTATTGGTATGTCTCCAATGCTACTACCTTATCATCGCCGCACATACCAGAACTTTTGGAACAGGTACAAGGTCGGTCACCGGTATGGTAAACAAGGTCGAGAAATCCCAATATATTTATTCATTCTCTTTGGCATAGAGATAAAGGCTCCAAGGCAGCGTATATCAGTATCAAGTTCAGTATGCGGGGTCTTGCTTACCCAGTCATTAGGTATTTACATTTCAACGATTGTTGAAATGTACTAAGAACCTCTTTGACAGATCGCGAATAAACTCGACATCATAGGTTATAAGTAATATCAAGATATCGAAGTATCACAGATACAAATAACGACACTCACTCACAATAAATTTCCGGTTACAACCCTTTCCGATGGCATTATCCAAGAAATCTTTATCTACTGTGCCGATGCACCGTCCAACTTCGATGGTCGACAGATTAAATTTCTGATGCGGATATGCCGTCAACGGCGTAAAATTGTCCTGGACAGTCCGAGTCCGAACCTTTTCACGAATCTTTCATTTTATTTCGGATGACATCTCCAGCTCCCCGTCGATTCCGGGCCCTCTGCGATGATGCCTGCGTGGCTCAACCTCGGGGGGGATTCGCCCGTGAAACCTATAATAAAATTCACTCTTCCAATTGATTATCCGGATTATCCAGTTAGTGGCGGAAGCCACCTTATTGGAGGTCGACACTGGGTCACTTGCAACTTGAATGTTGACGGTGAACCCCATTATGGACTTCTCCTGAATGTATTATAAAATGCCTTTAACTGGAGACTGTGCGAACGCATCTCTGAGCTTGATGTCTCCAGCGCATCAGGGGCCTGTCCCACCATGTCCTCCGAATACGGGGCCCATAAAATTACGGGAATCACAATTCTATACCTAATGGATCCATCTTTCTAGCTAGTTGTTTTGCGGTCTCACAGCAGAAGCAAATTACAGGGGTAATGAACCGCCTGCCCCCTCGCCCCTGTTACTTCGTTTTCGGCTCGAACCGTTTCGATTTTTTATGGCAAATTAGTAGCAATTCCATTTTAAGGGTGTTCCAATACAATAAGTCTCTTTTTTCAACATGCCACATGCACATAGCCATTTGCATTTAGTCGTAGCTTCTAATTTCTACGAACTCAACCCGATTAGGAAGTTACACAATTTTCTCACACCTTCGATAGACAGGCTTTTCGTCGTTTCTTATATACCTGACACTACAATTTTTCTATAAGTCATGTATATTATGCTATGACTAGGAATATTACCTAAACCTTAGACATACATAAATGTAATATCTAAATAGATCTAAATCCCATGTGATTCTTGAATTTATGACTCCTAGACGGGACCCTTGAATAATTGTTTCAAAAATCACAGTCATGACCTTGGCCAGACAACTTATGACTCCCATAGTTTACTATTTGCCTTGACCAGCTGATGCTCACATGACTTTGCCACTTTGGAGTCTGAGGATTTTCTCCTTTTAAGTACTTGATTAATTGCATTTATGGCTGATCAGAAGGATTCTTGATTTATTTTTCAAATATTACAGTCAGCTACTGCATGGGTACTACTGGCTCATTGAAGGAACAGAGTAGTGAACTTTAGACAGCTCCAGAATAAAGCAAGGTAATTTGCCAAAACTGGACATATTCATAGATATTTTACAACCGGAGCAGAGCAAAAGACCCATTTTCTAATCAAATTTACTGTGATGCTATTATAGGATGTATAATAGCATGAACTGTACTCTTGCAGAGACCATGAAGGCTCCCAGGCTCCATCTTCAGCCATACTTCTTCCGGAGTAGATGCGTAGAACCCAGCTTGTATTTGACTATACTATGGGCCATGACTATGTAGCTCCGGCAAAAGCCAACCACCTATCGAAACTGTATTTGCTTCATCACGAAGTCTTTACTCCACTGACTTGTTGATAAAAATTAGTTGACCTCTCATTTAGTAAGGGCCAAAGGATCTCAATGATGACGCTCCGATCCCAAGCCACAAGCCTGGCCAAGCCATCGGTATACGGCTATCAATAATGACCCGACATGGCGGCGCCGGTTTCACCCCTCACGCTTCTACTCTTTAGTCGTTAGTCGTTAGTAGCCCGCCAGTACATCTGAGATCCGTACAAATAAATATTGCGATCTGTATGTTATACTAACACTGGACAGCTAGTTGATAGCTTTTAGTAATTTGCTGCCGTAGGGCGTAAATGTTCGAATTTGGTCTTTTGGTTCCATCGGTTCAGTTTTATTTAGAAACCGGTTCTGAACCGGGCTAGTCCATGAAACCATTATGACCTATACTCCTGCCGATCATGGCAGGAAGCAGCCACGAGCGTGACAGGGTAAGAGCTATGTCACACGCTGCGCCAAATGTCACGCTTATTGAACTTTTGATGAACACTCCCAAAAGTTTGCCAAAACAATGTAATAAACTAGTTTTTATTTATGTAAATACTCGGAGAATACTATAGTCATCATTAACACCTCAAAAGACTCACATTGTGCAAGATTTGTGAGGAATGAAAAAATGGGGGTAGAGGCGAGCGGTTAAACGGATTAAACCGGTTTAGAAACCGGACAGACCAATAGGCAACGGTTACGATTCGGAACCATTGCTATTTTAAACCAGACCGCCGGTTTCGGTTCCGTCCGGAATCCAGACCGAACTTTGGCAACACTAAGCTTGCCGCACAAAGTCACTATTTACCTCCCGGCACACTTTCGGAGCTTCATGGCAAGACACCCTAAATGTCTTAAATCCTAGAAAAATAAATAAAGCTGCCCATGATATGTATCTAATGATGTACAAGTGTTCTTGAGAGTCCTGAGCTGTCTTTCTCTTACAAAAGTCCCATTATCAACTAGCTGTCCAGTGTTAGTAAGTAAGATGTGCTTTGGTTTTGAAATTCGCTAGGTAATAAATAGTATACTAAGTCTTTGACTTCCTTCTGAGGCAAACACTCTCACTAGAAAAATGTGAAGCCCTCTGATGACAAATTCCACTAGTATATAGCCGAGGATGCATTGTTAGCAGAGAAGAATACTAGTTTTAAATCACAGATAAAGACAATAAAAGCATAATATGAATACATGACTGGAGCCTGACATATGTTGAATCAAAAGATATCGGCCGAGCCATAGTACTACTACGTCCAGTTCTTATAAGCTCCAAGAGGGAGTAAGTCTAATCCATTGGCAGACTGTGACTCTACGCGGGCAAAAAAAGAGTACTTTGACATCCATTCACGGTGGGTCCATTCGGGTCGATTGTATACGAAAATGGATCAGCACCGAGAATTACAATCCCTCCCTATATGAAGCAGATATTTTGAACCTATGAGTAAAAGCGCTCGTTCTTTATAGTGACGCCACGTACCAGGTTCGAAGTACACCCGCTAAGAGCTGCTTGCATAGCATTTTCACAATCATTCAGTGATATCACTGTGGAGTTATTGCCACCGTTGGATGCCCAAAGATCGCCTGAATATGAAAAGGTATATAGCTTAGATGAATATTTCTTGAGAATTACAGTATTACACCTACATTTAACACCTTGGGCGTTATTGGTGTTAAAGCATCGACCGATAAAGCCTCCTGGAGAGACCTTCAAAGTAAGCAAGTGATTAATTGCCCAATAGCAATAGCGACGATAAGAACACTAACCGTGAGCAGGTTGATACTTGTACAGAATGGCACTATAAAGGGAGAGCAACTGTTGGCGCCTACCTGTCCACCCGGGACGCAGATCAGACTAGTAACATTCTGACCTCGTACAGAGAGGACCATATGGCTCACAACCTGTCAATTTTGAAAACAATTGAGTAAGTAAGAGTATAGGTCTCAATAAATATAAACATCTCACAAGAGATATGATAAAGAATAGCATACCTGTGTCTGGTTATTGCTTGTTGTAGGCCTCACGTTGCTGTCCTGTAGTCATTGACAAACTCAACTTTATAGGAGACGATATAATTACCTGTGATCTCGTAAATGCTTGCATGTTAGGTACAATTTAACTAAGCTTTCCTCTCGGAAGAAATATAAGACTGAGCTGCTGTCATATCGTGGGTCTCGGGTTGATAAATCCTACTATCTCCCATAGATTAAGTTTAGGGAGTGAGTCTATCACTGCGGTCTCAGGGACTATCTGTCAGGTAACTACCAGTTCTTCGCAAGAGCACGCTCAAACCATAAGTTAAAGCCGAGTTCATAAGAATTCCTGCAGATTCTCTTCAGCTGTTCCATACTATTATAATAGGCTCGGTCCAATTATACTCCTGAGGTCCCATCTGTCATCGGAGAGCCAGCAACAAGATCAAAAGTGTTCGATTCGTACTGGAATGTGCGAGGTACTCATACTAATCGGACCAATTTTCTCATCCCAACTTCGCGTGGGATTTAAAAGACATTATGTGACCTGAAACGTCGCATCTCGGCCTGGGTGCAGTAGAGTCTAGGGCAGAGTCTATTTCGTACAAGAGCTGTATATAAAAATAAATTCTCAAGAAACTATATAATACCTCATCAGAACCCTCAGACTTGGAGACTTGCAAAAGCAAGCATAAGTCCACTACTAGTAGTCGAAGCTATACTTCCAACGGGCCTTCATGAAAGCATTTTATCGACTTGTATGTTTATCAAAATCAGTTTAAAATCTCGTTTTACTAATCTCTGTGATGCAGCTATTGGGTGGCATCACGACATTTTCTCTTGTGATAACAATCGTTGCCCAGGGCCCCCCCGCGGCTTGCTTCACAGGACCTACTTCAACAGCCAGTTGTTTCGAAGTTATAAATACTTTTTGCAATTTTATACTTTCACCCACTGTGGGTTTGGTCAGTTTCTCTATTCGATTCGTCAGATTCACCGTTTGGTTTCAGTCCGTCGACTCGGAGGGTGTGGCACACGGTATGCAAGTTAACCCACAAGATGGATTCACGGCGTGCTTCAACTCCGGCACTAATCACTGTACACATAAGAGTTTATATATATATATATATTCTTCATAAAACGCTTACACGCCTTCAAGGCACCCTTCGAGCCGTGAACCATGGAACGAACCCAATGTCGATAACCATGGCAGATTGTTCAAATGCTTTAGTTGTAATTGCGGCTGATTGTGGTATGCAGGTAAGCTGCCATTACCCTTTAAGAAATTATTTTCCAGATAAATTGCAAACTAAATAGGGAGGATCCTCCACATTTAATGAGGGTGACGACACAACCTTCACCTATACGCTGCAGCCCATTGATGGTCTTTGCCCTTCACATCCCGTAGGATCTTGATTACATACTTCTCTTTACTGGAGTTTAGTTTAGTTTTGCAAGTTGACTGCAATTTTTTAAATGTAAATAAAATTGGACTCGGAGACGAGAGTTATGATTCGATTACGCCTCGTATGCCAGGACCTTTAGTCCAGAAACATTAAGCTTAGGGTAGTAAGTACCAGTTTAATCTGCAAGAGACAACTTGAAAACGCCAATATTAATCGTATTAAGCAGTACATTGTGAGGCTCACAGAGGACGCGTGAGGGAAACTAGATGTATTTAAGTATCTTCCTCTCATTTACGTCCCCTCCTCCGAGTCACCGACCTACTAGTACAATTTTTCTCCCTTGTCCAACGTCGTAAGCCATTTTTTTCAATATAAGTAAACCGAAATTGATAGGATATTTGTGAAGACGTCTGTATATTAAAGCGGCCGAAAACAATCAAGAATCATTAGTTTGACGAGCTACATTCAATGTTCAGCTAGTAGTACAATCTTCCGGCTTATAGATGTCGGGAAGGCGGTCAAAACAAAGCTAAAAAGTACCTATCTGCTGCGTTCTCAGGCTGACCTTGCCAGATCTGTAGGTATCAGCTCTATCATAATGTTTCCTATCCTAAGGCTCGACTCGGATCTGCATTTGCATTTGAGGTAATGAGGAATGTAGGACGCCCTACTATTGTGCAAGTTCTTTTAAAAGCGAAACAGTATTTTGATGCTACCATAATTCTGACACCCGTAATCTCTACTAAGTAAGGCTATCAGAAAGGTATATGACCTACTTATAAGTGGCCTTTGATGGTGGTGGTGGTGGCATTCGCGTTGGTGGCGGCGTTGAGAAGGAGGAGAGGAAGAAGATAGAACTGCCAATATACAGCTTGAAATTCCTATAGAGCATCAGTGGATATTATGCCGCTTCTGCCAGTTTGATAGTATAGAGGATTAAAGTCACGCAGTACTCACTTGTGGTGCCCATTCTCCGATTGTGTACGCGAGAGCCTACTTCTTTAACGCTTTCCTGTCTCCGGAGGCGTAGACTATTGGCCTCTTGCGTAATCTGATGAGATGGTCTAACTGCCTTCCAGACCTCGCACAGCTTGTTTAAATTGTCCTATAAGAATTCGAGGAACATTCTATAAACATCCATCAAACATCTGTCATCAATACTGTCTCGACATGTACTCGACGTACTAATAAATCACATGGGTAACTGAATATAACCCCAGGAGTCTATTACAATGTGTCTCAAATTATGCGTCCCTCCTTCCAGGTTTCGCGGTCGTCTAGGCAGTAGGTTCGTAACAAGCCGTCTTCTGTCGTACTAGTATTACTATAGCTCCGATTAAACTTTTGAGGCTCCAGCGTCAACATAGATTCAGGCTTGCACCGAACTTACTATATCAGCTGGTTGTTGCATCTGTTGCAGACCTGAACACGATTAGGCAGCACCGCGATGGATGGGATCCATGATGGCAATTTACCGAGAAGAGATGACTCACACTCTGTCCAGTTTCCCGGTTCCAGAACATACTATAAGCGCTTCGAGATCTCTCACACTTTTTGCGCTGCCAGCCCTGTCTCAGATCTTCAGCACTTCAGCGAACAGGCCCCCAAATTTGCCTACACTGTACAGCCAAGGACTGCGCGAAATACATTCGAAAGCTATACCTTCTAGCAGATCTGGACATGCTTTAGGCTACCGCATCAGCCTGTTCGATGTGTTCGAATCTCACCATTTCGACCGTAGTTCCGCGTCACGTGTCACGAGGCCCTGCTATTTGGGGTGTTGTCACGCATCACGGGCCTTCGGTGTTAAGGACAACATAGAAAAAATGAGCTCGAAAATGAGGTAGAAAATGCCAAAAAATCGTCAAAAAAAACTATTTTGCCTCTTAATGTCTTCTAAAACCGCTAGAACATGAGAAATAGGGCTCGGCACCGTATCCGTATAGCCCGTATTTACGGTGACCGTATGTACGGTCCGTAACCGTACCGTCGAGCATATATGCAGCTTCAACCGTATTACGGATACGGTACGGTGCATGGGTTCTAAGGCATATTCTGTCACTAAATTATAAACTTTAGACCTGATATTGGTTCAATATGATCTTATTTCAACATACATCGAATACCATGGTTTAATACATCTTCAGTCACCCTCCAATTCCTATCTAGCTGCAAGGAGAAGGGAAGTGCCCTGTGCTCGGCACTCCCGGATCCACCTGCCGCTGACTCATCAACCGGCCTTTTCGTGGTTCTTTTCATTCCTCATTAGTTTCGGTCCCTGAGAGGCATAAACTGTTCTTTTTATCGTGCATTTATGATTATATATTAATTCAATACAAAAATACTCTGTTACAGTGCATATTTCGTCCTCTGAGTAATTTAGACCTCCGTAACTGTATACCCGCCGTATACGGCCGTACCCGTACTGTCAGAGCTTTTCAGATTTGTTTTACGGTACGGTTACTGTATGGAATTTCCGTATACCTGCTGTAAAGTGTACGGCCGTAACCGTATACTGTACGGTGCCGAGCCCTAATGAGAAATATCAGCGTCTATAGTTTTTACGTTTTTCATCCTCCTGGCCCTTGGCACTTGCTTACTCAACAAATACTTCGTTCCTTGTAATGTGCTGAATAATAGCGCCAGATAGCTCGTGCGATTGAAAATTCCAAGGGGGCAAGTAGTGTTGTGGTTTAACAGATTGAGTCTTGTAATATAGCGCTCGTTCAGCCCTTGTCCGGTGTAGTTTTTTTGTGTCGGTGTTAACATCTTACAATGTCACGCGTTCCCCTCTTCGGAATTACCTCCGACCGAACTTTTTTCGTCACGCTCCAGCCCTTCGGAACTACGGTCGAAATGGTACAGTATTACTGGCAGCCCTGGCATCCGCCCAAACTAAGGTACTTTTAAAGAGTCTACTTATCTCTAAAAATAGTAAAATTGATAGAAATATAATTGCTTATGTTCCTTGCTTATTTTCAGACAACTTTTACCGAGTATATCGATACGACTAAGATTCACACCGTATATCGTCAACCACAGCTCCAATCGGGCTGAAATTTTGTATATAGAATCTTCATAAATTATATTAGTTCACTGTAATACAATTTTGTAGCGAAATTACCAAATAAAAAATGTATTCCTCACTACCTGCGAGTGCCGTAGCAGATGAAAGAATGGGTTTGGAGACCCAGTTTGATGGTCAGAGAGCTCTCTAAGGATATGATGTCTAGTGCACACAAGTGGTCTTATTGAAGGAGAAAGGCCAGGAAGTATGAACTATGCTCTAGATTGCTTTTGGATGTAGCTGGACAAAGGGAATCTTGCTACCCAGACATTTACTTGGAATGAGATGTCTTCTATGGATAATATATTAGTGTATAGAGTATTCCGATACCTGAATGAGTCTCCAAACCTGTTCTTTCATCTGCTACAGTGTTCGCAGGTGTTGAGGATCACATTCTTAAATCGGTATTTTCGCTATAAAATTGTATTACAGTGAACTAATATATTTTATGAAGATTATATATACAAATTTTCAGCCCGATTGGGGCTGTGGTTGACGAACGGCAGTGTTCGCGAGTGTGCAGCGTTGGTATGTGCGAAACAGCCGCCGGGCCGCCGGCCTTACATAATGCAAACGGCTGTAAACCAGTGTCACTCACACGAATCAAGCGAATGTTGGAAAAGGGGAATATTGATTCTACCAGTGACTTTTGTATAAATATGTCCAAGAATATCTACAATGGCACACAAACACCTCCCACTCAGTTTCACGAAACACAACAATTGGTACTCAACATTTCATGAAGTTATTATTCTCTCAACTTGTAAGTTCATTGAAAGTAATCTGATATTGCTTCTTACGGAAGCTCTCTGTCTTAAAGTTGCTGGGCGGAATCGCGGCGGCCCTCTTCTGATGATAACTGTGTCCCAACTCCAACCACCAACCTCCTCCACACCCCCTTCAACGGCTCAATGTGTCGGACATATAACTAGCTTCTGTAATTTCGCAACTGCGTTTACGATGGATTGACTAACCGTTCATTACATTCGCTGATAATATTCTCTACTCAGGAAAATGCAGGTGACGGTATTTTGCAATGCGTGAGCCTCAACAGCAGTACCTGGTGTAAGTAATAATGAGGTATATTCATTTGCATAATAAAAAAAAGGCTAATAATTTATCCCCCTTTCAAGGCGAGTTCCGAGCCTGGAACAATGGTACGCTGTCTTTGGCCCCTGGTGTGGACAATTGCATCGCTGCCATAGCTATTATCGACGCTGGATGTATTATGGTAGGCTCATTATCCCTTCATATCATTAATTCTTTTGACCAATTATAAACTAAACAAGGGGGAGCCAGTTCATACACTTTAGGCGACAGCTCAGCCTTCACTTATCTCTTCAGGCCCGATAGCACTTTTTGCTCCGATATGCCCCAAGGAAATTGATGACATGCTCTTTCGTTCGAATTAGTTTTGTTTGATATTCCTTTTCTTCCACACTTAAATATGAATCTTTTCAAGCCGAGTACGCTGTGCTCTGGTTGCACGTGGGATACCATATAGTCCGAACTGAATCTGCTCCAAGACAAGAAATTATATTATTAAAATCGGTTCGGTCGAAGTACCTGCAATTAAGCGAGTTGGTGATGTGCAATAGGGAATACACTCCTTACTGTCAGTTGTCAGTACCTGTGCACGGATTTCATAGACTGCCAATGATATTCCAGCAATGAAAAAAAATAATCAAATAGACCTAATCGTCAGACTCGTATATTGTAACAAACGGAGAATTTACAAGCAAATCGATGTTCAAGATAGCCTCGTTAGATAAAGCAAAGGACACACCAATGAAAACAACCATGAAACCAGGCACGACTTGAAACCAAAGGAATACTGTCCGACGATCGATCCGCATTACGTATGAGATCAATAGGAAATAAGAATACGGGAAAAAGAAAACAAATCGCGTGATGATACAAGAATATCAAGAAAAGAGATGGGGTTTCAAAGAATATTTCCCGTTGCAGTATTATAGTCGTAGTTTGTTTCAATATCAAATTGCAAGTATTGTGTCATGAATGCGAAGAAGGCAACAAAAGAGGTGTTCGCTCCGACGGAGTTGGCCGGGAATCCGCGTTCTCTTGGCCTACTTCGGGATCATCAGAAGGTGATCGGGCGCCTAGTGGTAGTGTGACGTCATGTTTGCAAATTGGACACTGAACGGCATCTCAGATATGGTTGTGATGAAGGGTAGTAAGGATGCAGACGTACCAGTTTCTTTCGTTGGATGAGCCAATCGTCTACTTCTTCTGTGAGGTTGTTAGTATCGAAAACAACTTTCATATAATGAATAAACAAAAACACATACCCTTATGGAAGATATGCCTGCACGGCAACACCCTAACTTCATCTCCCTTCACAAAGTCTTCCAAGCATATCGCACATTCACCCTGGGTATCATACCAATGACTTTCTTCAGCCGTCAAAGGACCCTCTGCAGATATGACTCCCTCTGAGTCCGTTCTCGACGAAGAAGGCTCAGAAGATCCGGCCGCCCCCTCCTCTAGACTCTGATTCTGATTCTGATCCTGATCCTGTTCTGCCTGATGATCCGGCTCCAATTTGGGTTTATCCAAGAGCTTCTCCAATTCTACCACGGTTTGTTGACCTTCCCATACACGCCATGGAAGGTTGTGGACGACATCTTCGGGTGCACGTTCACGGCGGGCAGCTCGGGCAGCTCGGAGACGGTGGATAAGCAAGGTGGATAATGTCAACATTGAGGGTAGGAATAGGAGGATCAGGAATGTTAGGATTGGGCTGAGAAAGGCGATTAGGAGAGTTGGACAGACAGTAGGATGGGAGTACGTACGAATACCATTCCCAGGTTGATGGGTCGATGGTGATACCAACAGAGACGGTACGGAGGCCCCATGTTGATGTATTGGAGTTCGCAATGAGCGTAGAAAGTTTGTCATACGATGAATGCGTGATGTATACAGAAGGAATTGTAATATCAGATGCGTCTCCTACATATAACCGTTAGAAGGAGACTTCAGTGAAAACACCAACGGGACTCACCAATACTGTACATCTGCACCAACCCATCACCATGCATATCCTGCTCTCTCGTCTCGCCACCAACGACAACACCCTTCGCACCAAACCTCTGCGCTTCCCTAACCTTATCAACAAAGGTGCACCCGCCCCTCATGACCAATGCAATCCACGTCTCGGTCACCTCAGGCTTATGCTTATCCTTCATACACAACTTCGGGCATCCATGTCGCGGCTCCAAGTCCCCAGTTTCCTCCATCGTCGAACCGGCCTCCCAACCCTCACTTCCCGCTCCAGGCCACTCAATCTCGTCCGGGAAATCGACACGATGCTTCCTCTTCTTCTTTCCTCCTTCATCATCATCGTCGCATCGCACACTAAAGTCCTCCACTCGAATCATATATCCCAAGACATTCTCCGCGGGGCCGAATGCCGCGGGTCGTGCACTAAACGTCAGGGCCGGTGTTCTGTCCACCACAGACACCGTCGAATCGTCGCCCCATACCATGCTCCATATCCAGGTCATCATTATTCCAGACGACGAAGAGCGCGATTCAGGATCGACATTCGTGTCATTGAATAATATCCACTGGTCGTTGTTAATGTTATTCTTGGTAGTGGAGTTTGATGGCGCTTCTATTTGGGATACTGGAGAAGCGAGGGACGACAAAATGAGCCCGCAAAGGTATAGAAGTGATAGAGGCAGTCCGCCATGTCGACGAGGGTGTTGTGGGGACATTACAAGGAGGTAGGGGTGAGGATAAGGTACAATATTGGTGGTTAAGCGGGAACCCCCGAGACAGGAGCGGAGTGTCAACGTCACGTGGCTCCAACTCCAATGAAAATATCAAATAATATTAATAAAAATCCTTGGAATTGTAACTTAAGACCTGGCCAAGAACGGGTGTATTAGAGAAAGCCACATATATGTTACAAGAATGTAAGTCCCAAGGATGACAAGAAGAGAGTGAGTAATGTCCATGTGAGAGAAGGCGAAAGAGTCCATCCGAATGAACTGCTACTAGAAAGTGCGAACGTCGTCAGAATGTCTCGTCCCTTGCGAAAGAGCGGAATACTAGACGCACGTTTGTTTGGTTTGTGGTCGGCCGCTGATCTCAACGGTTATGACTGCGACAAGCCCATCTATTGCGGTGATATTATTGGGCCCTCCGCCGACCGAACCAAAGTGATTTATACCATTACTGGAACAAATGGTTAGCGAATTTCTGCATGACATTGTGGGGTGAACATACCTGGTATTTTGCAGCAGACCGCTGCGGTATTCTATTGTTGAGGTATAGGTGTATCCTTCGGAGATTGTCTTTCCGGTGAATTTCGTTGTGTTTGTGAGTGTAGATGTATCAATTGCTGATCCTGTTAAGTTGCCCACTAGCCAATCTCTATAGTAAAAATGGGTCAGATTAATCTCACAGGAATATGGTATGAGACGAACCGGGCAAGGTTGTAGCTGCGAACGGGTTCAGGAGATTAGCGTGCAGGAAAATATGGACGATCCAACTCTACTTGCCCGTCAAAGATGATATCATGACCCTCTATAGAAATGGTTGAGCGAAGGTAATACACGGAGCAGCTATCGTAATTCACCTGCAATAGGCTTTTCATAGGACACACTACTCATTTATTAGTAGAAACTTCATCATTCAGTCACTACACTTACGCCATGAAGATAGCACCGCTATGATAGAAATATCAGGACCTACTAAGTTAACTGAACAAATTCTACTACGTACCTGTCGGCCTGACTTCCATCCTGGACCCAATATCGGAAATGGTTTCCGCCTTCCACGCTCTCTTTACACGATCCTAATGAGGGATCGCCGTAGTTGTAACGAATGACAGCGGTCTCATTCCCTGGACCAACAATAAATAACCGAGGCAAATCCCAGGAACTACTATAAACGTACGTGCACCGTCCCCATCCCCCAGGTTAGCTTCTTGGTGATCGCCTAGATGCTGTCCCAGGCATTCGCCCGAAAAGTTCATGGATCTGCAAGGAAGCTTCAACATTTAGCAATCGCGAGATACATCAGTATACGCACTGGAAGTAATTTAGTAATCCGCCGTTGACTGCCTGTTGCACAAGCACGTCTGGATTCGACTTTGCAGATATAATGGCGTTTAACGGTTCTCCCAAGCCCTCTGGGAAGGTCGTGAATCCTTCCTATATAGCAATCGAAACCTTATTCAGCTGTCTTCATATGACGGGTACAAGGCACGCAACTCACAGTGAGCATTCTTCCTCCATTATCTAAGGGGTTGAAGAACCCTTCGGCTGGGATATTCGCTCGCGATGTCAAAGGCTTCGAATAGGCCATCACGGATGTCCGTGCCAGAAGAAATAGTGGCAGTTTGAAGAATGTGGACGACAGTAACATCGCTGGCCAGCGCGAAGAAGAGAAAGAAAGAAGAGAGCGTTACGTATATACTTACTGAGGTGTCGACGGTCAAAGGAGCGATAAGCAGCTAAATAGGTTCCAATAAGCGCCCAGAACAATTGGGGGCTACAAGGCTGTGTATAATACAATTATATTATACAAGGCCTTCAGATTCGTTAATTTCCTTGTTTGTAATGTTCTTATGTTCTCGTTAGTTGTAGTCGTTCAGACTCGTTCTGCGCAGCGTCCCCAGTTGGTCTCCAGAGTGTAAGTATCGCGGAGAACATGTGGAGCCAGAATTATGATGTACGTTTAATTGACGTTCAAAAATAAGTACAGATTTGCCTTGATTAGAGCGCATGATTGGTAGAAGAAAATAGAACAAGCTTGAGAAGAAGGCTGATTGGGTAACTCAGACAAGAATATATTATTAGGAGGACTACATGAGTATTTTGAGGGTACATATTCCTTATCCGATCCATACTACTATAGCTGCTTGAGCTGTGCATGGTTCGAACGTAAAAAACGAGGTCGTCGTCGCAACCGCCGATACCGTGGGAATATTTTCGCAGTTACTGCAGTCAAGGCTCAAGTTAAGGCTCGTGTGGGGATCATGACTGTTCGGTACACTTGACCGCATGGGATTTCGAGTACGATCGCTCTTTACACGGAAGCTCTTTGAAATCACGTTCAGTGCAGTCACAATTGCTCACCCCAGAATCACGATCGCTGATTACGATTCCGTTGTCAGAACGAGCCCTTAGTCTCATGCCAAGCGGAGCGTCTTGTAACATATGAATCCTCTGTGCATGAGCGCCTAGAAATGTAGCAGAAAAAGCTAATGGTGGAAGTAATATTCTAATCGTTTACAGTTCCGGGTGCACGAGGCAGATCCGTTCTAGCACTGAGCGTTCTATAATAATAATGTTTTTGTAATTCTTGCTACAACTTTCATTTCAACTGAGAAGAAACGACGCAGTGGAAGGAAAGATATGGGAGGAACATGGTCACCCTGCACAGGTAGCTTGTCACAGACCGCTTGCGCTAACACGCAAGCTGGACTGATACCCTTTGTTGATGTATTATTACATTGAATATTTGGTTAAGTCATGCAATGAACAATGCGCTTTCTCATATTATTTTAATTATCTGTCGTTCCTCCTGACTTTACTAAACATCGGAGGTTAGGTAAGTACTAGGCACCGGCATTCGGGTAAGTTTATTATATTCCACTGAAGTTCCTTCTTTTGATTATCCACCCGATCTCACATGTAGGATGTTGCTTGTTACCTGAAGAACAATGGAGCGAACTATTTACGAAGCTTAAGGTCAGTCGCATCTCATCTCGGATGGATCATCCTTCCAACCCGATTCCAATAGTAACTCAGTAGAATTCTCTGAGATACAACCATGTGTAAGTGTGGAATATTCGTGTACTTGTCACGTACTTGTCACTTACGACTTCTTAAGTAGGTGCATTACTCCCATCGTCGGACGTCCTCGAATTATTTTAGGAGCCGAAGATCCCACAATGGGATTGGTATCAGCTTCGAATCCAAGCAGTCCACCAATGTCGTTATAAAAGCCTTTACAACTATCTTCGTGGAAGAGTTCTCCCTCTCAGACATTGAACACTGCTTGAAAGTGCTGAAACTCTGACTCGGACGATGGTAGCTATCTATTCTACTAAACCTGACTTCACTCCAAAGGAGGCAGGAGCCCACATCTTTTCGACGAAAGACCTTTTGGAACTTCCCGCGCCCGAGGCAGGCATTGCAAATCCGGCCGGCGATCTTATCTTCATCGCTGTTAACAGCTACAAGTTCGAGAATAAGAAGTAAATTCACGATCTTTAGAGTTCTCTTCAATCTTTACAGTAGCGCTAATATTGTTTTTATTGTAGGGGAGCGAAACGGATCTATGTAATGCCTCTGCAAAAGGATGCATATCCTTTATCACACGATGTTCCGTATCTCGAGGAGGGAGAAGCATTTTGGATCGACTCTCGGACAATCGGACATGTGACTACTGGGAGTGATAAGAAACAGAAGCTTTCCGCGGTGACCGTCCTCGTCGATCAAGCCCCAACCCAGAGGAAAGTCGCCCTAAGCTCCGCATTAGTGGGATCTTTCCCGACCGATGGTCTAGCAAACTTCAAATACAACCTTGAAGGGGAGGCTTTGGTATTCTCAACCAATGCATGGCCAGAGATGGATTGTGAGTGTTACATAAACGAACTAAGCTGGTAAAATACTTATATTTTACCAAGTAACAACGGCCAAGTTGCAAGATGATGAATACGAAACCCGAGACGGTACGGCTCTAGTCTATGACGATCCATTTGTCCGTCACTGGGACATCCAAATTGGACCCAAGAGGCCTACCTTATTCAGCGCTACTCTTCGGAGGCATCTGAATGAGTGGGTCTTGGAAGGCGATTACATCGCACCCCTTAAAGGAACTGGACACGTGAGATGAGGATGACCAACGGATAATTATTATGTACTAACTTCTATTCCAGGAAACTCCTGTAGAGCCATTTGGAGGGCCAAGCAGCTTCGATATTTCTGCTACCCATATTGCTTATACTGCAAAGGATCCGGAGTTGCCTGTTGCGCTTCATACACGCCAGAATGTAGGTTGCCGCAAACATCGGGGGTTCGCAACTTTAAAGTCATCACTGTTTTAGGTATATATAGTCTCTTTAAAGGGTGGAGAGAAGCCCCGACAACTCACATCTGGCAGCCAAGGTGCAACTGACAGTCCTGTTTTTGGGGCGAACGGGAAGTTTGTTGCATGGACCGAGATGCCCGTGGACAAATATGAATCAGATCGGCGAGTAGTTTATATAGCAAAGAAACAACATCTGGTAACATTGGTTTCCTTTTTAGCTGTCAAGTCATTTTATATGATTTGGAGAAGAATATTCGAATGTCACTAACTCCAACTTGGGACCGCTCCGCGAATCGTCTTGCGGTAAGTAAAATCCATCTTATTTATTATGTAGTTGCCTCTGATGAATCTCTGCTGCTATAGTTCTCTCCGGATGGAACTGTTCTTTATATCTCAGCTCGAGAACATACCCGGGCCAAAGTCTTCAAACTCCCTCTGCCTTCTTCCCTCCAGTCCCTCGATCCAAAGTCCATCCCGGAACCTACCCTCATCACCCAGTCCTACTCAGCTATCGGCATACAACCTCTTTCAAATGACCGCCTTCTATTCACTCGAACAACCATCTCTTCTCCTAACGATGTCTATCTTCTTTCCAATATTAGCACAAATCCTGAAGTGGAACGGATCACACGTTTTACCGAAGACAGTTTGAAAGGCAAGACCTTAGAGCAGCCTGATGATTTTTGGTTTGAGGGCGCCGATGGAAAACAGGTTCATGCATTCGTGCTTCCCCCCAAGGGATATAGACAGCTTTCCAAGGAAGAAAGGGAAGGGAAGAAGTGGCCAGTTTTGTTTTTGATTCATGGTGGGCCTCAATGTAAGTCTTTCCGGTATTAACTTGAGCCGCTGTGCTCACTTGGCGTAAATTTCAACAGATGCCTGGTGGGACGATTGGGATGTCCGGTGGAACTTCAATAGTGAGGTTATGCTTATTTGCGTTATTACTCCTTGAAATTAATCATTTCGATAGTCTTCGCTAACCAAGGCTATTTCGTGGTCGCTCCAAACCCAACGGGTTCTTTATCCTTTGGACAAGGTATATATATATGCAGATCATTACTCTTCTGATTCAATTTGTTAAATATTTCTAAAGAATTCACGGACCGGATCCATGAGAACTACGGAACTCGACCTTTCGAAGACTTTCAAAGAGGATGGAAGGCCGTGAAGGAGCAGTATCCAGAGGTATTGTGGTTAAGGTTGGCTTCTTGTTCGTGACACTCAATTTCTTCTTCCCTTAGATCGATGGCAAGAACGCTATCGCAGCCGGCCATAGTTGGGGCGGCTTTGCTATTCAGTAAGGATTTTTTTAACTAAAGTGGTACTGATATTTATTTTTATAGCTGGATTCAAGGTCATCCTGAATATAACTTCGGCTTCAAGGCAGCCATATGTGAAGCTGGAGTAAGATTGCTGTCTTTTGTCGATCGGGCTTAGATCCTAACAATCCTTCCAGATGTTCGACACTCGATATTTCAGCCTGGCTACTGAAGAACTATACTTTGTGAGCTTTTAAGGTATTACCGAGGCATCTACTTATATTGCTTCCATACAATAGCTTGAATGGGATCTTGGCGGATCAATATTTACAGAGAAAGGAAAGGAAATGGCTAACAAGTTAGTATCACTGTGGCTTCTTTGGCTGGTAAATTCTTAAAGATACTGAACCTACTAAATAGGTTCAATCCTGCTAACTTCATTGATAATTTCTTCCTTCCCGAACTCATTATTCACGGATCGAAGGATTATCGCGTTCCAGAAACAGAGGCCTTTTCTGTGTTCAACCTTCTCAGAGCGTAAGCCTTAGTAATAGCTGTGTATGCAGATCGTTAATCATTCAAGGTACCTTTAGACACGGAATAGATAGTAGGTTGGTACTATTCCCAGACGCAAACCATATGGTCTGTGACTCCCCGAATTTGTAAGTTATCCCTCAATCCTGCGATTTATTTGCTTACCGAAATATTAGATCACGCTGGTATCACGAAATATTGAGATGGATGTCAAAATATACGAGTAACTAACACATACTCAACGCTTTGACTCTTCTTCAATATTGTATATAGTTTAATACTATTCGGAAAAGATCCGGCGTGAACGGATATCTTCTCACTGTAAGCCTGCATACTCCTTAGGTTTCACAGCTGGACCGTGTGGGTATACCGCAGTGTCCGTTTCAGGAAGATTGCTCCCAAAGAATTCTTTTGCTTAGTAAATCGATTAAGTATTCAATTATTGTGAAGAGATTTTATGGTGACTCGACCTAAGATCTGAGATTTGCTCATATTTAAGTAAGAACTTTACGCCAATTTGTCAATATTTTTTTTCAATAAAATAATGAAGCCTTACTTTGCTTCAGAAAAAATCAATCTATAAAACAGGTAGGATCGATATCATTTTATCCGAAGACAGCAAGCAATTGCGTATGACAGGGAAGGAAGATTACGTACGCCGGGGAACTCCGACACTTGGTCGTCGCATGGGCACTTCACTGAACATGTGGGCCTGTATTGCACTCCTTTCCACGACCCTAACAGCAGTTTGGGGATCCCAATATCCATTAACAATGCCTGATACACCCCACATTCCCCAAGTGAACGCCACGTTCAAGGAAGGACCGGATGTGTTCTCGCCCAAGGATCTCGTTCAACTCTCTAGACCAGATTCGGGTGTTGCGAATCCTACCGGAGATTTGGCTTTCATATCGCTCAGCAAATACTCTTTTGAGGAGAGGAAGTAGGTCAATGCCGTTGACCCTGAAGGATTAGACTAAAATACATAATTTCATGAAGGACCGACAAGAAGCTCCAGGTTTTCCCCATTCAACCCAACGCGGCCTCAGCAAAGTTTCTCGACTTGAAAGATGGTGAAGCGTTTTGGCTGGATGCCCGAACACTCGCCCATGTTGTGTCAGCCGACGAGGGCAAGTCTCAGGAGGTATACGCGGTTTCGGTGCAAGATGATGCCAGCCAAGGCGTCAAGTTTGCCTCCGAACCAGCGTTGATCGGGAAGTTCCCGGCGACTGGTTTAACCAATTTCAAGTACTCTGTAGAGGCTTCCACTTTGGTCTTTTCTGCTTATGTTTGGCCTGATACGAACCGTACGAGATTTACTGCGTCTGTTTTCGACAAAGACTGACTTTAAACAGTGAACACCGTGAAGGAACAAGATGAAGCCTATGAAAACCGCGGAACAACAGCACTTGTGTACGACAATGCCTATGTTCGCCATTGGGATACTTGGGCCGGACCAAAGAGATCGACATTGTTCACCGTCGGTTTGAAGAAAGAGAATGATAAATGGGTCCTTGGAGATAATTATCTGGCTCCATTAAATGGCACGAACCACGTAAGGTTGTTCTCATTAACTAGTAGCAAGGCTTATGCTGTCGCTAGAATACCCCGGTGGAACCATTTGGTGGAACCGACAATTTTGACATTTCTTCCAAACATATTATCTATACCACCAAAGATCCTTCAGTCCCAGAAGCGTGGCATACGAGACAAAACGTAAAATTTTAAGTACTATGCGTCTTTTAGTTTAATCCAACTAACATTTCATACAGATTTACCTTGTTCCTCTGAAAGGCGGCGAAAAGCCCAAGCAATTGACGACTGGCAATCAAGGCGCCACCAATAGTCCAGTATTTAACCTTCAGGGAACCAAGGTGGCTTGGACTGAAATGGCTGAGGACGGAAATGAATCCGATAGGTATATATTATTTATAATTATATAGCCTCGACTAATGCTTCGCAGAGCAAAGATTGTTGTTTACGATCTTGAGAAAGATATTCGTTTCACGCTCACGCCCACTTGGGATCGCTCTGCCGGGGAAATCAAGGTAAGCCAAACATTTCGCGTACATTACAAGGTTTTCTCACTGAGTTTTATCCTGTAGTTCTCTCCTTACGGCGAAAGTATTATTTTCTCCGCGGGAGATTTGGCTCGCGTCAAATTATTTATCATTAAAGTTCCTGCAACCCCTTCAGCCTCCGATGGCTCCGTTTCTGTTGACGACCCGATCGCTCTCACGCAGAATGGTGCGATTGGTTCATTGCAACCACTCTCTGATGGTCGTGTGCTTTTCACGAAATCATCTCTTACGTCTCCGAATGACGTTTTCCTTTTATCCGGATTGAATACTCCAGAAAATCCGCTTAAGATAGAACAAATTACACGGTTTACTGAAGAAGAGCTTAAAGGAAAAGACCTTGCTGCGGGGGAAGACTTCTGGAGCGACGGGGCTGACGGATTCAAAGTGCAAAGCTGGTTGATCAAGCCCAAAGGTTTCGACCCATCGTCTAAGAAAAAATGGCCCGTAGTATTTTTGGTTCATGGAGGACCTCAATGTAAGCAAATATAAACTACTAACATTCTTCCACTAATGTGATTTATCTCATTACTTAGCTGCATGGAGTGACCAATGGTCGACCAGATGGAATCCGAACGGTAAGGTGTTTTGATATACGTAATTGTCACATTTATTTATTGGCGCGTATATAGTCTTTGCACAACAAGGATACTTTGTCATAGCGCCTAATCCCACCGGTTCAACTACATTCGGTCAAGGTCAGTTTCCTTCCCTGACATTTACCGACCTATTTCTCTTATTGTTATTATTTTTCTAGAATTCACGGATCGTATCTCCGAAGATTGGGGTGGCAGACCGTTTGTTGATCTTAAAGCCGTGTGGAAAAATGCTTTGGAACTTTACCCACAGGTAGATAGAAGCTATACTTCCGCATACCCTATTTTTTATAAAAATATTTCACCCAAATTAGATTGATGCGGACAATGCAGTCGCAGCCGGCGCTAGTTGGGGAGGATTCGCCATGAAGTGAGTTTCCCAGTACTATGTTTGCCGGAAGCAATTGATAACTCGGTCATAACTGTAGTTGGATCCAGGGTCATCCTGAATATGAATTCGGATTCAAGGCGTTCGTGTGTCATGATGGGGTATGAACTTTTCTATCTTCGCGATGTCTAGGACCAACCCAGCTGTTTTAGGTTTTCGATTCGAGGACAAATGGATTTGCCACAGAAGAACTCTACTTTGTACGTCATTTCCAGCCATTTATCTTTAATATACCCACATATCTCTCAGTTCAATCACGAATTCGGTGGACCGCCATGGACTGAGAAGGGTCGGATTTTAACGGAAAAGTCAGTATTCTATTTTGCTCATTCACATACACGGCTCACGATAGATTTTCCCGACTTTAAGATACAACCCCGCCAACTTTATTCAGCACTTTTCCGCTCCACACTTGCTTATTCATGGCTCGCGCGATTATAGGCTTCCTGAGACTGAAAGTCTCGGTTGCTTCAACGCGTTGCAACAGTATGTCTCTATTCTCTCACGATATTACTCCACCGTGAGCTCACAAAATGTCTTTACTCTATTACTTAGACGCGGTATCCCTAGTCGACTTGTTATCTTCCCAGACGAGAATCACTTCGTGTTGAAGCCTGAGAATAGGTGAGCTGTGCATCCGAAATACCCCGTGCCTGAAAGATGCCAATGCTTATTTTGTCTTCCATCAGTTTGAAATGGCATATGGAAGTATTCGGATGGTTTGCCAAATATACAAAACAGTAAGCTTCGGTCATGGACTCTTGACGAGATGTAGCTATTTTGTCGTGTATATTATGTTGACTCTGACAAAGAACAATTTGGGTCTTTGAAGTCTGATGTTGCGACTTGTTGCGAACGGGTTTAACGACGAAATCAGTTAGGCCTATTTCGTCATTGCTGCGCGGCAAAAAAAGAAGCTGCTAATAGCTTCCACTTTCGTTCATCGGGGCTGACGATGATGTTCCAAAATTATTAGCGTTGGAATGCCATGAGAACGAGGTGCCTATAGTTACTGATAAAGCTAGTTATGTATGCCCAATGAAGAACTATTGCTAAACGACTCAATAGGATCTAACAAGTATATAATAACGAAGGACTCATATATCGTTACATCTCCCGGACGGTCGCAGTTGCTCTCTTACTCAGCATAATTTCGAAACTGAACCGGTTTAGACGGAGTAATATTTCTAGCAAATTCGGTTACGCAGCTACGGGACTCTGGTTCGCGGGCCTCAGTTCACTTGCATATATATATCCGGCAACTGGTATCAAAAACTATCTTCAGATTACCCCATCCAGTGCATGATCATCTTTGCTTCCTCATAAATCATAGCGCTTGCAGTGACAAGTGGAGCATGTCCTAAACTGCGGTGTTCCTAAAATATATGCTATGAGGATTTGGAATACTACTGCAAAGCGAGTGGTTGAAGCAGGAATTTATCTTCAGTTATTCTCAGCTAAACTAAAGATACATTGTTTAAATTTATAAACGAGGTTGTTATATTTTTGGTCTTGATTAAGCATATATGCATAACACGGCGGTCAGATGCGGTGAATGAATCCGTGCCAGCCCTAGTTCGTTTCTATCTTGAACCGCATGCCTATCCATTGTCTGGGTTCAGCACCAGAATATCAATCAAGTTGTTTTCTTAGCAAGTCTTTCAAGAGGAATTGCTGTTTAGCCATTGGGTACCTAATCTTTGCATGCCTGTCTTTCGTCGCAGACCCATCTTCCCATCCCTCGCAAAGACAGCTACACGGCATCAGTTGCAACGAATTGCATATCATATACACCTTTGAGGATTGGTTGCTAGCATGTACTCAGTGATATTAGGGCAGACCAGCTATCTTCGATGGTCGTCAAAAAGCTGTATAAATACGAGGCCGCTGAACTGCACTATTCCCCATCCTCTCCGGGATACACCATACCAGGTTCACCAGGTTCTACAAGTTCGAAATGGGTTTTGCATCTCTCATCTCCTTCGTCGGTCTCTCTGTCGCAGCCGTTCAGGCAGCCAACTTCAAGCGCGTTGCCTGCCCCGATGGCAAGAACACTGCTACCAACGCTGTCTGTTGTGACTTCTTCGCTCTGCGCGATGACCTCCAGGCCAACTTGTATGTTGAACATACATGCGGGGGTGACAGCATTAATCCAGTAATTCTCTAGGTTCGATAACCAGTGCGGTGAAGATACCCATGAAGTCGTTCGCTTGACTTTCCGTAAGGACTAGGGCATCCTGCATTGAACAGCTGCATTTCTCTAACCGTTAAATCTCTAGATGACGCTATCGCCTTCTCAGAGTCCCTTAAAAGCCAGGGCAAGCCTGCCGGTGGAGGAGCAGACGGCTCCATGCTTATTTTCCCGAACGTCGAGCCCAACTTCTCCGCCAACCTCGGTATCTCTGATTCTGTCGATGCGCTTCTTCCTTTCCTGGCCAAGCACAACACTATCTCTGCTGGTGACCTCATCCAGTTCGCAGGCGCTGTTGGAATTAGCAACTGTCCTGGAGCCCCTCGATTGGAGTTCTTGGCTGGTCGTCCCAACGCGACTGCCCCCGCTCCCGATGGCCTTATCCCGGAACCACAGGACTCTGTGGACACCATTATCTCCCGTTTTGCCGACGGTGGAGGATTTACTCCAGAGGAAATTATTGCCTTGCTCTCATCCCACTCGATTGCTCGCGCTGACCATGTTGACCCAACTTTGAACGCGGCTCCTTTCGATTCCACTCCTTTCACTTTTGACACCCAAATCTTCGTCGAGGTCTTGCTCAAGGGAGTTGGCTTCCCCGGAATCGCAAACAACACTGGTAAGTGATTTATATTTAAACTGTAATATTAAAATACTCACTACTAAACAGGTGAAGTCGAATCTCCTCTTCCATTGACTCAGGGTGAAGATGTTGGTGAACTTCGTCTCCAATCCGATTTCGCACTTGCTCGCGGTCCGTGAAGCTCATCTGTTAAAAAAACTCTCATCATTGATATTCTATAACAGACCCAAGGACTGCATGCACCTGGCAAGGGTTCGTTAACGAGCAGGAAAAAATGGCTAGTGCCTTCCAGGCTGCCATGGCCAAGCTCGCTGTTGTCGCCCAAGACACGTCCAAGTTAATTGACTGCTCAGAAGTCATTCCTGAGCCTGTTCCGGCCTCAGGAAAACCTGCAACGTGAGTATTATACATCATAATACTTTTAATTATTTACTAATTCATTTGGGCCTTAGTTTCCCTGCTACTAAGACCAAGGCAGATATTCAGCAAGCTTGCGCTGCTTCCCCATTCCCTAGCCTTGCGTCCGACCCCGGCTCAGTGGAGACATTAATTCCGTGAGTAATTAATCCTCAATAGCAATTATAGTACTCTGACGATAAATGAATTTATAGCCACTGCCCTGACGGTGAAACCAGCTGCGACTCCAGTTGAAGTGTCAAAAGAGATATTTATTCAGTGATTATTTTATAGCTCCCCCTCGCTTTATACCTTTCCGCTCGTTTTACACTGTTAGTTTATAACAAAAATGAAAATGAAATACACTGTTCTGAGTTTCCTTACTTTCACGGACTCTGACTGAGGAGCGCGAGAATCGATACCCGAGATGCACCTTCATTCGAAAGTCCCATTGTTCCAAAAACAGGAACTCGGCTCATATTGAAGGCTGTGACAGATGTGACAGTACGTATCTAAGTCACTTTCTCCCACCCTTGTGGTGCGGTTTTCTATTTCTTCGAAATCCAATGTCAGCGCAAGAAGAACATGGCCATGTATATAAACTACCTGGAATTATTAAGGAGCTAGCGGACGAAGTCACAAGCCGGGATAATCAAATTCGTGCTATTCGTGCAAGCCTTACAGAAGAACTTTCTGCGGTGAAAGAGGAAAGAGATGTCTTGCGTGCCGAGCGAGATGAGAGTAAGAGACTAGCGAAACAATATGAGGCAGAAATGAAGCAGTCCCATGAAATTACCGCGAAAGAGATGCAGCTTATTGGGATGAAGGCGATGGCACGGCAGGAGAGTGTAGATGCGGAGCATGCGATTGAGGCTACACAGCTGCAGATGAAGGTAGGAACTCGAGCGTTTATGTGGTATTCTTGTTAAATGCGATTTGCTTAGATTAAACAACTGGAAGAAGCGGCCAGTATCCTATTCCTTCACCGTTGTTGCGCGAATGCTGATGGAGTCTGGTCCGGTCATTAGGCTCTCCACCGGGAAGAGGTTATAACTCAACTACGCACTGAGATGTCGGGACTACGCACCGAGGTGTTGGAATGGAAAGGCCGATACCTTACCTTGGTGGATGATTCAAAACGACAGTCACAGAGTTGGAATGAACTCACGAAGGCAGTGGATAAGCTGGAAGGCATGTTCCAATCGGTGCGTAGCTCTCTGACGCTGTTGAATCATTCATTGATTTTCATTGATTTTCTCTTTGGTAACATCTAATCCAGGCATCACCATCAATCGCTGTAGCTTCGCCGTTAAAAGAACAGTGTGCATCATCCAATGGCACACCACGACAGCCCAGACCTGGGCACTCGACATTACCTGCTTCCGGATCCTCCAAGCAACCAATGTCTCAACAGCAACCACATCGAAAAAACGTAGTTCCTAACGGAAATGTAGCCAATGCTCGTCCACAACAGCGCCAGCGTAGTCCCAATTCGTCTACAATAAAGAAAACATCTCAGTCCACTGCACCTGATCGCGTGCTAATTAGAGCAGAATATGAAGTGAAATTAGAGGATGATGGGTCAGAAACAGTGCTCGGCCGTCAGTCGCCGTCGGACGCCTCGGGTTCTAAACGCTCAGCTCCGGAGGACAGTGACGAGGACGAACTGGCTCCTAAACGACGGCGCACAGACTCACAAAGACGGAGTGTTCGTCGCGTTGTACAGGATGACGACGGCTCTGAGTCGGCCGAAGAACGAAGTCAGGACGACGACGACGACGAGATGGCTATTGGAGCGGAGGTATGTGATCCCTTACAAGTATCGTGTTCGAGTATTGAATTGGATTTACAGGATAACCATAAGGAGATATATGGTCATAGGCGTGTCAATGTTCGTGAAGTGCCCTTGGAACCTAGAACACCGCAACGATCTTCCGCTCGTGGTCCTCTGGGATCAGGCAATTCCTCGGGGAAGAAACGTAAACCTGAAGCATCGATTGCTCATTCCAATCGCACAGCGGCTCCGTTAAGAACAAGGCGATAACTTCTTAGATCTATCATGCAAAATTGGTTTTTTTTTTTGGTTATCATCAGAAAGTTGTTGTATCTTGTTTTGTCTATTTAACATTATTGCTATAAGTTGTCGTGTAACTGTATCATAATATTCTGGAAATAGGAGCTCCCTCCGTGATTATACAAAGAAAAGAAAGAAAAAGCTACAATTAGGTATTCCATTAAGTACATGGTTTTGTTATAGTGCTATAAATGGTCCATAATGGTTATGCAGAACTCCTGCGTCCCCATCGAGTATCAATCAGCAGATTGAGACCAAATGGCCGTAAGTCATATATCGGTTGAATCTGGAAAATCGAGGACACCCCTGTAGCATTCGTAACTGGCGAAGGGGCGATAGGCTCCGGCTGAGGAGCAGGGGGCTCAGCCTTGTCGGATTTTGGCGATCGAAATGATTTGAAAGGAAATCCACGAGATAATGAAGATAATCCCCAGCTACTGGTGGTCTGATTATTGCTGGTATTTTCCTGGCTCTCCTTCTCCTTTTCTTTCTCCTTCTCCTTCTCCGCTGCTGATGATAACTTGAAGATCCAGATTTTCCAAAAGTGCAATCTAGATGACTCGGTCCCATCCTCAGCATCCTGAGCTACGATGACGCGCTTCGAGCTCTGTACTCCGAGTGTACGCGAGATGCTGGATAATTGCCACGAAGTCGCGTTGAGTGGGTCGAAGAGACGACCATGAGAAAGTTCGCACCAACAGCGGTCCGAGAGCGTGGTAAGCTTGGGAACCGGGATAAGTTGATTTTCTGTGATGGCTTTCTCGTCTATCCCAGTTGTATTGGGCAGATAAAGGAGAGGCAGGGTCTCCGAAACATTGGTTAAGGTGGACTGGAAAAGGGTGTGCGTTGGAACTGGTTGCCAATAACATGATGATGTAAAGAGGGCGGTAAGTAAGATGATGCAGTAAAAGCTGTAAGTTTGGTCAGTAAATGTAAAAAAGAGAAGAAAAGCAGGTTACGCGTACCAAGGTCGGGCTTGCAGCGTGAGGGAAACCAAGAACAAAAGCAAGAAGTAGGGAGGCGCTATAGGTAATGGGAGAAGTAGTAACGGTAAAAACCAGCGTGTACACCTGAATACCATGATTACTTTCTGCTGTACGAGGTTTAGAGCAGTGCTTACCACATAGTGGATGTGGACTGTGGCAAGTCACAGTGGCGCGGTTAATCGCGCTGTGGTGCTATATGGGTCCACTTCCAAATTCGGCGATAAGCAGTATTCCCCTATGATTTCACAATGTTTCTACGACCAATACACGGAATTCTGGCTCTATACTCCCTCTTCAGCAGGACTGAGATGAAAGCTGCGGTATGCGCAGTCTCTGGGTATAGAATTATAGCAATTATACTTAGACTCAGATGATCAAACGGAGTTGCCCCTACCGACGCCAATCATCGGAGTCTAAAGGGATACAGCTAGCTTGATGCCTCTGCTCCCACTTGCCTTTTCCAATTAGCTTTCACTTATTCACTTTTCTTCTTTATCTGGCTCGGTTCCAGCCTTTGTCGGAGCGTTTGTCTCCCTGTATTCAACCTTCATTCCCTTCTTGTCATGGCGTCGAACGCCTTGGGCTCTCCGTCCCTGAGCCAACAACCCATAGCTTCCTCAAGCATCTCCTTGTCACGACCAGAGACGAGGACTAACGAACACGAACGACGACATCAAGCGGGACCTCTACCCGTCAAGGCCCCGCTACTGGTGGGCGAGATTGGGTACGCTGAATTCCATGAGGAGACGGACCTAGCGGATGTGAACCTCAACAACGATTCCACGGAGGGTCTCAACCCAGCTGAAGCTGATGCTCGCATTGGACGACACCCAGCGGATAGGTCATATGTCGATCTGCCAGCTCAAACATCCCAACCGCCGTCTTCAAGGTCTCCGAGTCGACCAGCGGCTGGACGACCTACAAGTCCAGCCTCGGACACCGCCTCATCCATGAACATGCCCATAAAACCTCTGAAGGCGCGGACCTGCCTCAAGGGAAAGATTGCCGGCGTTAGCGTGAAGGCTATCTTGTACGTTGTACTATTCGCAACTCTCCTCGCAGGGACAATTGTTGGATGGGTATTGGCGGCGTTACATATCAGCAGCATAAACAGCTCCAATCCGACGACCATATCGCCCATCTTCCTCCATTTGATATTCGCTGTCCTCGTCCTTGTATTCCTAGTATTCATCGAACGCTCAACATTCCGAGTTCGCGCTGAACGTTACGCGCATGTGCATCCCGGACAGATGCTGCCATCGCACCGTCGCAATATGCCTTCTACGGATCCTAATAATCTCGCATATGCGCCTTGGAACCGCCCTTCGCTACCTACGTATGCTGCGGCATTGGGTTTCCGGGGTACAGGAGACGTCGAGGACGCCCTTATCGCAGGCCCTGCTCCGCCTGCATATGGGAATACCAGAGGAAGCACCCTCCTGTTGGCAAACCTTATGCGCAACTCTCGCGCCAGTAATCGGGTGCCAGAAAGTGTCCAGGATGACGCCGCGAGTGTTAGGACCTTGGACAGGAGGATAAGCACTCGCAGTTTACCAATACCATATGACGAGTCCGAACACCAAGAAGACGCTCGACGAGCTCAGACGTTGGCAGAAACATTGGCTCATTTGGAAGAAAGACGTTAACAGGTGAGTGGTATTCTCTGAATTCCTGGTTTAATAATGTATGTTAATACCGCTTCCAGTCGTGAAAGTAAGATAAGTATGATAGAATGCTAAGTTAATTGTTCAAACTTTGCGTGGACGATAGTTGCTTGATTTATGGAGAGCTTTTTATTGTATTTGAGATGTCGTTTGAGTGGGGGCGTCCCAATGTATTATGAATGTTCCAATACTCTAACTGTCATGAACGGCCGGACCGCAGGATCATGATCTGTGAAGTTAATAAAAAGCATATATATTGATACTTATCAAATATTTGTGCCGTCTCGTCATCGCGAAAGCTGTACACACCGATCTGACGTCGGTGCTTCTTTTAAATGGTGGAACGCCCAATCGCTGCCTCAGGATGACACGCATGAGGAGACTGGCTCTAAAGTTGAACATCTATTTAGATAGTAGGGTTCACTCTAAACAAGCATGTAACATCAGTAGCTCTGTAGCCCGTACATTACCCATTCATATACACCCAGGAAGACAGATCCTCCAGCAGAAATCCATAACGTTCGTGGTACAACTCCAGAGAAAAGGACACGCCAACCTTCACTCCGTCGTATTTGGAGGAATTGTTTGTAGAACGTGGATTTTGCTGCGCCTTTCTATAGGAAATAAAAATAAACCGGGATTATGGCCTGCTTCGGAGATATCAAAAAATTACTTACTCTTACATCTAACATTACTCGTGTTTTGAGTACATCTAGAGGCGTTGTCGCAGCCGCCGCGATGCCACCTGCGACACATCCACAGATGGCGGCCTCGTGAGCGTATAATGGTTCATGGTTGATAGCTCTTCCTAATCGCTTTTTGAATAATTCATAAAGAGGAAACTGTATTGATGTAAAGGGTATCTTTCATAGTGGATTCAGTAAGCTGTTTATTAGTCCTCATTTCCCACATACCTCTCGCATGACGGTAATCCCAAATCCGCGATAAAATCCACGGATGCCTTCGGCGTTAAAGGTATTCTTAGCCGCTATAAAGGATGATGTTTTTCCAAATGTAGACGTTTGAGAACGTGTTTTGACAACCTCTGTTGGAACACGGATCAAACATGCTGCCTTGCGCGATATGAGATCGTTTGAAGTAAGGTGAAAATAAAAAGACTGACTACTTCTCCTGCAGAGGCTGATATAATATGTGTTACAGGAGCCAAATGCTCAGGAATAGGTAATCGTTGTTTCAGAGCATCGTAAACGGTGAAAAAGGTTGCCGCTAAGCAACAATCCAGATAATTAATCCAACGCGCAACTTCAAGACAATCGTATGCTCACCTGCAGGTGCGCTCCCAACTACAACACTTCCAATACCCTGATAAATTCCTCTGAATCCTCCCGCTGTAAGAAATCCTTGGGGTGCTTGCAAGCGAGTTTTCACCGTATCAATTGGGAAGAAAAGAAGATCGACAGATATCCCAGCGGCTGCACCAGCCTAAAGAATGTGTAGTAAATAATAAAACAGCTTAAATAGTTACATACAATAAGAGATTGTGTGAAGGTCGGTGCTGGGCTTGAGTCTGTCATGTCCAATTTTATTGCCGCAGAAGTGGAACGCCAACCTGTGGGTGCTTATGAACGCGTTTGGATTCTGATGGAAGATTTGGTTCCGTCATCCACCGCCAACGCCAACCGACTTAGTGGTTTGCCCGCCCACATAAAAGTTTGACATAAATGTGGCTGGGGGCTACCCCCATACGCCATTTACTCCGAGGTTACCGAGTAGTCGAGCCTGCACTTAGGGAATGACCGGGCGGTTGCGAGCCTGCTATGGCGGAGCATAGTTTCGCAAACTCCCTGCCCTAGCCGGGATTGAACCCACGGCCTTGCCAACCCCCAGCTACATTTATGCGCTGACTTAGCGGTTTGCCCGCCCACATAAAAGTTTGACAAACCCCATATTTTAACAGAGCTGTCAAGAACCTAGAAGACACATGTGCGCTCTGACTCGGAAGCAAATCACTCCTATGTAGGATGCCTCCTTTCAGGGTCCGCTATAAATAAGCCCAATAAATATGACTAACCTTCCTAGTCACTTGATCTACCTTGTGGTCTCGAAGCTTTGAATGCGAACGTTCGTATCCAGTTGTCATATATAACATATGCACCTCTGGTTCACTCCTTTAACCAACCCTCATGATCATCCTATCTTCAGTGAGCGCCCTGCTCCAAGGGCTCTTCGTCGTCAACGCTCTTGGGTTCTCCATGTCTTCAAATGCTCTTCTGAATCCCGTGAAAATGGCGCAGCATTTGGAAGCGGGAAAACCAATTCTAGGTTTTAATAATCTTATTCGATGCAATTTTCAAGGCCCCTGACTTGATTTGATTTAGGCGAATTTACAAGCCCGAAGACTCCTTTGGCAAGCTGGATGTCAACTGTACATGATTCTACACAGATAACAGCCATTAATGTACCCGGGACGCACGATACCTGTACATGTGAGTTATGCTTTAGCTTTCAGGGGTGAACTGGGGTTTATTGTTTTCAAGGGAATTATACAGGACCGGATGAATCCACGTACAGAACTCAGGTAGGACTTGCAATAGGTCTCTTGAGAATTATACCCTCTAATAGCATGTCTTAATTAAATCTACGCACGTTATTAGGATCGATCTGTCTTCGATCAACTGAATTCGGGCATTCGCTTCCTGGACATTCGTTTTGGGCTGGATGAAAATACGGGCGTATTGAGAGTTTATCATGGTAACATAAGTCTCCTTTTCTTTTTTTCGTCCTACTTGACTAATCAATATGAACCGCTAAAGCCGACACGTTACTGAGTAGTACAGCGTCCCTCGAGGATGTGCTGTGGGGATTATATTTCTTCCTCGATCACCATCCCAGCGAAACGTTACTTGTTTCGATGAAAGTAGACCATGGAGATAATTCAGACTCTGTTCAACAGACCGCTCTGTCTTACATCACCGGGTCGGATGTCAGTACTTATTGGATCCAGAGTACTTCAGTAAGTTGCTCATGCTAATGCTGTACTCCCACAACACTGTTGACTGAATATTCGGTATTAGCTCCCACAATCCTTGAAGGCAGCACGCGGAAAAATAATTCTATTTCGTCGGTTCGGGCTCGACACGCAGTTCACGCCTGTTGGCATAAACGTTGCTTCCGGATGGACGGATAACAATGGCGACTTCAGTATAGCATATAATGGTAATCAAACTGCCTACATTGAAGACTTATACCAATTGAACGGAGATGCACCTGAGGTCTCTCCTTTCACGAAAGTGGAAACAAAGTTTACGGCTATAACGACTCACATTGAGAACTCGAGGGCAGCATCAAACACTACGCAAGTCTTCATTTCCTTTGCCAGCGGTTATGGTGATGGAGTGGGAGATGTTTTATCGCCTAGAGTAAGTGTGCATTACATACGGGGGAATTTGTATTGATTTAGTATTAAACAGGGATTAGCGGAAGGAAACACGACGCTCGGAATTGTAGGAATTAATGCTAAGATGAATAGTTGGTTGTCAACCCAGAAGAAAGCGTCCCGAATGGGTATCGTTCTTTATGACTTCTTCGAGTCAGAACCTGGGATGGTGCAGAAGACTATAGGTTTATAGAAAACCATTGTAAAATTGTCTTTTTCCTGGATTCCCCGAATATTAGTAGTAGCTACTGCTCAGAGTGAAGAGCTTCACTCTGAGCCTTGAAACTACATATAGTATTCCTCGAAATGAGAGTTCTACTCCAATAAATTTCGACTACTAATTAGTAGTATCTCCTAATCGTAGGTGTATCCTCCTGGTTCATTAAGACTGACCGGCTTATCAAGCAAGGTTCAGTGCGTCAGCTCTAATAGTTCTAATATATACACACAAATATTATTTTGCCTACCAGTCATGAAGGAGGA
Source organism: Sphaerobolus stellatus SS14 (assembly GCA_000827215.1). Classification (NCBI taxonomy): domain Eukaryota; kingdom Fungi; phylum Basidiomycota; class Agaricomycetes; order Geastrales; family Sphaerobolaceae; genus Sphaerobolus; species Sphaerobolus stellatus. Next base: position 1,952,609 of record KN837079.1, read on the forward strand.
TTGTTCAAATGCAATATAAGAGACCGGCCCTGCTATCTCTTCTGATGTTCTAAGTCTATTCATATTACTCTCTGCAGCCCACTGGTATTCGAAAGTTAACTGTTATGCATCACAAACTAATCAAATACACTCACAGAAGTGAATAGAGCCTTTCTAGTGGTCTCTACTTCGGTTGCACCGTTTGCCTTGCGTAGCTGTCTCTACAACCTTTTCTACTTAGTGCGCGATTGCGATGTCAGTTTCTGTATATAGTCTTTGGGTCATTAAAGAGCTTTACATAATGGTGTGTGGATGACACCAGGGGCATATGCATTAACAGTGATGTCATGCTGTCGCAGTTCAGCCGCTATATCTGAGGCTTCAGTATAATTGTATATAAACATATAAATGCTTATCCAAGGACTGAGTTAGGCCCCGAATGCCAAATTTGCTTGTACTGTAGGCTGCATAATCGGGAGCACCTGATACTCAACGGTCGGTTACCCTTCAACGGACGATGAATACTGACTTACCTTTCTTGCCAAATTGAGACCATGCACCTTATCAATTCAGATATAAATTTCTATAACTAAGATAATAAACTAATACTAATGATACGGCCTCCTTTACCTTGCTTTATAAGCTGCCACGCAGCCGCTCTATAGCAGAGTAAAACACCAGTAAGATTAACTGACAAAACTTGGTTCCAAGTTTCAAGGCTCACTAAAGAGAATTGTTTAAAGAGCTCGACTGGACCATTCAACCCCATTAGCGCATACTATTGGCAACAGATACGACTGGCTGTCCAATCCCGGCATTGACCACCATCTAAATAGTACATTTCATTAAAGGAGAGCTATAAGAGGGTTTGCAGTGATACACAGATCTACTGATTAACCAGAGCTCCCCTAATTCGTTTACGGCAGTTTCTACCAAAACATCAACATCTGATTCTTTCGATACATCGCCAGTAATGACGATGGCCTTAGTTCCTCCTTGGCTGCGTACAAGTTCTGCGACTTCATTTAATAGATTTGCACTTGGAGGCAGGTCTAATAGTGCTAGGTTGAAACCAGCTTGAAGCGAGATGCACGGCGATAGCTCGTCCAATTCCACTCGCAAATCCTGTGACGATAGCGGTCTTTCGATCGCTGGACATGGAAGCGATAAGTATCTTACTAGTAGAATGAAGTGGAAACTACAAATATAATCTAAATCTTACGACATTTATGTAATCAATTCTTCGTTCGGCTAGGAACATAAGTAGTCCTCAAAGAGCTGACTTATCGCGAGAATCGCCGAGTCGTGGGGAACTTCGCAAATAGCCATGTGCTCCAAAGTTCTTGAACTTTTCAGTCAAATACTAACAGGGACCATCTAGCTTTGTTAAAGAAGCTTAGCACATAATTATTCACCTACTTGTAATATGGAGGGGGGAAGTTATACAAATTGGCCGATACCCTTTAGGCATGACGTACTAGGCGTCGGGCTCATAACTGAAGTTCAATTGTTACGAATCGATACTTGCAAACCGAGATATGAAAGTGTCAGAGACTTTGAGTCAGAAGGCGAAATAAGCAGACTCTATTGAGAAGCGACTTCATGCACCGATGTATGCAGACGTCGAGGCCGGACAGGAAATCCCACCGCCTTATGAGACAGATCAGTCATGATGGCATGTGACAATGCCATTGGCAACGTATTGGATGGCGCAAATCCAACTGTAGCCAATTTAGATAGAAGAGGAGTAATGATTGATTAAGAAATTAGGGAATTTGTCCGCGGTCAGTGAGAGCTGTTTGCAGCCCGGGTCCTCGGATACTGACTTGTTTTGAAGATGAAGGTCACTTGTGTAATAGGAAAATGGGAGCTCCCGAGAACGTTGTGGGATTACTGTAACCCATGAAGAATGTAATAATTTTGACAGATACTGCTCGCAGTCACTTAGTGAAGGACGTTGAACCCGCATATATTCGAAGCAAACAAGAGTTCTGCTCCAAGATAGTTTTACAAAATCACCTTCGATGGATTTTCATTAGATACTAGTCGTAATAGTATCCTCCCCCGTTAATTACAGCTGACTGACCTATCAAGGTAAAATTGCGGATTAGCTAACTCTGCGGTCTATAATCATAGACAGATAATCTGCCCACCAGTCATGAAAGAGGATTGTTCAGATGCGATATAAGACACAATCCCTGTTATGTCTTCTGGAATTCCAACTCTCTTTACATCACTATCAGCAGCCCACTGATACCCGAAAGTCAAGTGCTATCCATTATAAACTAAATAAAACTCACAGAACTGAACAGAGCCTTCTTGTTGGCCTCTACTTCAGTTGCGGGTTTACCTTCCATAGTTGCTTCCGCAAGCTTCTCCACTAATTGCGATAAAGTTAGTTTCTGCATGTACGCATATTGAATCTTTAAGGAGTTTCACATAATGGAGTTTGGACGAAACCAGGCGCGTATGCGTTAACGGTGATGCCATGTTGTCCCAGCTCAGCCGCTACGTTCAACACTAAGTGAACATACGATACAATATATAAGCAGTTAAACACTTACCCAAAGACTGAGTTAGACCGCGAATACCAAATTTGCTTGCACAGTACGCTGAGAAATCGGGAGCGGCTGATATTACGAGTCGCCAGTCAGTCAAGCTTCACAAGTTTTTTGCCAACGAGTACGGAAGCTTACCCTTCTTCCCGTATCCAGAGCATGCACCTTGTAAAATCATTTGTGTGTAAATTGCCGCATGGAACTCAAAATAGACTATTTACCAATGATACGGCCCCCTGTCCCTTGTTTTAGGAGCTGCCGGGCGGCTGCTCTATAGCAGAGAAAAACTCCTGTAAGATTGACTGACAAAACTTTATTCCAAAGTTCAAGGCTTACTAGAGAGTATTAATAACTGAAACCTTCATTGGACTTAGCCATTGAAGCTTCTTACTTACTATTAGCAACAGATACGACCGGCTGTCCAATTCCAGCATTGGCCACCATCTAAATATTATATCCCATTGAGGAGATCGATATTCATATGACCTATATACAGCCACTCACCACCCAGAGTATTCCTAATTCATTGACGGCAGCTTCTACCAAAGCATCAACCTCCGATTCTTTCGTTACATCACCAGTGATGATGATGGCCTTTCCTCCTTGGCTGCGTACACGTTCTGCTACTTCCTCTAATTGATTAGCACTTGAAGGCAGGTCATGTAGAGCTAGGTTGAAGCCATCCGAAGCGAGACGCAGGGCGATAGCTCGCCCAATTCCACTCGCAGATCCTGTGACAATGGCAGCCTTTCGATTGCTGGACATGGAAGCGATAAGTAGTATCCTAGTAATAAGAACAACAAGTGAAAACTACAAGACAGAGTTAAATATTACAACATTAAGTATGTATTCTGAGTCTTTGTTCTGAATCGGCTCAGAAGCAGTCCGACTTCTCAAAGCTGGCTTATTGCGTAAAATGGCTCGTTAGGGGAACTTTGCAAATAAAAAGATGCTTCTAGAGCGTAGCCAGACTCTCGCATTTACATACTTAGCATCTGATAAAGAAGATCAGTAAATAATTCTTAAGTCACTTATATATAGAGGGGAAAACCAGCATATTAGCCGTACCGAAGCATCGCGTTCATGAAGGCCTATATTAGATTTCGTTGTTGCGAATAGGTACTGACAGACGAATAACCCACTAATCAGGATAAGAAAGTGGTCGGTACCTTAAACTAGAATGAGAAACAAGCAGAATTGATTTTTATTGAGAAGCGGAGCCTGAGTGTGAAGGCGCTCCGGTGTATGCACACGGAAAGGAAATCCCATCGCCTAATGAGGCAGATCAATCATGGTAACATGTGACAATGCCATTTACAGCTCATTGGCAATGCATGTAAGCATAACATTGAACAATCTCTCACCTAACGATTCCTGACCTTTTTCACACTGTTCCACAATGACTTCGACGAAACCTCCGAGTCGTAATTTAGCAGCGATCGTCACCGGATCGGCTCGAGGTATTGGGAAAGTAATAGCCATTAAACTCGCAGAAGATGGATACGACGTGGCATTGAACGACTTATCATCCAGGTTGGAAGAGTTAGAAGCAGTCGCAACTAGGATCCAAGAAATCGGACGCAAAGCTCTAATAGTTCCCGCGGATGTCACTGACGAGCAAGCCATTGATACTTTGGTAGCAAGGACAGTCGCAGAACTGGGTGATCTCTATGTTGTAAGTAGTTTCATAGCAAGCTATTTATTATCTAGTTGATACTGATCAGAAGGCTCAGATGGTGGCAAATGCAGGAATTGGTAGTCCTTCTGCGCCAGTTGTAGATTGTCAGTACCTTCTGATAGAGCATTTCTGATCGCGGCTCACCTACCTTCGATTCTCAGTATCATTAGATCTTTGGAATCGATTTCTGTCTATCAATCTTACCGGAGTCTTTCTCTGCTATCGAGCGGCAGCGAGGCAGATGATTAAACAAGGTAAAGGGGGACGCATTGTCGGTACGCATTTTCAGAATTATTTCCTAAAATTATTTCAAGAACTGAAAGATATATTCTAGGAGCTAGTTCGTCTTACGGAAAACGAGGTTGGGTTTATCTAAATCTCCCGAGTTGACACTTGGAACGTTCAAGTTATTGACCCCATTAGGCGTTCCCCATGCTGCTGCATACTGTACCACAAAATTTGGCGTCCGAGGTCTTACACAGTCATTAGGTGAATGGCTTCAAAATACGTAATAACTCACTAATATCAGTATTTATTAGCTAGCGAAGTCGGCAAGCATGGTATAACTGTCAATGCATACGCTCCAGGTTTCATTGATACTCCTATGCGTAAGCACTTCCCCCTAGAATATAAGTATATTATTCAGTATATGAAGATAGTCGATGATGTCGCAAATGCAACTGCCGCGGGACTTCAGACAGAAGAAGAGAAAGAATCGATTAAGAAATCAGTGAAGGCCGAAGTCAGTGAGCGTTGTCTGCATCGTAAGTCCTCGGATACTGATTTGTTTTTGAAGATGGCGGCCACTAGTCTGACTGGGAAAATGGGAACTCCTGAGAATGTTGCGGCTTTAGTGTCTTACCTTGTTTCGGACCAAGCAGATTTCATGACGGGTAAGCCGGAGAGAAGACGGCTTTAGTGAGGTTTATTAATCATTATGCTTGCAGGCCAATCTGTTGCCCTAAACGGAGGCTGGTTTTATGACTGACAGCGCAATCAGTTTACACATGAACGAAAGATATGGTATCCTCATGTAGTAGTACTGACCATACCGGAATAGGAATTGTCCTTAATACTGTGACCTGTAGCCAGCTATTTCAATATTATCTAGGAAGTGAAGAGCGTCATGTCAAATATTGGTTATATAACCTACTAGGCTAATATGAACTCCCACTGTTCCGGCCGTGATCTCCTTATATCCAAGGTTGCTTTCACCATGTCCCATTCTATTGGCCCGGGTTCGAGGGTAAATCCATGAAGTGAGTGGCGATTTGATGCAATAGCGAAAGAGGAGACGATTTCCCATATATAGTGGAGGATGATGTAATGAATCTTCTCGAACATTGCTAGACCCATAATCAGCCCGCTAACGTCGTCGGAGGTGGTATATTTGGAAATCGTTATAAACCTGAGCGCGATGGCTCAGACTGCGTGTGAGATTTCATTTGTTCTTCCAACTGTATAGAATATCAGAATATCCGAGAAATGAGAATATAAATACTTTACTTAGTATTCATTTCCATGCTGTGTAAACCGAAGATCCCAATTGCAACTGCATCGTCGTCCAAAGACATATCACCTGCTATTATTTTAGCCCTTGTTCAGTCGTTTCTTTGCGGCGCAAATTGCTTATCTAGATACAGAGTCAAAGTCGGAGTCAATGCACACAATTTGATGCTCTTTCTTGCCTTTCCCAAGTCATTGAAATAACCAGTAGCTGTCCCTGTCCCAGTCATGATGGCCGACGTGAGAGGATAAGAGGATTCGAAATGCACGACTTATCTTGAAGCTAAAATTAACATACGATCTATAGAAGATTGGCTTCATGTATTTATCAAAATCATTTTGCATTGTTTCTGATAAGGATGATATCTTTGCATCGAGATCACTTCCCAGATTTTTTTCCATAATAAAACTGATACATCTACAACCACCTGGAAGGCTTAGTTCCGTGAGAAAACTCTACATACTCCTTTGAAATGTGACACATACTGATGATGGAACCCGTATGGATGAGCTAGAATTCCTTACCCTTCAAACCGGTGATAGATGCATTCTTCTCGACAAGCCAAATCTTCAGCGGTAACCCCCGTTGTCGGACGTTCGTGTCTGCGCTCCTTGTATATAGAATGTATTAACAACAGTAAGCTTCAGTCCATCGTACCCACGTACCATGGTCACTGTGATATCCCAGCAACTCACCGTAGAAGAGAATCATCAAGCAGTATTAGCCGCTGTAAACTCGCTAAAAGCAGTAGGCATAACAAGTTGCCTTATCGTGTTCATCGTATTTTGGACATGGTATAACAAGAGTTCCAAATGTAAGTCGGGCAGCTTGTCTGGAATGAAAAGTATATTAATTATTCAAAGGACATTGATTTATTGGCTTTCAGTGATAACCACACAGCCGCAGATATGAAACTACTCATCATAGATCAAAATGCCTCGTTCTATGTAACACCTCCGGAAGGACCTCCACGGCCGTCGCTCCCTTACCTCTGGTACGATTTAGCAGATAATCTAAGGTGATCTAGCGATGTGTGTCGGAAATGTCGAGTAGATATAATTGTGGGGAACGTCAACTCATTTGTCTTTCCTGAATCCAAGGTAATCAAGGCTTCGAACACTGGGCTTTCTCTTCTTCCTTATATACCGGCTCTGTTGTCTAAGGTTCTGGTTTGGCCACTTCATGTGGAGGAATCAAAGAATAGACAGTTGACCAACAATGTTAGGGATTTAAAGGAGATGAAGGCGTCCAACGATATTAGGGATATAAAGGAGATGTTAGAATTAGACCTGGAGAAAAAAAGGAGGAAGGAGACGTAGTCAATATAGCCGCGGTGAAAGAGTGGTTGCCCGAGTGGTTCATTGATGACTCGTTAAAACGGGTCAAGGCATTCGCTAGAGGATATCCAGAAACAATCATCGGATGGTACAAGGTTGGGATCGCTACATAGTAAGTGTATATAAATAAATATTGTCACCGATACAAGGAAGAAGCCATTACTCACTTTACATAACTAGATGCAGCCTAGTCCTAGCTAGTCTCTCCTATTATAATTTCCATTATATTATTCTTTTATTATATCTCTATTCTATCCTATGAAAATACTCTTCGAATTTCGCCTCTTTAAACTTCTCCCTTTATTTCGACATTAAAAATTTCCTTCTCTGACTGGAGCACGTCTCCATACATACTAACTGGCCTCAGCCATCCCACATTGATGGGCACACATTCTGAACTTTCACTTGAAATTTCTCCTTTTCTCCTATTGCCCTTATAACAAAGTAAAACTCGGACAATTTCATGAATTAAACTTAGGATAGTTATAGGTAAACGGCCTAATATTGTAACTCTAAAAATGGAAGAAATCAAATCAAATTAGTGTCGACCGAGGTAGCTGTGAGAAGGGGTTGTATATGCTAACCTTGGTGGGAATTGCAATCATCACACAGTCCAGCTTGCAGGGTGTGCTGGACCTGGCAGAGAGGCTCAGATAAGAAAGATGAATGTTCCGACGCCATGGGCAAGTGATTATGATTTGATGGAATAACGAGAAGGTCCCTGACAGATTGCCTTGGCACGTGACGTGGTAGACTGCGTGGGAGATCGCTTTTTGCTTTATCTACTTAAAAGAGATTAACTACAATAAAAGCTTTAATCCGAGTTCATCGTACCCACATATCCTCGTCATGATATCCCAGCAACTCACCGTAGAAGAGATTAACAAAGCAGCATTAGCCGCTGTAAACGCGTTGAAGGCAATAGGCATAACAAGTTGCCTCGTAGGCAGTTCATCGTGTTTTGGACATGGTACAACGAGAGTTCCAAATGTAAGCCGGGCGACTTGTCTAGAATGAAAAGAATATTTAATTGTTCAAAGGACGTTGATTTATTGGCATTCAGTGATAATTATACATCCGAGAATATAAAACGACTCATCATAGAGCAAAGTGCCTCGTTCTATTTGACACCTCCGGAAGGGCCTCCACGACCGGCGCTCCCTTACCTCTGGTACAGTTTAGAGGGCAATCCAGATCAATCAGGCGACATTTCAAGGACATGTCGAATAGATATAATTGTCGGCAACACCTTGTCCTTTGCATTTCCTGAATCCAAGATAGTCAATGCCTCAAACACTGGCCTTCCTCTTTTTCCTTATATACCGGCTCTGTTATCCAAGGTTATGGCTTGGGCACTTCATATCGAGGAATCAAAGAATCCAGAATATAATAGGATTGAAAAGGAAATGAAGGCGTCCAACGATGTTAGGGATATAAAGGAGATGTTAGAGTTAGACCTGGAGGAAAAAAGGAAGGCAGGAGACGGAGTCAATATTGACACGGTCAAAGAGTGGTTACCAGACTGGTTCGTCGATAAATCGTTAAAACAGGTCAAGTTATTCGTCAGAGAATTTCCAGAGACAATTACTGGATGGCACGGGGTTGGGATTGCTACGTAGTATTAGCCTGTAGAAAGATCTAAGGTACATAAATCTTGTCACCGATGCAACTGAAGGAGAAAGGCTGTCACTCACTTGCTAAGCAAAAGAATCATTTCTTGCTAATTTCTTCCGACATCTTTTTTTGACGATAGCTGATTTAGGACGTTGAACGTGCGTCTCGAAATCAAATTGAAATCAAACGTGCAGGAAGTTCGCAATAGGAGGGTGTGACTGACGTGACAGTGACGTCACGGCCCAATGTCTGCAACTCAACCATATCGACAATACGACGAAGGCGAACTTTCGCCAACCTCACCAGTAGACGAAACCGATACTGGACATAGCGAAACAGAAGTTCTTCCAGACCCAGATTTGGGGCCAGAACAAGTCCCAGGAGTCGACGCGCCGGTTCGCTGTAAGTGGTTCAAACTTCTTTCTTCTGACGAGCTCTGACGGAGTTGAATGTAGGGTATGACGTGCGTATTATTGCCTGAACTTTTGACACAATTAAAAGCTTATAAGGTTGTTTTTTAGGCTGATAGAAATGAATCATACACACGAATAGAGCCCTTTGCGCAACAAAATGACACCAGTGTAGAGTGCGTGTTTGCTTCGCTGTACTCTCACGATTTCTCTAACCAACTACATTGTGCTATAGTTTTGTGTTCAGACCAATCACGCTTACCACTCTCGGCTTTGCCTTGGTGGCCCTTGCCTATGTAGCTATCACAAACGATGTAGTGGAAGAGGGAAGGGATAAAAAGCGCATGTGAGTTTAGCTATATCCTCACACTTCTGGCTTGCTAACAATCTCCCTATAGTGGTGTATACGCTGTTATTACGTCTTTCCTTCTCTTTGGAATGGTCCAATTTCGCGATGGACCGTTCATTCGTCCTCATCCGGGTACGTCATTATTCGCGTTAACACTTGCTTTGCCTAACATTATCCAAGCATTCTGGAGGGTTGTACTTGGGATCAACTTGATATACGAGCTTTTACTTGTATTCTTATTATTCCAAGATCTTTCTTCCGCTCGAGGGATGATGACATTGTTGGACCCTAAGCTTAATGTTCCGCTGAAGGAACGTAGCTATGGTGAAAACTGCGAGTTCACGTTCAAAAACGTTGTGGTAAGTATACTTCCACGATTCCTGGCTCATATTGTCTCATGGATCCATAGGGTGCTATTGATATTTTCTGCCTCGCCCATAGCTTGGGGTGGTTTGGGAAGGCACTGATCCTGCGAGATTATTGGTTTTGCTGGGTCTGTTTGTTCAAACTATCTTGATGTTCGGGTATTAATGGTTGTTTCATTAGATCTTGAGCATTGCGTTTGAGTTCGCCGAATACAGCTTACAGCATCATCTTGCCAATTTCGCCGAGGTACACACCTCCATCTTTCATTGAAACCTGATAACTCACCGACAACATTGCAGTGCTGGTGGGACCATGTCAATCTCTTTTCACCGTTATTGTTATCATCTATACTCATCGTTAATAGTGGTTGTTGGACGTTCTTATTTGTAACTGGCTTGGCACCTATATCGGTTCGTCGTCTCGTCTCCCTTATATCCTCGCTAACGCTTGACGCTTAGGCATGAAGGCGTGTGCATATCTTAATGTCAAGGTAAGAGGCTGTATAGCCCAGTGGAGAACTGTATGCGATAAAATCATCAGGGATATACATGGCGCGGGCTCCGACAAAAACGCGGACTACGCTCCAAAACCCGCCGAGTCTTTAGACAATTCTCTCCTAGTGACTTCACTACCTTCAAATGGGAAGGAACGGCCTCGTTCACTCACTATGCTACTGTCGTTATTCTACTAGCCGTATTCTTAGCTGCGGAACTGACGCCATTCTATCTGAAATCGTGCGTAAACTGCGACTTCCGCGATAGGCTCTCTCGTTGATATCCTTTGTTGACAGGTTACTTTGGATGGAGCCAGATCACCCGATCGTCATCGCACGTTTAGCAGCGATCTTCATTTTCGCTCTGCCAGCTGTAAGAGAACTTTACCAGTATATCAATGGCCCTGGGTACGTGATTTCCGCTGGCGGCCAAGTCTTTTCTGACATTCGTGGATGGAACATAGGAAGGCGTTACGTATGGGCCAACATACCTGGCTACTTTTCGCTACCGTCCTGACGGAACTACTCTTGGTCTTCAAGTGGGGTAGAGGTGTATTTACAGAACCCTTCCCGCTCCATATCAAATACTTCTTGTCAACACTGGCCGTGACATTAGTCCTCTATCCGACGATAAAGGTGGGACCTCAGAACAATACCTAGGCTATATCATTATTTGTTAATATTTTATATCCAGTTTGGACCGAAGTTCGCTAGGCGCTATTTACGGCGCCAAGCGAAAGAACAGCGCAGGCTGAAGGAGATATAAGACTATATATACTGTAGTCCCTATTCACGATATATTACGACCTTTCTTTTCTACTCCGCCCATGCATATTCATTTATAATTAGCTCATTCTATGCTATCTTGCTTCTTCACAATGTCCAGTACATTCATGTCAGAAGTTTTGCCCGATCGATGGATAAATACAAATTTGAAATCCTACCGATCGGGCAATAGTATCTTTTTCTAAAGAAACGAGTGAACGCTCGATCAATTGTTTTTTTGTGAACTCAAAAAAAGTACTGATCAATGACTTTTCCTACAATTGCACGATCGCCGGTTTTCACAAAAAAGCAACGATCGTGTATTTTCCCAATAAACTTGCGATCATTAACTTTCCAGAAAAAGTGTCGATCGAAGGTTTTTGAAAACATAACGAATGAATGATCAATAGGCTTTCTTAAAATCCATCGATCACGCATTTTCCGCACACTCGATAAGTTGCTTTTTCGTAAATATATTGATCACTGCGAATACGAGAAAAGACACTATCCATCGATCAATACTTTTTGCGAAGAGGACACTCGGGATGTTTTCGGCGGGTTCGCTACCGGATAGAGTACTATGACTTGGTGCGGCCGTCGTCGCAATGCCCTCAGGAAGCTCGTTGGAGCTCAGACGGCTATCATCCAATGACGAACATGCCCTAGAATAGTTATTCAGTTCCTCCATTCCATGGTTAGAAGTGGAGAGACGATAGAATCACGTACCGTTGTGAACCTCCTCCGGAGGCCTGAACCCATCCTTTACAACAGTTGGGGGAACTTCATCACTACCGCCAGAGGATGCTTGTGTAGGAGGCTGACTTTCAGCCATTACAGGCACATCCTGCAACGCTGAATTGAGCACAACGTCGGTGGAGCCTTCCTGGTAATGCATGCTGAGTGAGAATAGAGCTATGGCCATTACTTATACTCGTACCTTCTGCAACGGCTGTATTTCCATCATCCTTTAAAGCTAAGACATCTCCTGTGCCTACCTTGACTCCTGAGCCATGGTTTTGGGTAGCATTAGCTAAGACATCTTGCTGATTTGTCTTCCGGTGCGGTAGCTGAGCTTCCAAAGAATAGCAGCACTGAGAATACGAAACATACCTGAAGTTCATTCAACCTTTCAGCGGTTAACTAAATACAAGCCTTGTCAGTTGCGAAAAGATAGTTCGGAAGGAAATAAGGTCGACATACGGCAGGCTTCGCGATGTTGAGTCCCATGGCCTGAACCTTCTGAACCAACCCCGATTGCTTCATAGTCCCATGCTGAATCGCCTTCTGTATTCCTTGCTCCTTGAGAGCTGTCGTCCGACGCGTAGCTGGATTCTTTGAGGACCTGCTGCGAGTCTGACAAGCCTCGACGATGTGCGTGAATCGGGACGCGTCATACGTGTGTCCGTTGCGTGCATCGAGTAGAATGGATACAAGGATGGGAATCGGGGATGCTCGGCTCTTGTAGAACTTCCAGTGTTCTTGTTCAGGCCACTTTCCGTCAGGATCTTCAGCAATGGGGTCGCGAAGAGTAAGAGCTTTGAGCTTCACCCTAATCCGGCAGTCAGAAAGAGCCGGATTTTGCATGGTCACATTCACAGCTCTACTTCCTGATACGGCCGTCGTTTCGGAACTTCCTCGACGCTGTTTGGTAAGCTTTCAGTGGAGTTCATTGGGGTTTACAGTGAGTGTATAGAGGATAGCGCGTTTTTTGAGAGATAATCAGCGATCGGTGGTTCATCCGATCACTCTAAAAGTCCTCGATCGCGTGATAGTTGATAAACACATTTCACTAAAAAAGTAAGTTATCCAGTTATCCAACGATCGGGCAAAACATCTGAGGTTAATGTACATAAATATTAAAGTATTCAATTATAACAACACGTCCACTTGTGGACGCCTGTGTACGCGTTTGCTCCGTTTGTTCTACATATGTTCATGGCTTCCACCACCATCCCACAAACGACTATCTTCTTCCAAGACAAGTGTCTTTTACATCGTTATGTTCGCAGTCAAGACAAATCTCTAGTATTCGAGCGACCTGAACGCTTAAGGGCCGTGAAATCGGGCGTGGCTGCAGCGATCGCTAGGCTGGAAGAACGTCAGCAAGCAAAGTCCAACTCCAACAAGGAAAGCTCAACAGCCACAGATGGAGGCCTCGCAGAAGCTCTAGAGAAACTTAACATAACTGAAGAACCTGTTTTGACTCAAGATCTGATTGGCATAGTCATGAGCACTGCTTCAGTGGACCTGTTGCACAACAAAGTCGTTAATTATGTGCATGGCGATATCGATGGAGAAGTTTATCTAGAAAATCTCGTTAAATGGGCTAAAGAGAGCGAAGAGAAGATTGCACAAGGCGAGACCGAAATCCCGGAGGGTCTACCCCAAGGAGATCTTTACTGTGAGGCGAGGCATTTATGCAGGGCTTTCCTCCGTTAATTCCGTTATATCGTTGCTATAGTGTGTGCACAGTCATTAGAGGCGATACAGGGGGCAATTGGAACTGTCTGCGAGGCCGTGGATTCCGTGGTCGCAGCAGCTGGGTCCTCATTGCCCTGCACGAAGCGAGCATTCGCAGCAATACGGCCTCCCGGACATCATTGCGGAGAGGATACACCCTCAGGGTTCTGTTTCGTAAACAACGTGGTTATTGGAGCAGCACACGGTGAGTTGTATGGTTTTGGGTTTTTATTCAGTGGCTGACAGGACTTACGTCAAGCTCATCTCGTACATGACATTTCCCGAGTAGTGATTCTGGACATTGATTTGCATCACGGTAAGGGTCGGGGCATCTCAAATTGAGTGATTGACTCATTTGCCATCCCTTTCTTCAGGAAACGGAACACAAAGTTTGGCATGGCAGATTAATGAAGATGCGTTCAGGGAAACCTTAGAGGCTGAAGCGTCCGGTATTCTGAAGAAGAAGCCGCTTCGAATATATTATGGTTCTCTACACGATCCTTTGTCTTATCCCTGCGAGGTGAGAGTTCTGACATGTTGCCACTGAAAGTGAGTTTGACCCTACCTATGCTCAGGACGGTAACCCAGCCTTAGTTCAAGCTGCATCTATTTCTATTCACGGTCCTCATGAACAGCATATCGAGAATATTCATTTGGTACCCTATACTTCCGAGGAAGACTTTTGGGATCGATTATATCCAGGACAGTACAGTCGACTCCTCCAAACAGCCGAGGCCTTCCTTGCCAAAGACAATGGAGAAGCTTTAATATTCATTAGGTATACCCAGCCCCGTAATACTGCTGACTGTTACTGAAATATTAATAGTGCGGGATTCGATGGATCAGAACATGAGACTGCCAGTATGTCCAGACATGGCCGCAAACTGCCAACGGGATTCTATGCGAGATTTGCCCGAGATGTTCGAACCCTGGCTGAAAAGTACACGAAAGGACGGATTGTCAGTGTACTGGAAGGAGGATATAGCGACCGTGCATTGTGCAGTGGGACGATGTCCCATATACTAGGACTAGCGGAAGAATACGAGGAACCTGTTGATCCGACATGGTGGTCCGAAGAAAACTTAATTCAGGTAGCTATTATTGCCATTTCTACTGCTTATTGGTCCCACCTTTATCAATTTGTAGATCGAAAAAGTCCTCAAGAAACGACGTGGAGGCCGAGTGTCAGAAGCACCGCCGGAGGGTTGGATCGACCGTACTGTAACTCTTCTGGCATGCTTCGATCCAACTTATATCCCGCCTTCAACGACAAAGTCTATCACACCGTCTACTCGCGTGTTACGGAGTAGAGATAAAGAGAGTACACCAAGCTCTAGTCGGGTAGATATAAACATTGAGGATGATCAAACCGTCCCATTTGGCTTGCATGCAGAAACGGAAATGGGCTCCAAGGCACCACCGACATCATCGACATCAAACGGAAAGAAACTGCCCCGAGTTATTTTGAAAGTGAATCCTCCCTCTCAGGGCATCCCGGTGTTACCTCCGAAAGAGTAACGGCTATCAACACGAAATATCGGAAGTCTGAATACTACCTGGGATACCAGCTTGCTCGTCTCTCCATACCCAACTACCTAACCTATAAATCCTGTATGTTATCCTTGAATCCCTGAAAGTAACAATCAACTACTTTATTATTATATCTTAATACATATTCTCAAATCACACAATTATGTTCCATGGTCAGATTATGAGAGATGAGTGTCAATGCCGCAGTGGCACTGCTGTGCATATGATCCATTGCGTGTGGCTGTTGATAGGATCTTGTACATAGTTTCCAATTCTCTAGGTTATATATCCAATCGGAATCTACTCACTCATCGTGAAGCCGGTCCGAAGGATTTTCATCCCTTTATTATGTGGCACTAGTGGGTAACTAAGTTATACGCGATTCGGAGTACTTGTAGCATCGATTAGCAGTTGTAACACGATACGTCGGATACTGGGCGGACACTAATAGGTCCGATAGTATAAAATTACTTACGTATAGATCCGAAGTATGTATTTAACAATAACATTAGTGATCAGAGATTTGCGAGCCAAGTAAAGGTTCCGGTCGGCTACATAAATGGTTGACGGCCTTTGATGGCGAGCGGCTGCAGGGGTCCTTGCGGCGTAAACCCTGAATAAGGTCAAAACCCTAACGGTAGGTAAGGAAGGGAAGAAATATAACTAACTTTTTCTTTCAAATCCCGAAATATATAGTACCATTCTTACGTGAAACCCGTAAAAGACACGTCCATGACGAGCGAAGAAGAGAACGTGGTCAGTAGCAAGTCTCAAATGATATTTTCAAACACTCGATCTGATGGTATTTTTCAGGTTTGCTCCGTCTGTCAAGCAACATTTACTAGGAGAACGCACCTAAATCGTCATCTGCGAGCCCATCTCAATCAAAGGACCTACTCTTGTACTCATTGTGGAAAGGCCACATTCACGCGAAGTGACCTCCTCGCGCGCCACTTGAAGCGTTGCTCACAAGGCCCTGCAGGAGTACCAATTACGAGGAAGAAGGCTTGTAGAATATGCGTTGCGCGCAAGGTGAAATGTGATCTGCAGAAACCTTGTGGAAGATGTGTGGCTCGGGGAGACGAGTGTGTCTACGAGATCCACCCTTCTTCCCAAGATGACCAACTCGATAGACCTTCGTCAAGCAGTGATCTGCCCACCTCGATCACCACTCAGGTTGCTCAAATAGATAGAGGGGGGGGGTCAACGTCATCGAGCCTGCAGCACTTTATATCGTCGGACACTGGCATGACGCCTTCAAGTTCCCAACTTGTACCCGCCACTCTGAATCCGAATGGCAATATCTTCCAGGGGAGCTACTTAATTCCCGAATCAGAGCTATTCCCTATGGGCTTCGGGTCCAGTAGCTCCTCCCTTTACCAAGCAACGTCCCACTCGAGCTCCGAGGTCGATGTGTTCGCTGGCAACATTGACCTTGACCTTGGTAGCATTGAAGACTTCCTAAATTCAACATCCAATTTCGATTTCTCGACTGGATTCGAAGGATTCGATCAAGGAATGATGTCCACTTCTCTCAATCAGGCTTGGCCCTCGCCATCACCGGCAGGGCTGCTCGGTGCTCCCCAACCAAGCACTTCGTTTTCCTATTCTTCAAATGATACATATATCGACGTAGATCCCCAGGAGAAAGAGACATTTAGTGAGTGAGAATCGGCTTCTTATACTTATTGTATCTTTATTTTTCAGTCAAATTATTTATGCATCATCATACTCAAAACAATCCTATATTCCATCTGCAAACCTGGGCTTCAGCCACCTCTAGCCAGCTATTGCAGAGTACGATGGCAGCTTGTGGAGCCTTGTATTCTGATAATCCTGTTGCGGAATCCTGTATCAAGAGAGCGTTACGAAGTGAATTGAGACAACAAATCTTCCGGCAATTTGTGAGTTTCGTGTGCAATTTCAGCTTGGTCGGTTGGTTAACCTGCCTAAATAGGTCACTTTACCATCCGATGATACGGAGGGTCAGCTTGATCTTCTAATGGCCATGATAATGATCCAGACAGCCGGACTTTGGCACAAAGAGAAAGTTGAACGCAGTATTTCATCGGGGTATCATGGGATGCTTATTCTTGTATGGTTCCTTACGAATCTCTCCATTTGTATCATCCTAAGGTTATGATAGATGCTTCGACGAAGTTCAGTGCCGAGGTTCGTGTTGGACTGGCGTCCCCTTCTGGTTACCAGTGGTCCCAACAATTATGAGAGTTGGAAGTCCTGGGCTAGATTCGAGTCTGCTAAGCGGTATGGCTAGTACTCTATACTAAGTATACCCTATCTGATAACTTTCACAGTATGATCATGCATATCTTTTTGTTGGACTGCGTCATGCCGGTTTTCTTTGGTCTGCCACCTGCCCTCCTTCAACAAGAAGTCGACGTTCTTTTGCCATGCGATGAAGTGCTCTGGAGTGCACCTACGTCAGAGGAATGGTCCGCTCAAATAACAGCAACAAATCTTGACCTTCGAGGAAATTCTTTAGCGACCGTATACGAATGTCTATTCGACCCGAATGGAGTTATGCCACCCATGAACGCTCTATCAAGATTCATGTTACTTCATGGACTCTTCAGGGCAATATATCAAGCCGCAGGGCCTAATGGAGCACCGCAACGTCTCGTACTACAGGGTGTCCTTACACGGTGGTACAACCAGCATATCAAAGGCACCATAGCTGATACCGACTTCAACTCCCGAAACATTACCATCGCAACTTTCCCACTGTACTGGCTTGCCCAGAGTATTAATCAGGAAATGGATAGGAAGGAGTTACAACGGCAGGGGGAAAAACACTTTGAATTATTGGCGCAGTGGCTGCACGAGTTTTGGCCAACATTGGGACAGCCAATACTCTCCAACCCTACAGTTTCACTACCATTGGATTTTTTCAACCAGCAATTATAATGGTTTCTTACCAAGGTTATTTCATAAAATATGTTTTTATGTTTTTATGATTTCTCCCGATATATTCCGGGATCAAAATGCGTCAATTGATGCATTATCGTAAAATGAGGATGACTTCATATTTAGAAGAGAAAGCGAGCCGGGGAAGCCAAGTGAGGGAAAGTTCGGCGTCTCGTTCAAGTTGAGGGGGAATTCATCCCGGATTTGTATTCAGTAAGCGAAATGATTGCTCCATGATCAGGGGAGCCGGAAACAAGTAGCTACATCAGGAAAGTTGGTCAAGCTAGGGTCAGCTATATCAACTATAGTGAGCTATAAACAACTATGCTAGCGATCCTAGTTTATGTACATATTCTCAGCAAAATTTGCATGGGCATAATCTCGAGGCAGACTGTGTAGGCGGCTCCAGGCATTTGTCAGGAAAGGGTTACAGATGATATAAATCAGGTTCCCAAAAGAAAGTGAGATAGCCCTGTGTGGTTCTATGGGAATGACCAAATATGTTTTATGGGACCATTAGGCGCCGGTTTTTGCCAACTTTCCTGATGTATGTAGTATATGATAAGTAAACACACGTTTATTCTGTAAGGTCTGCTAAGTATATGCCAAGTATATGCTAAGAATTTATTCCACCTGCGCAGGCCTTAAGCGCATTTTGACTGGACATCATTCTTTTTGTCTCATTGACAATAGTGCATCCTTCAGATTAGTAACTCATGGCAATTTTGTTCCTACAGAAAAGGTCTAGAATTTCTACTTGTCATCAAAATCAAATCGCAATTAACAAATGCCGATATAATGGTGGTAGTGTAGGGTACTCACCTGATATACCCATTGAGAGCAATCGCGGATCACGCGCTGTGGCCCGCGCTTTTCGTTCGCTTATTATGTTAACCCCGTAAGGAGACGTCCACTAAGTACCGCCACGGAAATCGTTACGTATTCGATCAGAGTAGACTGCGAATACCTCTAAATTGGTACGTATTAAATGGGCGATGAACAGGGTCAATATTCGTGTGACAGGACAAGGGGGAAATTTGATAAAGAACTTAAGTCCATATGTTGAAATAGTTTTAAATACACGAACCTACTAGGATTATGATATGACAGGATATGCCGATGTAGCTTCAATTTGAAATTTCTTTTCGCAAACCCCTGCGTCACTGCGGGATTTGCGAAGCATCGCAACGGAAATGTAAGGTGTGAGCGGACTTCTTGACTTCTTTGCGAGTCATAACTTTACTGCGGTGAAGAGGGAGAGAAAAACCGGCGCTCCGTATGTGATATGGGAGTTCGCAATCTGGAAACAGTAATCATGCATGGTTTCCTCGCGCTATTTACTGAATTCCGATAATTTAATGGGTAAAATTTCTACCATAGCAAGCTGGCGGAAGTGGTAAGCTATGAGACTACTAAGTATAGTAGTTCTTTATAGAATATTCTAGGACTAGTTATTAGTCGTCCGGACCATGACTCGGCAGTGGTGTGGCACTCGGAGATATTTCCCTATTAGGAATCGGAGGCTTAATTAATATTCGTCACGCGTTGTCACGCGCGCCTTTCTTCGGCCGCGTGCTTACGACTCCAACCTCACCACCACTAAACCTCAAGGGGCGAATCTGTAGGGAATTTTTATTCTTTTGGACTTTATCTCAGTAATTTCTCATACTGATGTAACTATCAGAATGTATGTTCGGTATGCAGGGAGGCCTTCATACGGAACACAAATCTTCAGCGACATATGTCGAGTCATGCAGAGAACTCGCCAAAGTTCTCTTGCAATCTTTGCAATGAAGTTGAATTCTCCAGATATGATAGTTTATTTTGTCATCAAAAGATGTGTCTTATCAGGACAGCAAAGAAAACGAGGCCTTCTGTTTGTCAGAACTTGAAGGTATCTGCCAAGCCTTCCTTTCACTGTGCCTATACCGATTTACGTGATTTTAGTCGGTTCATTCAAGAGCGCGACGCGGACCTCTCAATAGCTGTAGATAAAGATAAAGAACTTGAAGGTTGGTGCAAAATATTCCATCTACCCAATGGTTTCCATGCTAATTACGGTAGAGGAAGCGCTAATGAACAGGAGATATCATCTACATTCTATTCTAAAAATGCCTATATTCCGGATTTTTCTACGATCAACCTGGTCCGATTGTTTACTAAAGCTGGAAGTCTGCCAGAAGCAGGCTGTTCCTTTGGAGAAATAACTGCGCCGTCACTGGCCAATCTGGAAAGCCCCTCGTTTAAAACAAGGAAGTCCTTTTTACCCTCTTTAGACGACTCGCCGCTACTCCCTAGGACTCCATTCCGTGATGAATATTGTGAGCAGCAACACCCGTACTAGCTGACTAGTGGGCTGATTGATCACTGTCATATGAGATCAGGTTTTACATGCACAATTTCCCATTGCTACATATCTGGACATGGGACACATTAAATGCACATCCTCTGTTGATAGAAGCTCTGATGCTCCGTGGCGCCTCTTACATTTGAATCACACCAGCCCAGATCCAAATTAACGATGACTATGTGCTGAAGGTTCTTCAAAGTGACCTCCGAGAGAGAATATTCAGAGCCTTTGTAGGTTCAGATTACCTATCTGTAAACCCTTTAACAATTGCATTTTTAGATGGAGATATCGAATCACGACATTGACTTTCAATATGAACTACTCTTAGCTATGGGTCTTCTCCAAAATGCCGGTTATATTCATAAATCTCCTACTGAGCGTAGGATCACGGATGGATATCCGAATACCATGGCCATAACGGTTCGTTTACTCATGAATATCGTCTGTCTGCTACATATATTGATGTATAATTCAGATGTTTCGCATCTGCGGGATTTTTGCACATGTATCGAAATGGAGGGCATCTGTCAATCACTCTGATTTATCCGCTTCCCATGACCTGTGGTAACAATGGATTCTATACGAGTCAATGAAACGGTGAGTCAACTCTTGATGATGAGCTATTTTGCGGAGGCTCATGATGTATCCTAGAATGCTACTGTTATTCTATTTCATGGATACTCTGCGACCTGCTCAATCAAGCCTACCACTCGAGCTTGCAGACTTAGATTTTTTCTTCCAGTAGATGAGGATTTATGGGCTGCATCGACTGCTGAAGTGGCTCATCGAACGAAAATCAAGAGATAGAACCGATATCCTTGGTGAATCATTGTCACGTGTTATGACTTCATTCCTTGATTCAAGGCAAGAAATCCCAGACCTCAATTATTTTTCAAGTTATGTTATCATTCAATCACTTCAACGATCTATATATGGTTATTTCATTATATCTGAACATGAGCAATATCAATACCAACTTCAATAGGCCTTATACCGCTGGTGTCAAGAGCGTCTTACAATTTCCCAGAGTTTACGACTGTTCAACTCTGCGAAATTCATCTAGATTGGAATGCTGGTATATCGGCTTTCTATATTGATCTATGGAGATACACAGCGCCTGTCATGGAATGCGCCCGACGATAATTTCGAGACGTTCGCAGCGTGGGTTGGAAAAATCCCAGATACTGTCGCCGGAGGGATGCGCCTAAATTTGTAGTATTGTGATGTCACTGAATTAGATTAAGTGTTAAGTAATTTAACTTTTGGTATCTAGTTATTTCTATCAGAATTGTCTAATCCCGAAATATTATAATTTGTATGCAATGATAAATACTGTTATTACGGAGAGATACGGGAAATATTACTAAGCGAAATTCCTCATTTCATGAGCTTGGCCAGGCTTGGCTTAGCAGAGATCAGATTCAATTACGGGGAGAGTCGGCGGAGGACTCGGAGATACTTCCTTATTGAGAAGCTCCCGGTCACGCGTTGTCACGAGCGCGATCGAGCGGTTTTTCTGGACGTCAACCGGCATGTCAAACACACGCTCTCGCACTCCACCTAAGTAATCGGAACTGAACCTCAATGGCTGAATCGGTTGGGATTTTTTCTTTTTCAGTAATCTTCTATACTGATATAACTATTAGAACGTATGTCCGGTATGCAAGAAGGGTTTCACACGGACCACAAATCTTCGCCGGCACATGTCGAGTCATGCGGAGAATAAACCAAAGTTCACTTGCAATCTCTGCAATGGAGTGGAATTCTCCAGATATGATAGTTTATTCCGTCATCAAAAGGTGTGCCTCATCAAGGCAGCAAAGAAAACAGGCATTTTGTCTCAGGCTGATTGTCAGAAGGTATCTTCCAACTTGAAGCCTTCCTCTGTGATTATACAGATTTACGTGATTTTAGTCGGCGAACTCAGAAGTTTCTACTACTTTATCTCCGGTCGCCCAAGATTCCAACCTCTTAGTAGCAGTGGTAAGACATACAGACAATGCTGAGGGTTGGTGCTGAATTGTTAACCTGTTCAATTGTTTCCTTGAAGACGCTGATTATGGTATAGGAAATCTTTATGGACAGGATATATCATCTATTTTCCATCCAAAAAATGCCTATACTCCCGATTTTGCTACGATCAACCTGCCCAGGTTCTTTAATGCCGGAAGTCCGGCGACCAGTTTCTTTGGAGACACAATGAGCAGGCCGTCGTTGTCCAATCTAGAGAGCCCCTCATTTCAAACAATACCTTCTTTGGCTTCTCTAGATGACTCGTCACTAGAAACCCCATTCCGAGAAGAGTATCGTAAGTACAAATACTTGCACTACCTGACCGGCACATTAAGTCTGATTGTTCGCAGTCTCAAATGGCATCAAATATTATATGCGAAATTTCCCATTGTTACATATATCGACATGGGATAAAACCCATGCACATCCTCTGTTAGAAGAAGCTCTAGTGATGCGTGGTGCCTCCTACATTCGAATCACACCAGCCCAGATCCAAGTTAGCGACGACTATGTGTTGAAAGTGCTGCGAAGCAACCTTCGAGATAGAATATTCAGAGCATTCGTGAGTTCAGGCTTCTTGTCTAGAACTCCTTTACCGATTGTATCTTCAGATGGACATATCGAATCACGATCTTGACCTTCAATATGAACTACTGTTAGCTATGAGCCTTGTTCAATGTGCGGGCTGTATCCATAAATCTCCTACTGAGCGTGGGATCACGGATGGATATCACACCATGACCAAAACGGTCTGCTTGTTCATGAATATCGTTTTTTTGTCATTGATGTATTTTTCAGATGCTTTACAACTGCGGACTTTTTGTGCACCTAGCGAAATGGAGGGCATCTGTCAATCTCCCTGATTTATCCGCTGTTCATGACCTGTGGAAGCAATGGATTCGTTACGAGTCTATGAAACGGTAAGTTCTTGAGGAGATGTCGCTTTGCAATGACCCATGTTACCGTTTTAGCCTGTTGCTATTAATCTACTTGATGGACACTCTACGACCTGCTATGTCAAACTTACCGCCCTGTTTACTGGATGATGAACTTGAGGAATACGAACTCATCCTTCCGGTAGATGAGCCGTTTTGGGCTGCGACTACTGCAGAAGAGTGGCTCATCCAACTAGAATCTAGAGATAGAACCGGTATCCTCGGCGGATCATTGCCTTTAGTTGTGGATGCATATCTTGCATCAACACAGCCAATTCTAGACCTCAATCAATTTTCAAGCTATATTGTCATCCATTCACTTCTACGGTCTATATATGGTTACTTTATTGTATCTGAGCATGATCAATATCGGTATCAACTTCAACGGGCCTTACAGCGATGGTGTCGAGATCGCCTTACAATCCCCCAGAGCTTAGGACTGTTTAATTCTGGAAAATTCATATGGGTTGGAGTACTAGTATACCGGCTTTCAATCTTGATCCACGGGGACACTCATCGTCTGTCCGGGAATGTGCCGGAAGAGATTTTTGAGACGCTGGCAGCGTGGATCGAAGAAATACCGGATACTACCGCCGGAGGTCTTCGTATGAAATTGTAACGTTGTATGTTAGTTACTACAGGAGCTCGTCTTGATTCAATTTAATAATGTATAAAATATTATTTCTGTCATGATTGGCTATTGAAAATCTAAAATGGTCGCGACGGAATGGGACTCGGAGATACTTCCCTATTAGGAAAATTCTAACTAAGTTTTGTCACGATGTCACGCACGTCGCTCCTCGGCGACATGGCGTACGTCAACCACTGCTGGGACCATGCCGGTTTTTCCTGCTTCCCCTTTTCTCCCTGCTCCTCCGCTTCCACATTCACCTCTGCGTCAACACTCTTACCCTCTAAATATCAATGGATGAACCTGTTGGGGTATATTTAATTTAGACTTCATCTCAGTTGTCTATTATACTAACCGATACTTACTATATCTATCAGAACATATGTCCAATATGCAAGAAGGCTTTCAGCCGGAACGCAAATCTTCGCCGGCATATGTTGACACATACAGAGAATAAGCCAAAGTTTCCTTGCACTTTCTGCAATAAGATCGAATTCTCCAGACATGATAGTTTATTCCGTCATCAAAAGCTGTGTAGCATTAAGGGAGCAAAGAAAACAGGCTCTTCAAAAGCTGTTTGCCAGAAGGTAGCTTTCAAGTTTTCCTTTATGATCTAACTGATTTATGTGGTTTTAGTCGGTCGGTTCACAAATTGTATATTCAGCCCCTTATTCGGATACTGCTATTATACCTCCAGGCACCCATGACTCCGACCTCTTAGTAGCAGTCAGACATGACATTGACAAGGAAGGTTGGTGCTGAATAATTAAATTGCCCAATCATTACCTTTAAGACGCTAATTATGCTATAGGAACTCTTAATGGACATATATCCTCTATATTCCATTCAAAAAATGCTCTTCCTGCAGATTTCTCTACAATCAATCTGTCTGGATTTTTTAACACTGGAAGTCCGGAAGCCAATTTTTTCGGAGAAATGAGCACGTCGTCGCTATCCAGCGATCTGGAAAGTCCCTCATTTCAAACAGTGCCGTCCTTTTTGGCCTCTATGGAGGACTCGCCGCTATTGCCTGAAACTCCATTCCGCGAAGAGTATCGTAAGCACTAGTGCTTGTACTAGATGACTGACGAATTGAGGCTGATTGTTTGCAGTCTCATACGGCATCAAATTTCACATGCACAATTTACCAGTGTTACATAGATCGACTTGGAATAAAGTCCACGCGCATCCTCTGTTGAAAGAAGTTCTGGTGATGCGCGGTGCTTCCTATGTTCGAATCACACCAATACAGATCCAAATTAACGACGACTATGTACTGAAGGTTCTTCAAAGTGATCTTCGAGATAGAATATTCAGAACATTCGTAAGTTCGCCTTACTTGTCAAAATCCCTTTACTGATTGCATTTTCAGATGACGATATCGAATAATGATCTTGACCTCCAATATGAACTACTGTTAGCTATGAGCCTTCTCCAAGGTGCGGCTACTATCCATAAATCACCCATCGAGCGCAGGATCGCGGATGGATATCATACCATGGCAACAATGGTTTGTTTCAATGTTCATAAATATTGTCTATCCCTTATTGATGTATACTTTCAGATGTTCCGCCATTCTGGTATTCTTTCTCACATCACGAATTGGAGATCATCTGTTAATCTATTCGATTTATCCGCCGGAGTTCATGACCTGTGGAAGCAATGGATTCGTTATGAGTCAATGAAACGGTAAGTCTTTGATGATGGGCTATTTTGCAGAGGTTCATGATAGGTTCTAGATTGCTACTGTCACTCTATTTTATAGACACTATGCGACCCGCTATATCAAACTTACCACCCGAAATCGCAGACGTCGAATTGTTTCTTCCGGTAGATGATTTATGGGCTGCATCTAGTGCGGAAGACTGGTTCATCGAACAAAAATCAAGAGTTAGAGCCGAAGTTCTTGGTGCATCATTGACCTCTGTTATCACTGCATTCCTTGATCCAAAGCGCTCAATCCCAACGCTCAACCATTTTTCAAGTTATATTGTCATTCACGCACTTCAACGGTCTATATATGGCTATTTCATTATATCTGAGCATGATCAATATCGATACCAAATTCAACAGGCCTTATACCGCTGGTGTCGAGAGCGTCTTACAATATCCCCAACACTACGACTCTTTGACTCCGCAAAGTTCATGTGGATGGGAATGCTGATATACCGGCTCTCCATATTGATCCATGGAGACACACAGCGCCTGTCAGGGAATGCGCTCGAGGATAATTTCCAGACATTGGCAGAATGGGTTGAAGAAATACCGGATACTATCTCCGGAGGAATGCGACTAAGATTGTAGGGTTGTAATCAACTGGTGATTCATGCAACTTTGTATCTCGCTCATGTATGATTCTGTAATTATTGGCTAATCATAAATATGTATTAAATGTATCTATAGGTTAGCGTAAAATATCTGGTTATTTGCATTAAACTGATGACTTTACTACTACTATTACTCTAACCTATCAGGCCGCTGTAAAGTGCGTTTCCGAAATTGGAAGCCATCACGCGTTGTCACGAGCTTACATCAGCGACACGCGCCTTCCGATCCCAATACCATCCTATCAAACTTCCATCCAACATTTCACGGGATCTCCACAAAATGCCCGGAATCTCGCATCGAGAATTTTCAGCTTGGGTTAACATTGACGGCCAAGCACTTCCTACATACCAAGAACAGCGCGAAGGGGTCACTTGCAGTGCTTGGATCCCTAGTACGGCTGGCCGGGTGCGTGGAATAGACTTTTAAAAGGCTGTTATAGTTATGCTTACGCTTCTCTCTATCTAGAGCTTTTATGTGTGCTGGAAAGATGAGAGTGGGGCGCGTATTGCTACCTCTGGACACGTGTTTATCGACGGACGCGATCTCGCATCTGCCATTATAAGGCCTGGGCGATCCAAACACGTTGAGCGTAAGGGCGCGAAGACAAGTTCAAAGAAGATAAAGCCGTTCAAGTTCTCAGTCTTAGAGCTTACAGGTGAGACAGCGCGTCCTGATGCAATTTCCCCTGGGTCTCATTTAACTTTACAGATGACGATGACGTCGCAGATCGTTACGATCCTCATTTGAACAATACGGGAACTATTAGAGTGTGTTGAAATCACCAAACTGTATATTTAATAGTCAATTTTTTTAGGTTGAAATCACACGCGTAAAACTTGGTGCAGAGGTCCCTTTCAAAGGATACGAAGCTGAAGAGCATGGAACTGTTCATGAAAAAGCCAAAAAGATGGGCGCCCATTGCACTTCGTACGTCTGAATCCTGTTCTGTAATAGCCATAAGCTCATCTAGGGTCCTTCCTTAGATTCGGTCCTGCCAAACGCACTAATTCAACCCGTACTGTATCCATTACGACCGCACCTTATGACGAGGAGAACCCTGGGCCTCATGTCATTTTCTTGTTTAAATACCGGAGTGAAGGTGAATCGGATTTAGAAATTAATGGTATTATTGCTGACTCCGGATCCAGACCTCCTCCGAGCACAAAATATCATCCCTAACAGTAACAATGTAATACCGGAGCACGATCCAGAAGAAGTAATCGTCATATCTGACGATAGTGAAGATGAAGGAAGCGATAAAGTACTTTTCTGATTGTCAGGACTTGCGACGTGTCTGATTTTTTGTAAGGAGGAAGGACCTGCTAGAAAACGACCGAGGGTAGACTCCGCAGAAGCCCAAGGTCCCCCTTCAAGTCCACAAGCCACGGAACCAAAGCTTGAGGTAGCTGAAGAGGAAGAAGAGAAACCGAAGGATATGGAAGAGAACGTATCTCAAGATGTTGAGATGGAAGAGAAAGAGCTCACGTTCGGAGTTCCTACGCTCCTCCAGAGTGGCAAAGAAGGTGAAAGTCTTACCCAGCCGGATGACAACCAGCGGCCAGAATCGGATGATGGAACGATGAAGTCCGATGGTGCACCTGAAGAAGTAGATAACATCCCTGCTCCCACCCAAGAGGAAGGTGAATCCCCGCATAAGGAAGAATCCAGGAATGACGAAAAATCTCAAGATGATCAAATGACTGGCGAAAAATCTTCATAGGTGTAACAATTCGCATTTCAGTTGTCTTTTAAGAAACAGTCCATTTTTAGATTCATATCCTGATTATAATGCTTAGCATGTCGTAGATACAGTAGTTACATTTTCTTGCTGAAATAAATATAATCCAGCGTGTGTCCTGGGGCGAGTAGCCTCTGGACGAGAACTTGGGCTACAGTCTCATTCTCGTTTCAAGAGAAACATCCTTCGGGATCTCCGTCACTCACTGTGCGAAAGTGTCAAAAGTTTCCTTCGGCTTTCCATACAACCGCCGAGGCTCCTGATGAAGTAGGACTGCAAAGCGATAGAGAAGCAACCCGATCCAAGTTAGCTTTCCCGGATCAAAGGTGGTAGGTGCTGGGGGGAAGCGATTTCCGCTCTTCGCACCATCTAAGGAGCGCTTGCTGAACCATAAAGCGATATTAGTCGTGCATAGCCTCGTCGACACATTCAAAAATAAGTCTAACCAGTGCGTGAACGATGATGAAGCAAGAGAAATGGTTCATGGGGATTGTGCCTGGTTTCAAGTTCGGTCCTATGAGGGCTTTGACGGCCCAGGATAAAGGGGAGCCTAAAATGCCAGCATGTCCCTTTGATAGAAAAAGGGAAAGCCAATCATCTGCGTTGCTGGATGACCATAAAGATTCGTCAACTGGGAGGAAAAACTTGTAATCTTCAGTCGTAAACAGAAGGGAAGGCCGGATGAGATTCGTCTTAGGGTATCACATTGATATATCGATAACATGAGTCTGATACGAACATTATTATTATCGAAAATTCAGTAAATAGTCTGATGAGAATACACACACCTCTTCAGAGATTCATAGCGTACCCACTGCAGCCATAATTCGTGATTTGAGGAAGCATTGGAAAGGGTGAGCGACGAACGCCACATTTCGACATGACTAGGTATGCCACTGTTTCGCAGCATCTGTATAAAACATTGCTTAAATCGAGGTATTTTAACAAAGACACGGGGCACTTACTGTTGCCGCTAAACAATGATATCCATCTGCCACGCTACGTTCCAGCGGATCTTGGTGAAGTGAAGCGCCAAGCTGAATTAGCATCATAGCTAACAACAACTGGAATTGGAGATTAAGTTCTTCTTTTTCAGATTTCATCTAAATTGATTAGATAGGGTTTTCGTGATGGGCGCACGAAGGAACTTACGAACATGCGGAATATCCTGTCGCGTAATCCGCTTCGGAGCACTTTTAGGACATATTCATCACCTATCCGACTCAAGGCTTTGGAGTTTCTGGAGAAGTAAGATGCACCTCGCATCACAAGGGCATTAATTAATAGAGGGTGTGCCTTTTGACGATCCCATGTTGGGAAGTGTAAGATAGGATAACTACGAGATTAATATTTAAAGCCACATGCGACTACATATAATGTCAACAAGTGTTGCTGGTTATTCAAGATACGTCATACGCACGGTATTGCTCCCGAAACGGAGTGTCGAGGTCCAATGACGCCTCACCTCCCGGTGGTAAGGGTGTTAGCATCGAAGGAAGCACTACAGCCGAATACAATGTATTATTTGTAGAAGCATTACATATATGGGATATTCCAAATAAGTCTGAAGGTAAATCAACGAAATATCCACTCCCACAAGTTGGTTGAGATTGATTGATAGGATCTATCATTAAATGGCCAGGTTAGTATAAATTAATAATGTTATAAGTGTTATTACATACTAAAGTTTATCACCGTCTGCGCCGTGCTATCGTGATTTGTAGCGCTAATGAGGGAAGTTGAAGCGACAGCAGGTATGGGAATTCCCTCTCCTTCTCCCGTAACCTGAAAAATATTTATGATACGGGTCAATATATTGTGATGGATAATAATACCTTATTCTGAGTCATTGGTGTCATTGCCGTCCCTTTCTTACGTGTCAGTCTAATGGCGCATGTTTTCTGATGCCTGAAAAGTATGTCGTGGCGGGTGAACTCGACTTTATTGCATATTTGGCATGGATGTTTTGGCTGATCTTGGGTATGGGAGGACGCGTGTCTGCGAAGATTGGCATTTCGCGTAAAACTCTGTTGACAAATAGAACAAATGAACTTTGTCTGATGTGTCACATCAGTCTGGCCATTACATTGATAAAAAGATTACGACTCTTACCTGAGACGAATTAGACATTAAAGGACCTTGAGAGTAAAGATGAAAATAAATGAGTGAAGTCCACGATGGCGAATGTATAGTAGCAATTTCAAGAGAAACTATAGATAGCCCCTCTGACAAAGAATAGCATTAGTAAACCTTCGGAAGCAAATACGTACATGTATAGTAACTAGTTTTTGGGCGCTTAGTCTCCAAGCGTTTGAACAGGGCGTTCACGATACACCAGAGAATTGCTTGACTTACAGTATTACATTGCTTAATTCTCTACACCCTCCCGGCTGAGATTCTGCACCTTGCCCGGGACCACGCGAAATGATTAATCCTTGATATCTTGAGAGACCGACCGATGGATGCTATATACTGTACTGACACGCAACACGACGGTTTGAAGTACGGTGGCCAGTTTGAACTTTGCAATCTGACTCCGAGTCCGGTCCGCAGTATGTAGTACGGTAATAATCAAGCCGAGCCGGGGCTGACTAAAGCCCGGCAGCGGCTAACACAAGTTGCCTTTTTGGGACCAGCTAGCAATAACGATAAACTACATGTATAGATAAAGCTCGAAGCACACCGATAGAGAGAGCTCAATCTGATTTCTTTTCTTTTCTAACTGAAATTTCTTGGAGAAAAATTTGATAGTCAGCTGATAGCCCCTCAGGGAGAAAAATGCGATGGCAATCCCGGCGTCCCTTGGCTTATTGGATTAATCACTTGCCGCATAAGCCTAGCAAAGATACGAAGGATCCAGCGAATATTCGAAGGAGATAGATGCATGGTTTCAAATTTCACTGTGGCGGAGGCGGACTCACGAATAATTCATCTGAGGAGACTATACAAATCAATAAATAGAGTCAAGCCATGTATAACGAGCACGCTGGTGATTAAAGAAAACTCACATTTCTGTTCTCCTTAAATAGCCTTTCCTGAACTTATGTGCCCACGATTCACTATCAAGTGATTTATTCAATATCAGTGCTTTAGATGACAGAGTCTAGATTTCGTATCTTTTCATTTATAAAGGGCTTTCAAAATGACATGTGAGGGGTGCAATAGACTCTTTGGACTCTTTGCAAACTTCAACCTTGAGATAAGGATATTACATACCTCAGTGCGGCCCCATGTGACCCAGGCTTTCGATTATGCACGTACAAATGTCAACGAGATATAAATTCCTGTAAATATTTGAGTTTTGAAACTTGAAGAGCATATCGTGGTGTGCATGTGGAAGGAGGTTACTGCTTAAGCTTAAGGGCAGGAGCTAGCCCATTTGCTCCCACGGTCAGATCCGACCACGGGTTCTGTAGCGTGCGATCTGGGTTCCTGGTTCTTGGCGCTCCTGGACCTTCTTCCGATGTTACCCATTTTTTGTAGGCCAGCTATCCTCTATCACCGCCATACTGAACCTACGAAAGAGGGTGCGGTACTCTTACCTGCCATCCCGCTCATTTTCACGTTACTATTAGGTCATTGTCTTGCATGATGTTACTACCGTGTCGACGTCATTCTTACTCTGGGAATTACTTCAATTCACTGAATCTGTTGCTTTTAATATTATATTTTAGATAAAATTTGGGATATTTAAAAGCGTTGACTCGGACCCGGCATTATCTTAAACTCGGAGACATACACAAAAATGCATCAGTTGACCCGGGCATGTGCTTTTTCTCATTAATAACGTTGACAAGGTTGTTCGGAGGCTCAATGTCCTTATTCATGGTCGTAAAAAGGAAGAGTACTACTAATACAATGATTTCTTGCCTATCCTGGTCGTTCTTTCTACCATCGGATCTTAGTACCTAACATTTTTGAGTATATTAACCAGATATCTGAATCGGAAAGACGGTTCTCTGGCTTATAGGTAGCTCGGAAGTCTCTTAACATGGAAGGAGGTAAACAATTCAACAGGCTTGCAATGTCGCTGAACGGAAATGCTACACTTCTCAAGCCTATGGAACATGTGGTCGTACCTAATGATCTTGGTGATAACGGTAATGTAGTTCGCAGTTCTGAAATAGAGGAGACTCAAATTGTTCCTCGAGGTTCTGGATGCATTTCCGCCCTTCAACCTCACATGCAGGCCTATAGTAGAATCATGGTAGCAGTATGTTTATGAAAGACGCATAGAAGCAGGATGTTTCTGTATGGAGTTTACTCCTTAATCCGGCCCATGAAAATACGCAGGCATGGGCATAATCAACCTTGATTTTCGTAAGTTCGATTGGCCGAGGAAAGGTGCAACCTTGCTTCCCTGAGGAGTCAAATTCATTTAGATCGAGGACGCTGTCAGAGTATGAATCACATGACTTATATGAAGGAAGAATGGAAGCCCCACAAGACGGTTGCGGAATCCTGGAAGCTCCACATGTACTGCATTAGTATGTTATGTCTAGTGCATTGAATGCCTTAACATGTAAGGATACCATTGATCTGTCTCTTTCGTCCAAGATGACCTACATTCCATTTAAGTATATATATCACGTCAATTACCACGCCGAATATTATTCCTGAGATAATAAGAACAATTAGAGCACCATAATTTTATCTTGTGTGATCAATTTGCTGCGCTCGATCGGAATTCCTTTTCAGATAAAATTTTAACGCCAATTCGGAGCTATTTGAGTCCGAGGATCATGTCATGATCTTCGACTCTGGAGTGGATGTTGATCAACTCTGCGAGGATAAAGCAAGAAGTGTCCATGTATGATCTGTTTGCAGGCGCTTTCCTTATTTGTATATGCATCTCTCGGAAAAGGTAACCATTTTCCAGTTACAAATCGAGTAACCTACATCCTGAACTTCAGGTTTCGATCCAGACAACATCGAAGGGAAGTAGACCGGCACCCATCCTGTGGTCATACTTACCTAGAAAATAAGGGTATTTAAATGCTAGTAGGGAGTGAACTCTGCACAAGACTTCTACCTTTTATCATGCTGGTTCTATTCAGGCTCTCCCTTACAACCTTGTTTTCTGCGAACCTTGTAATGGCAAGAATGATTCCGCGTACCTCGTGGCAGCCTACTCTCTTCGCTTGCGCGAACCAACTATTTCACTATGATACCGCTTATCCTTTGGTGGAAGCCAGCGCCTTCAGCCAATACTTGCAATGCAAATATGCAGTGAATACTGGACAAGGCCGTGTGCAAGTACCTGGAGCGTATTGCTGGTATGATGTAAGAACCTATCACTCCCCGTTGAGTTTAAAGAGCTAATTAATTCTTTAGTATCGGAATCACACGTTATACAACTATCCATCTACTCCAATGCCCCTTGACAGTAGCCCTAGTTGTCCAGAGACTATGCCGTTCGCTCAAAACTATGCCATAAAAGCCGATGTTTCCGACAAATGTGTCACTGCAAGTAGTGAGACCAGCGGCTCGGCAATTATGCTCATGGTATGGTAGAAATAGTATCTCTCAACTAAAATGCTAACAGTTAATATACTATCAGGAGTGCGATCCCATGAAAAGGAATCCATTACAAAGATGGTATTTTACCGGTTCAACGATGCAACTAGCGGGAACAGATCTATGCATGGCTGTAACAAATAACGGAAAGGGGCTTCAAATCTGGCCATGCATCGATGCAAACTCCAATCAACAGTTTCAACATTTTTTTCATGAATTCCTATTAGTTCCGGAGGATCGGATGTCATGGATGAATTCTCCAAACATGTGCTTTGAGAATACTGGCGGAGTTTTTGTAAATAGAAATCCCGTCAGTGCCCATGCCTTCCAGGTTAGTAACACCTGATATTAAAAGGAACTGGTACACAGATACAGCTCTCTGATTGTCGTTATTTTGATCCAAAGCAGGTAAGATGTTTTCGGCCCATATATATTCCGAAATCTAATCTGATATTATTTTCTATAGAGATGGATATTGGACCCAATCGTTGAGGAATTTTGAATGATAAGCGGATAATCAAACGCACGTCATTACATGAACCTTATCTCACAACCTTCACATGGACATTATTATATTGTTGTTCTCCTTTAATATCATATTCATAGCTTAAGTCTTTAACTGATCCTTAATTAATTGAAATATTCATCGTAAACGGAGGTCTAAAACTTATACGAGAGCTTCGAGTTCCATTGAAGAAGCCTTTCCAAGCTAAAATATCAATTAGGACGCAACGAAGATTTTTAGAGTGAGTTTATGCCAAAAAAATACCAAAAAATACAGTGACATCTATAAATAGGCCCGTCCGTGCATCGCCTTACACTGATGGCCTGGGAGTCAGGTGTTCTTAGTAATATTCCTATACATCTGTAAATGTATCTTATCAAGTCCAGCTAAAGAGAAGTAAGAGTCCAGAACTGATACGTGCACGCGAGAGAAGAGAACGCGATCGGTCACGCGTGACGTCACACCGATTCTTAGTGTTGAGATGACACATACGAGACGTGGCTGTCCTTCTAAACACCAATTATGACATTTAAATTCTGAAATTGTATATCTAAGAGTATTGTTGGGAAACAAAAGAAGGACGAAGAACACCAAATGGGATATTCCGAGTAAAGCCAGCTCAGACTCCAGCCAGCATATCCACTGCGGACTCTGAGTCAGCTAACGATTGGTCTGAATATGCACATATTGGTTCTGATTCTTTTGAAAATATTTGTATATAAATTTCGCAGCACGATAAATGCCTCTGTTTAAGATCACCCACTTCTTGATCATCTTCATGCAAATGCATTTATTGATCTTGCTTGTCGCTGCTCTCTTCCAAAGAGCTCTTTCAGGACCCGTGGCTCGTGCTGGCCCTTGGCAGCCAACTCTACTTTCATGTGCCAACCAGCTTAATATTAATGGAAGCATCTATCCACTTGTTGAAGCATCAAACTCCACCCAATACTGGCAATGCAAGTATCTTCACAACGGTGATCCCTTCTCGGCTACCTATTGCTTGTATAATGTGAGCGCATATAATAAAGGAAATTCACTTGAGTTCCTTACCACTCAGTTCTCCTACAGCGTCAAAACCATACATTGAATCATTATCCGAATACCCATTTACCCGCCGTCGATAGCAGCGCAAACTGTCCAACTACTGTCCCACTGGCACAAACCTATATGATAAAAACTGGTAACAATGGCATGTGTATTTCTGCTGGGGGAGACTATGACAGTGCCCCTTTGGTCATAAAGGTAATCCCGAAATTTCCGAAGTGTAGTTGATGTAACCCAAACTGCGCTCTATTAGAGCTGTGACTACAGTAATGGAAATCCACTTCAGAAATGGTTTTTCAACGGATCGAATATGCAACTTGTTGGGACAAACAAGTGCATGGATGTTAAGAATGGCTTTGCAAATGGTGCCAAACTTCAAGTATGGGATTGCGTACCCGGAAATTCGAATCAGCAGTTCCAGCATTGGGTTCACGAATTCCTTATAGTTCCAGAAGACCACATATTATGGATGACGAATCCCGGCAAATGTTTGGATAACAGTAATGGGAATATAGCCAGCGGGAATCCCGTAAGTTTGGTTCTCGTGCACGCAACACGAATTTGTTTATCTGGATAACACTTAGATTCAAATTTGGGATTGCTTTTATTTGAACCCCAACCAGGTCAGTCCATCTTTCTAAGGTTTCATGGCATGGGTTCTGATAGAGGGTCTGATGTTCTTATAGAAGTGGTTCTTGGAGCCTGTTATTAATACTACTTAATAGCACTGGTCTTTCCCGCTTAGTATAATAAATGTCATAGGAAGCTTCCAGTTACGGATATGTCACTTTCCCAAATTCTCCATGGACATTTGGCCGTCAGTTTTTTTCTTTCTCTTCGTCGACTGCATTTCGGAATTAGGCATTTGTATTCATATTATAAGTGGTATAATTCTATGTCCAGATATATCACCTCGAAATCTATCCCTTTGAGATCCAATTATCATCCTGCATTCCATAGTTTCCTGAATTGTTCGCTGATATTCCAAATTCGCCTTCGATTCCGCATCGAGTTCGAGCGTAAGCACGCTAATAGGAAGGGATACCAAGGAAAATCCGGAGATTCGAAAAGATCCTCCAACCGATTAGTCGGAGTGAACCAGGATGCAACTGTATTCTTTGCAGCTTCAGCTTCCCCTACGACTGCAGAAACTGGAAGAACCCAATGCAAATCGCCCGAATAAACCTTTTGCTTGATTATTTGATCTGCATTAGAGTCCCACAGAATATACATAAGACGACATGTTTCCGATAATGCCATCAAGGAAGATAGCGGCATATAAAATAAAAGACGCAGACGAAGCTCTGTTGGTAGAAGGCTAAACACGCCCTCCGATCCGATCATTGGGGTTCCCGCTGAAATGGATTTCCTTCCTTTCACAGAATTCGGCCATCTACAGAACAAAGATGAGTTAGTGTCATATGTTTCAATGAGGGGAAAGTCAATTCACATATCTGGTCTTACTAACATCCATGCGCCAAAATCTTCTGCAAACGCTGGCCACAGTTCCTTTCCCTCTTTACCTGCCATGACGGCCTTCAATGTTGCCTTGGAGGTTTTCCGAGCTCCCGCCAGACTGTACATCGTCAGGTCATCGTAATTGAAGGCATCCTCAAGGCCACCATATGAAATTCCGTTTACGAGGCCTGGACCGTATCCGCCTATCAATCGTTAGACCGTTAGGACGGTGCGTCAAGAATAGAATGATCGATAAGGGAATCACCTAAGGATCGAGATCTATCCACTACTTGGAAAAATGTCTTATAAAAGCATTTATTACGGTCAATCCTATAATGTTCTTGTAACCATGTTTTCAAATAGAGATAAGGCCGTTCCCAAGCGAAGAATCGTTGACCTTTGTTTCCCCAATGTTTCATTCGAAGGGTTGATGGCATTGTCTCCTCCCTACTTGAAACAAAGGCAGTGGTCCAGCATCTAGTCACCCAATCGTAATCCTTAACACGTAGCAATTCGATTTCAGCACTTTCTCCTGGACCGATGAGAACGGCTGTGCCGAAATAACTTTCATCCAGCATCCCTTCAGGCCACCAGGATTCGTCAGTTTCCTCGGCACATCGAAGGCCTTGTTTCATTGTCTGCTCGAGTTCATCTAATCGAATTTGACCATTCAAAGCTTCGTAAATTTCTGAAGCCATCGCTTGACTGACATCGTCAAGTTCTGATATCATAATGTACGTTCCTTGGTCGAGCTCTTGGTCGGTATCAACGAGCGCAGTCGGTCCAGGATTTGGAGAGATAGCGGTCAATACGCAGAGATAGTCTTCCATGAGATTAAAGGTGCTTCCTAAAGGTGTCGCTGCAAGAAATATTCGTGGCTTGTGCGCGCATTCGAGTGCAAGGGTTGAAAGCGCGTCGTGGGGAAAGATTTCGTGTAAGCGCCCAACACGATCGGCTAGTTACTCCGCTGGAACCTAGCTCTCCGGTGGACCTCTATTGGGAAAGGGTTGAATACAAAATCATAGCTGTTTGAGACCTACTGTTTCAGTAACCGCAGTGACCTCTCAATAATCCACAACTTTAGTTGCTGAGACCACGTGGCAAAAATAAACACTCTGTTTGACACGTTCAGAGGTCAACAGACCAAAAGGCAGAATACCATGGGAGGCCGTTTGGTATTACAACTATCCAAACCTGCTCAAACTCGAGGACAAGTAAGAAGGGACAAGTTGTCTCTTCCGCCGCCAGTAAGTAACGAGTTAGAACTCCATAGAAAACTTACGTACAATCAAGTTACATCGACTCTATCAAAGGTACTGTGAAAATATACGCAAAGTTACGTAGTTTCAAATAAGATGAAGTAAAAGTATGAACAGCACAGAGATTCAAGCAAAGGCAACTCGTTCCTGAACGGAAGTCGGACCGGACGCCCGGCGTGACAGGTCATGTCACGCAGTCTCTCGCTTCCAACTAGCTTCTCTTCCGCTCCACCAACGCGGCAGCTAAAGCCCGAAAGCCATCATTATTCTAGCAAAATATGTGGTGCGAGGCCTTGGATTTTTTCTGTGTGTCCATATTATTTTAGAATCTGAAGAATCATTTTTTAAACCCGCGACATCGACATCTTCAAGTTCGTACACCTTTTCCGAACCGCGACATCGCCATCTGGTTCGTACGGTTCATTCCCTGTTCTACACGGATATTTAGCGCCATTAATAGCCTAGGCATATGCTCTCAGATCTAGATACGAAACCCTGCAAGTATCCATTATTCATACTGCCAATGTGTGAGCCTCTGTTCGCCTTATTCAAACATAAACTCATCTTATTCGTACGCTAAATATAGATTTGGCCCTTCAAAGTCTCGCTAGTAATTTACAGAAAAAGGCCAACCTCGAATTATAGAAAGGATGAATCTAAGCATTCAATTACCTCACAATTCTTTTTGAAAAAAAAGCTTGGTGGTCACTCTCACGGCAGGGGGCTCTCGCTGGTTGAAATGGCAGTATGCATTTGTTTTTCTCTCATTGTTTATTTCTCCGTAGCATTTACTGGAATTGAAGTCTAGGAAATCTTATCTCTTCAAAAGATCGGTGATTTCCTTTGTAACGCTGTGTCGCGGAACGGATCAAGACAAATTCTGTCAAGGCTGGTTTGCCAAATGGTGGCAAGGTGGATTCAGGTCCAGGTTGCGTCCAGGTGCATGCTTTGTGGTTTAGACCAGACGTCCACAGCACTGGATGGACTGATTCACGTGGTGGATGCAGCATTTAATTTCAAACAATATAATTATGGGAATCCAGGACTATCCAGGAAGCGGTGACTTCGCCTTTAAGAGCCCCGTCGCTCCCTGTCGCTCCTTGCGTTTAACTCGCGTGTACTGACTTGATTAGTATTTTCTCTAACCTACTTTAACGATCTTTAACGACTATATACTGTATTGCGTAGGAACGCCCAATGGCCTTATTTCTATATGCTTTTTTAAGTACCTGGCGCGACAGGCACAAGCGGACTTGCCCGCGCAATCAATATCAACAAGTAGTGAGGCCGATGGCCAGATTGATGTGATACTAGGTAAAAAGGTCACTCGGGCGTTTGTGCTCCCTTTCTCTTTTTCTCGACGCCCCTACTGACTACATGGTGAGTAGGACGAGTTCTCTTATAATGTCTTCCATACAGATTAATGTCATATTCTTTTCATTTTATCAGTGATTGACCTAATAGATGTTCTTGGCCATGTCTAATTCCGCAATATCACTTCATTCACACCAGGTCGTCCGGTCCCTCTTACAAACAAACTATATATTGGATACAACAGAAACAGAAACATTGTGCTCGGTCATTCAAGGCTACCAAGAAGACCAGAATTTCATCGAAGCGCAATTTTCGAAAACAACCGACTCCCGAGAATTCGAACAACTCGAGCAGCAAAAGCACGCGGTAGACAGCAGACTCGAGCATGCCCATGGATTGCTAGCACCTATTCGGAGATTACCAGATGAAATTTTGCGAGAAATCTTCATTATGGCTTCACATAAATCACGGGCTGGCGATGGTGATGCAGACGCGTTTCCTCTCCCTGAGACCAACCAGACGGGCGACTATTTGGGTCATACGGCTGTCATCTTTCTACGCATCTGTAGAAGGTGGCAGCGTATAGCCTTCACTACACCGCGGCTCTTCACCCAGATACTAGTTTCACCAACGGGCATCCATCAATGGGCGGACGAAATGCCACAGCTATTCCAGTATTCTGGAGCATTGCCATTGGAATTGTTTCTCTGTAAGCTGGAAGGGCCAATATGCCGGAATTCGCGCCCATTTCGGACCGTTCTCGAGCTTTTTCACGCTCATATCCATCGCATTAAATTCGTGGCAATGGCGCTTTGTCCTTGGATGGATCTTGTATGTGGCTCCAATCCCACTCTTAATATGCCGGCCATGGAGGCATTCGAGTTACATTCTTCGTGTCGTGGAGCTCTGTCGGGAGCAACGAGACTACATGCCCCGAAACTCAGAAGACTTACAATTGCCAAACATATCCCCAGGTCCTATTGGGAATACGCTATATGCTTCGGAAAGCAACTCGAATATTTTGCAAACCGATGCAACGCGTACGGAGGGGAGCGTATCTTCGGGATTTTTTCTCGGTGTCCGAACCTAGAAGACTGTTCATTGATATATTCAGACATCGCATCCGAGGATATACTACCCGGGAGATATCTCCATTTACCGCGACTTCGAAGGTTGGAATTGGAATGGAGGACATATGGTGGATTAAAGGTTTTACCATATTTCCTTTTACGCCTTCACACTCCGTCGCTCCAGGAGCTTAGCATTTCTACTAATGAAGATTATGAAGATCAAGGATTATCGTCCCTTTTACATTCCTGGATTCAACGAAGCGGAGCGTCTTTGCAGACTTTGAGTTTAAATGGAATTTCCATGAGAACTGACAAGCTTCAGTCTCTCTTGAAAATAACACCGGACTTGAAGAAATTGGCATTGGAACATTGTCAGCTATCTGAAGATCCCGTGACTCATCTCTATGGATACGAAGAACCAGATCTCTGCCCCCGACTGAGCATCATTGACTTCAAGGGAGCAAACCTGCCTATTATGAAATTACTGAAGGCGATTAGGAGTCGTCTCGTTGTTCCCGAAGGCCGACTCCATAGCGCCCTGTTACACACCGTACAGCTTCCATACATGGGACAGACACAACTCGATACATAGCGGACTATCAGGGTGTATTCCATGCTAATACAGGAATTTTATCTGACACAATGGCGATTATATCTTGGAGAAGGGACAGAAGTGGACGTGCTCTTCCACTGACTTGGAACGTGTATGTACCCAAAGCCTGTTGTTCTAGTTATCATGGAAAAAGGTGACCGCTATGAACGTCAATGTTTATACTTAACATAGCTATTCTAATATTCAGGATATATGAGAATGTCGGGATATTAAACGGAGAGAAATCACCTTTTCATTGCATTGTGGCAATGTATTTGAGGACGTCCTGTAAAGTTACCAATAGCGCAATTTTGTAATAAGTACTTAATCTTAATTCACCGATAATTTGGGCATCCAAATAGATTTGACGTTACACGTTCTGCGTTCTGATGTCGCTACTTACACTACAAAGCTAGTGCCACCAAAGCACATATGCCGATTAGGGTAGGGTCTACTGTAACGTCAGTACCTCAGTACTTACTTACTGAGTGTACCAGATTTATTTTATGAAATCGCGGAGGACTTAGCATATGAACGTATCATCTAAATACAAATCCCTAGACCTTTATGAATATGAACAAAAGATGAATATTTAAATGCTTTGGCAGGGTCGTGGATGGATCATGGCGTCACCATGCTTAAACAAGCGCTCAGGTTCTCTCCTGTCAACTACAAGCCAACCACGAGGTCCTGGAGAGCTTGGCATTCTACTGGTATCCAACAATATCCAACATACAACTTAGAAAAGGGGGTAAAAGGGGGATATAGCGTTAATTTAGGAAGCACTAGAAGTACGCATCTTATGATTCATTGAGGCCAATTGCTACTTATTAGCACTCAGAGAAGCACAGCACCAATCATGCATGTTCGTCTATGTTCGTTGGCAAATCAATATAATAATTCTGGCAACGTATTTTTGATACGCAACTGTCAATCCGGATTCGGAGTTGGCAGTGCGGGCACTGCGAGATCTTGCAATCACCGAGTCCTGTCAAGTCCAGTCCACTCTCCCAGCCACTCAGGTTCGTCTGGTCTCTGTCTCTAAGCCTTGGCCTATTGGCGAGACGGAACGAGATACTTATGGCCGCTGATTTGATATTTATTATATTTCCTGTTAGGTAATTTTGCGGTACCCGATACGCAGTGCATCGCCCTGCCTTAGCCTGCTTTATACCCAATTGGAAAGCAAGGGGCGGATCAATAAGCCATAACATTCTCTTGGCTGTCCCATCCTTTCTGTCTCTTTCTCTCATTCTGTTCAGTTGGGGGCCTAAGATGCTTCGCATCTTGGTTGCGTTGGTGTCACTTTCATCTTATGGCTTTGCTGCAGCGCTTAAACGGAGAAGCTCTAGCATGAGTATATCTCTGCCCATCAAGAAACAGCTAGGTCAACCGCTACGAAGAAGCCACAAGAGACTTTCGAAGGTTTCTGCTATCGGGCTCGGTGATGATGGGGACTTGTGAGTGATTCAGTTATCACCAGCAGTTCAAGTTTGTTAATACAATATCTATGAAAGTCAATATTCTGTTGATATGTCGCTTGGCGGAGTCAACGTACCTTTAGCATTAGGTGCGAGAACTAACCCTGCGCACACTGTAAATGAAGTAGTTTTAACTATTCGACAGATACTGGGTCATCTGATTTATGGTCTATAACTACGGATTGTGGTATTTCAGGCAGTTGCGGTGATATATCAGGTATACCTTCAATCAAACCCTCTGCCTTCACGCCTGCAGGACTCGAGTTCAGAATCGACTATGGGGACTCAGCCCATCACACCTTCGCCGATGGTATCACTGTATCAGGTCCCGTTAGTCTGGCTGGGGCGCAACTTGATAGTCAATTCTTGGGGGCCGTAAATGTCACTAATACTCTCATCGACGGCGTAGCAGGTGTCTTTGGGGTTGGTTTCCATACCCTCAGCACTGTAACTCAAGGGGTGTTGAATC
Source organism: Sphaerobolus stellatus SS14 (assembly GCA_000827215.1). Taxonomy (NCBI): domain Eukaryota; kingdom Fungi; phylum Basidiomycota; class Agaricomycetes; order Geastrales; family Sphaerobolaceae; genus Sphaerobolus; species Sphaerobolus stellatus. The sequence goes on from KN837079.1 coordinate 1,995,284, forward strand.
AAGAAATACCGTCCACCGTCATAGGATCTGCAGCTACGGATTTCCTAAATTCAAAAATTGCAACGCAGGGTCCCTTCCTTGAACGATTGGTTGCTGCAGGACAACTGGACCAGCCCATGTTCACTGTACGCATCCTCCATTGAAGGGTGTCTTAGTTCTAATATCTTTTTTTTGCAGATTACTTTACAGCGCGAGACCGTAGAGATTGGTGGGAATATTGGGCAATTGACAATTGGAAATTTGCCCGATGGAGTTTCTAATAACTCTTTAACGTGGGTTCCTGTGCGACGTTATTCACAAGCTCAGGGTGGTACCCCTGGTCCGTCGGATTCGCCTAACGAGGTAGGCCATTCTCAACCCTGGCGAGTATGAAAAGTCTTTGATGAAAGCTGCACATTTAGAGCTACCCTCGGTATGTTCCCAGATTATTATGCGATATATGATTCTTAATTTATGCGTCACAGTCACTGGGAGGTGCCGATAGACGATGTTGTCGTTAATGGCATTACTCTTCCCCAGCCTAGCCTACCTGCCGGTACAGGCTACTCAGCTCTTATTGACTCGGTAAGTGCCAAATGATATTCTGTTACGGAAAGTGTCCTCACCTTAGTACCTTCCAGGGCACGTCTATTCTTCTAGGGCCAAAAAACACCGTGAATGCTTTGTTCAGCCAGCTCAGTACCGATACAGCAGATTTGGACTCAAATCTGGGCCCAAAGGTCGATTGCACCAAAGCTGTCAATTTAACCTACATTATTGGTGGCAAACCATTTTCGGTCGACCCCCGTGATTTCTTGGGTCCTCAGGATATTTCGGACTGCAGAGTCCAATTGGTTGCCGCGACAGATGCGCCAAGCCTACGTGCTCTGATGAGCTGGATTATTGGTGACCCTTTCATGAAATCGTGAGTAGAAACTTCATTCGGCTTTCCCTTGAAAAGTTTTAACATATGTTTAGAAACCTTGTGGCATTTTACTTTGGCAATCTCACACATCCATCTGCCGACCCACCTCGCATCGGATTCTTATCTACCGTTCCAAGTAATGCAGCAAAATTGTATAGTTCCGATATCAGTGCTGCTCAAAGCAGCGGAGGAATCATAGGTAACATTTTATTATCATTGTTGGAAAATGTATCCTGATCATCATACATATACGTAGCTTCCACCCAAGCCCCGCCGACGGGAACTTACACTGCCACGGCCACAAATTCAGTTGGTGTAGGACTAGCTCCCATTGCTTCAAGTTTAAAGTCTCCATCTTCTACCACCGGCAACACAAGTACTGCGTATAAAATTGGGCCCAATTTGCTATTTTTTGCACTTGTTGCTTTGTCCATGTCTATGTTCTCATCATGATAGGCGATAGAAGGTGATTTACTGTGAAAAAATTTCGCTTTACCGCGGGCTGCTCAATTGATAATCGAACCATAGATCTGTTACTCTATCCCAGAAGGGTATGATTGACTTACGATACTCCATTATGTTAATTCCAAAGGATGAACGACAATATGTAAAATTATAATCCTCAAAGGAGGGGGATAATATCACTGTATCTTTATCTGCATTGATTTGGTTGTTGACTTTAAAGACAGATGCCAGGAGCCTCCTCACCTGTTTCAACTTCTACGCTAACTCATACTTATCCTCTCAGTGAGACTTCAGTACGAAGGGATCACCATCGACGCTGATTTACGCTAATAGTTCGATGGGGGTGTGGTGTGGTAATGCCACTGGGAGCAAGACATCGTGGTCTATTAGCTTAGTTGGTTAGAGCGTGGTACTAATAATGCTAAGGTCATAGGGTTGACCCCTGTATGGACCAGTTCTTTTGTTTCTTCTATAGAGTTTTCTTTCGTCAGTTTCGACGACCACAAAGGGTTGAAGTCCTGACCTTTGTGAGTTATGAAGGATCGCGACAACGCGTTATGTCATACCGCGAATCCTCCGAGCACGGTGAAAGAAAGATAACGGCGCAGCGAGCGTTCTTTTATACATAAATATGTCTCTCAGAATTATTCAAATCAGGAATTTAAACTGGGCATATTGGAGTTCAATTTGCCTGGGAGCTTTCATGTGATATAGACGGTGTTGATCTATTTTATTTTCCGTCACAATTATTTAATACTGAATTCATTAGTTCCCATTGAATATTTAAATCTCGATAGATAGCCGGACTCGGAGTATGCCACTGTCATCGAGATTCTGCAGCTTGTGAACCAGAGACAGTGACCTGCAAAAGTGACCTGCAAATGCCCAATAATTTCCTCTTTTCACAAGAATTGGCACGGATCAAATCTCAGATCGCGATCCGAATTTGGGGGGTGGGTCCAGGGTACCTCATCCTAAACGTTTTGAAAAATACGCAATATTGCCTCTATTATGAGAGATATTAGCGAAATACTAACGGATATTGAGTACGAACAGAGAGCCCAGAGCCAGCGAAGCTGAGCACGGCCTGCATCAGAATTTTGGCCTCGGAAACAGCCTGTTTAGGCGATGCACGACATGGATATTCTAGGATCTATAAAAGCTAAATTAGATCAAATTACGTCTTCGGGAATCTATGATATTCAAATTTCATAACCGAGATGAGCTTTGTGCCGTTGCCGACTTGTCGGTTTGTTCTAATAGATAAATCCGTCGAACTCAATCGGCCTTTATTATATAGAATTCTTGGATTTTGAGTGGAGCAAGACTCGAGTATCTGGAGTGTTTGCGTGGAATGGAGGGCTTTAGGTGGAGATTCAATTGGTGGTTGCCGAAGTCAAAATATTGAGTGAATCCATCTGGGAAGAATCTGAAAGATTCGGGGAAAACAAAGGATCCTGACAGTTCAAATCAGACAGACACCCATTGGCAGAAAAAAAGAACGATAATCGCATACATTTCACACATTTCACATCACATTTCCCCTTGGAATGTCCTTCCATGATCTTCCCAAAGCCGAATCCGGTGAATTAGAGCCAGGCTTGGTCCTCGACGCCAAGAATTGTAGGTACCTGTATTCTTCAGTAGAAATTCTGGCGTGTTTGGACTAAACTTTGACTAATAAATGGGCTCCCTAAGAAGACGCTTTTGGCCGTATCACGTTCTCTAGAAGATATAAAAGTCTAGTCTAGATGATGGAAGCCGTGTGGGCAGTCTGCGAAAGATTTCCAGAGGTTTCCTTCGATCCGCACAGGTATGAGAAATGACTATATTGGATGAAAATCGCCGAATACAGCTAACCCAGCGCTCCATGGAGAATGAACATAAATATTGGCTTGCGGAAGTGAAGGAGTGCTCTGGAAATTAGGTGCAATATCCTCTGCCATGTCCGCAGGTCTATCTCGGATATCTTCCATGTCAGACTGTCAAATCCAAGATATATAGGATTAGACTTCGGCCGCAGGGAAGGTTTGGATCCTCGTGCTGGAATAAGGACTTGTAAGTCCCCATAGGATTTGCCCCCAGGCACAGGTCAAGAAAGTAAAGAGTTTGTCCTCCCGCGGGCATCAAAGAACTTGAGAAGTTCTGTTCCCTCCTGACAACACACACCCATTAATCGAGCCAAGCTCAAGGATGAAAATCAGGTTGAACTTCTGCTTCTTCGTAATCTGACCATATATATCTAGCCGCGTTTCCTTGTTCAGAAATTTTGAAGGAAAGAGCAAAATCCGGGTTGTATACGCCTGTATGACTCTCGAATTTTCCGCGGATAGTTCGAATAAGGGAATGTTTATAAGCCCCACTGCAGCCTCGTGTTTCGACGTCCAAACCACATCCTACTGCCTCGTGTTTCGTCCCCGCCGTCCTCATCGTAGATCTCAACATCCAAAGTTCGAGTACAACGTCAAAGATGCCGCCTCCAGTCTCCCGTCGCGGTCGTAACGTATATGCCGCTCCAAGTCCGGAGCCTTCAGACTACATAGAAGATTCCCCAGAGGTAGAAGGCTCTAATTCCACTTCTAACCATCGCAGAAAACGACGAAATCGAATGCGAGTTTCTTGTTTGAACTGCTATGCATCCAAGAGGAAGGTATGCTACAGGACTTCTTTACGGCCGTCGAGAATCCTGCCTCATGCCCGTTGACGTAGTGCGATAGAAAACGCCCATGCACGAGGTGTATCAAACACGGTCTTGTGAGTCGCCCATTTCGCTTGCTATCCTTTCATTTACCTTGTTGACTGTGGGCATGCTAATGTAGACCGGGCTTTGCGTCTATGAGCTCGATGATCCTTCAGCACGGTGAGTAGTGTCTGCATTTTATGTCTATAAAGGCGAATATAGGCTTATAACGTTCTTCAGTGATCCTGATGAAGACGAGAGTGCACACCTTCGCAAACGCATCGCCGAACTCGAGTCCGTCGTCCGTACCTTGAGCAACCGTCCTCATCCTCGATGGCTAGCCGAAGGAGGTGCCTCACACGACCCAGAGTTCGCCATATCGCGTTCAGGATCCCGGACTGTTTCTGGAAGTACCAGTAGTTCGTCGAAGACGCGTTGCGCGAAGTCAACGTCGAGTGCAGAGACGCTGAAGCGCTTGTTCGGCAACTCGTCCTCAACCCCCTCTGCTTCGACATCCAAGCGTATCAAACCCAGTACCAAACCATCTTCATTGCATGTTAAAACGGAGCTAGACGATTATGAGAAGCTAGAGGGTCTGGAACATATCCCGGCGAACTGTACTTCTCGTCGAAAGCGGGACGAGGAGGAGTATCAAGACCATGGCTCATCCACGGCGCATTATTATGCGAAAGGCAGAAAGCGGCAGCGCGTGAAGTGTATCAGGGACTCTGAAGATGACGACGACGAATATGTCACCTCTACTCGGTCTCGCCGTGCGCCGCCAAAGTGTTACCTGGACACCGTGGATAACCTCGGAGACATGAACCTTATAGAAGATATCGAGAAGGACGATACGAGAGGGAATGGACTGCGATTCGACTTGGGTCTCTCGTCACCGTTGACACCTCTTTCATCGGTCTCTTCTGACCCTTTCGAACTCCCGGCGTCACCCAGAATTGATCCCTATACGGTTCAGGAACCCAAATCCTCCTGCGATTCTACTACTACAAGTATCATAGCATTCGGAACATCTCTATCTAAAGAACTAAACGCGCACAAGGGGGCCCGAGACTGGTCGCCCTCGAACCTCCGTTGCCGTGCATTCCAAGTGGTGACCCCCACGATGTCCACTTCGGCTTCTTCGTCCTCTTCATCGTCAATGTCCAATTATCTACTTCTTCCTGAATATCAAGATTCTTACACTGGTCACTTCGACTCGTCGCCGACCATGGACCGTGCTCCTTTATCACCAATACCATTCCCTGCCACACCTGGGATGAGGTCTGATACATCCGACGAAGAACCGCCTTTAGCCGATATTTATAGATGGAACGACGGCAAACGTGAAAGCAGTATACTCGCAGATTTGGAAGAGTTGGCGTATCCTCCAATGGATGTTCAAGGTGAGGGAAAGGAGGATGAAACTGAATTGGAAGCGCATGCTACTCAACCAAAGGCCAACCAATTGGGCTTGGTATTTGGGGATGATGAAAATGCAGTCCCCATCCCACCTCCTGTCTCGAGCAGTCTTTCGACCAGTGATCCTGAACTTGAGCAAAAGGAAGAACCGCTTGAAGTGCAACCGCTTGTTCGTGGGCCACCCAAGAAGTCATATCTCGATATGCAGGTTCAAACATCGCGATGTTCGTCTCCTGCACCGGGGCCGAAGCCTACTTCCGTGGCTATTCAGACTTCTGCACCGCCGTCTCCAGTCGCATCTCCTAAAGACCTCGATGTTGCGCCTTCTCCTCTCCCTCTTGAAGATGCTTCCACATTGGGTGCTGGCTCGTATCATTGCGCTTGTTTGACGAACCCTGCACTCTATCCTCCCTTGTTGCCTTTTGCAAACGCGTTGAGGGGTGCGAAGGAAGTGCTCGAAGGCGTGCACCATGAAGATGACGATCAAGGAAATTCGGAACCGCACGTGGAATACAATGTGCTATGCGAGTTTTATAAGAAGGTTAAAGATCTAGAGGAATATCTGTTGTAAGTTCTTTTTTACCTTTCTATCACATTGACTACTGACATATATTCGAATAGTTCTACTGAGCGCGCCTCAGCCGCTCGCTCTCGTCTCGGAGGGAATAAGCCTGTTGAAACAGAAGATGATCTTGACGTCGACGCTGAAGGAGAAGATGACGAAGAGTATAACGAAGGACAAGTAGGAGATATCGAGCATGGCAGTAAAACGCAACCTGATACAGAGGATGGGATCGAAGATTCACCTGTGATCCATCTGGCTCTGGGTCCCGCGAAGTTCACACAGGTCATAGGAGGCAAAGCGTTGCCGGGCATCGATGAAGAGTCGAGCATAAATCATGCCATTGATGGACCTAAATCCGATGTAGACCATTCTGGGCGACAACATGCCATGAAGAATGAGCATGTGGAGCAACACGTTCCCCATGCCACTGTCGAAGGTCGTTATTCGTCCGGCTCGCATCTCGCTATGCCCATTCCCATCTCTCTCCACTCGCCATTCGCCATGCCAAATGCCCTGAAGCAACTTTCTCCTCGTGATCTACTCAGATCTTCTTCCACGTCTTCTCATCAGTCTCAGTCTCCGTCTGCCTATTCAACATCTCCCACCTCGTCTAGTTTCACCCATTCATACCAGGACTCATCGTCATTGCTTCAACGCCCATCCCCCACTCACTCAATCCAACGATACTCGACCCCAGTTCTTGCGCCAAGCTCTCCGCCGCCTTCATTCTCGCATGACTTCCATCCAGCCATTCGTCGAGGACGCGTAGCAGAAGTCAATGGAATACTGTTATACAGTCCTACAGGCTCAGATCGCGATCACGAAGTAGATTTTATCCATACCCATAAAGTGGAGAGCAAAGGTCACTCTGCGGACAACAGTCCTCTTATTCCACCGCGTCTCCCGATTGCTGCTACTCGTGAAACGCCGAGCGAGTTTGGGTATGAAGGATATGAGAGTAGACATTCCTCCGTGCATCCGTATGGGTATGATGTCCTGGAATGTTACGGCGAGCACGGGAACAAATATGTATATCCTGGGGATGATATTCATGATGATGTTGGTATCAAGCTTAGCGGAAGGATGAGACACGGTGGTTTGAACGGGGTTGGCGGGTGGGTTTGAGGGAGCAGGGTGAATTAGGCATTATTCTTGGTGTTGATCGAGGCATTCTTTGGGTGATCGATGCTCTACTATCATTCATGGACAAGTGCATGGGCATTATGACAGTTTTGTTCTTCTATTCGTCTTCTCTTCTTTTTGCCTCATTAATGTTCAGTCTTTTTGTGATTTTCGATTTCTGCGTTGACAATCCTCGAACGATCGATATGCCTCCGAGCAGAGTATGTCTTTTCTTGTTGATTCATCATTATTATCTTTGATCTTTGACTCTCTGAATTCTTATTCTGGCTTTTCAATGGTTCCTTTGTCTGTCTTAGCATTTTGCAGCGCTAGTGCGCATTCAATTTGGACCTAAGTGTCATGCACGTACTTAGCATTAGAATTTAGATTAAAAATCAAACTTCCCTAGTGAAGTATAACTTGGTATCCTTCCTGTGGATATAGATTTATAAGCTTTATCTGTGTCTGATCGCACGGCAAGAAGTCCCAGGGCGTGAGAAGATGAAATGGTTCTTACCGAGGTTGTTCGAAAGGGAAGACTATTATTGTACGAAAAAACTTGCAACAATTATTTATAATACTACATAACATTATTTGACCTATATTAAATCCACGATATAAATGATTGACACGCTAGTGTAATATCCGAAACCTCCGCAAGAGTCCTCCCCCAGTTTTATCAGGGATTTCTTCAGCCCAATTTGCTAGCGTCTCGAAATTGTTATCCGCCTTTCTCGACAGTCGATCCCCGTCCCTATGAATCAATATGCAAAGTCGATATGTCAACATTTCTACCCACAGGAACTGTCCATCGGTGTCAAACACTCGCGGCATTCTAAGGCGTCCGCGACACCATCGATATAAGGCCTCTAGAAGTTGGTACCGATATTGCTCATGGTCAGATGCAATAAAATAACCATATAGAGATCTTTGAAATGAGTGAATGACAACGAGACTTGAAAAATGATTGAGCTCTGGGATTGAGCGCGTTGGATCAAGGAAAGCCGCCATAACACAAGACAATGATGCACCAAGAATATCGGTTGTATCTTTTGTTTTACGTTCCGTAAGCCACTCTTCGGCAGTAGATGCAGTCCATAAGGGCTCATCTACTGGAAGAAATAATCCCAAGTCTGCAAGCTCAGTAGGTAGTAAACAGGGTGGTAGGTTTGAGAGAGCAGGCCGCAGAGTGTCCATCACATAGACTGATAACATCAATCTATAACGTATCATGAGTCTTCGCATGGTCCCGTCCCACCATCAGAGACTTACCGTTTCATTGACTCATACCGAATCCATTGTCTCCACAGATCATGGACAGCGGAGAAATCAAATAGATTGACAATTGACCTCCACTTCGTAATATGATCAAAAACGCCGGAATGGCGTAGCATCTGAAATATATGTGAATGACAGACAGACAATCTTCGTGAGCAAGCAGACCAGTATTGCCATGTTATGGTACCCATCCGTGATCCTACGCTCAGTAGGATATTTGTGGATATAACCCGCACCTTGGACAAGGCTCATGGCTAAGAGTAACTCGTATTGAAGGTCAAGGTCGTTATTCGATATCTCCATCTGAAAATGCAATCGGTAAAGGATTTGCAGACAGGTAAATCGAACCTACAAATGCTCTGAATATTCTATCTCGAAGATCACTTTGAAGAACTTTCAAAACATAGTCGTCACTTAGTTGGATCTGGCCTGGTGTAACTCGAAGGTAGGAAGCACCACGCATCACCAGGGCTTCTTTCAACAGAGGATGCGCATAGGTTTTATGCCATGTCGATATATGCAGCAAAGGGAAATTGTGGGTATGATACTGAATGCCGTACGTGACTACGAGCGATCAGCATCAATTCCACGGATAGAGCTTATACTTACGATACTCCTCTCGGAATGGGGTTTCAGATATTAGCGACAGGTCGCCCAGAGAAGATGGAAATGATGGCATCATTGAAGGTAGTGAATTCAACGGCAGACTGATTTCTCCGAAGGAACCTGCCATACTTCCCGAATTGAACACCCCAGGAATGTTGATTGTAGAGAAATTAGACCCAAAGGCATCTGTTGAGAAAAAATCAAAGGATATATTCTCCCCCACCTGAGTTACTGTGCCACGTATTTAGTTTCTTAAAGGAGAATCCAGGATGCGAGTAGCACTTACATTCTAGGTTTCCCAATCCGAGTGCTACGGTGTCGGAATCAGAATAGATAGTCATGATAGGATCCGAATAATCTGGATAGGTATATGATGAACGAGATAACTAAAGTCATATCAATCGATGGGTGTATGAGAAAAAAAGCTTAGAAGGTACTACCGTCTGACAGCTGGCACTGCTGGCTGACGCAGGACCAAAGTCGCCAGTTGCTTCCTTTGTTGCTTTGATGAAGCACATTCTTCGATGACGTAATAAACTATCTTTGCGAGAAAATTGGATTTTATTGCAGATATTACAAATGAACTTCGATTTGTTCTCTGTGTGAGTTCGAGACATGTGCCGGCGAAGGTTGTGGTTCAGCGTGAAAGACTTCTGGCATACCGGACATAAAATCTGCTAAGCAATTAAGCATTCTAAATTATTTATAATAACATCCGAAGAAGACATACTTGCAGCGGATCCTCCATTGAGGCTACCCTTTGTGCTTGCAACGTTGAACTTCAAAGAACAAAAGTGCCGGACCAGGTCCCTGAAAAGGCAACGCTGGGGGCTGTACACGCCGCACGTGACAGAACATTTGTAATTCCCTAAGCCTAATAGGGAAGTATCTCCGAACGTCTTCCTCTCGTTTCTCACTTCGGACCTGACATGGCTAGCCTACATTTATTTTTTACAATTTTCAGCTTTTTATATTGAAAATTGAGCGCCATTTCCTTCTGATTTCTCAAGAAAGCTGTAAAATAAGTACTAAGTACTTATAAGATCCTCGGTCGACACGGACCTCCCTGCGGTGTAGCCCTTTATTGTACAAATGCTCGAAAATTTTACAATCTCAGCCGCAAAAGTCCTCCCCCTGTTGTATCTGGGACTTCCTCCGCCCAGTTTGCTAGCGTCTCAAAATTATCCTCTGCAAAGTTTCCTGACAGTCGTTTCCCATCTTCACAGATCAATATGCAGAGACGATATGTGAGCATTTCTACCTGAAGGAACTGTCCAGAGTCAAACAGTAGTAAGCTTGGAGGAATCCTAAGGCATTCTCGACGCCATCGGTATAAGGCCTGTTGGTGTTGGTACCGATATTGTTCCTGCTCAGATAGAATGAAATAACCATATATAGACCGTTGAAATGATTGAATGACAACAAAACTGGAAAAACGATTGAGTTTTGGGACTGCGCGTGTTGAATCAAGGAAGGCCGCCATGACATAGGATAATGATACACCAAGAATGTCAGTTCTATCTCTTGGTTTTCGTTCGATAAGCCAATCTTCAGCAGTAGGTGCAGCCCATAAAGGCTCATCTACCGGAAGAAATAATTCGAACTCTGCAAGCTCGGGATGCAGGAAACAGGGTGGGATATTTGACAGAGCTGGTCGCAGAGTGTCCATCACATAGACTAACAGCATCAATCTAGAATGTATCATGAGTCTTCCCAAAATAGATTATTATGAGGAACTTGCCGTTTCATTGATTCATATCGAATCCATTGTTCCCACAGATTATGCGCAGCGGATAAATCGAATAGATTAACAGATGTCCTCCAATTCGTAATGTAAGAAAAAATTCCAGAATGGCGAAGCATCTGGAACATATATATCAATAACATAATACTGGGTAGCATGTAATTAAGCACACCACTGCGGTCATGCCCTGGTATCCGTCCGTGATTCCACGCTCAATGGAAGATTTATGGATACAACCTGCATTTTGGACAAGGACCATAGCTAAAAGCAATTCATATTGAAGGTCAAGGTCATCCGATGATTCCATCTGAAACATCGTTTAAATTGTCATAACGCTTGTAGAGAAATAAACTAAACCTACGAATGTCCTAAATATTCTATCTCGAAGATCGCTTTGAAGAACCTTTAGCACATAATCATCATTGACTTTGCTTTGGACGGGTGTAGTTCTAAGGTAGGAGGCGCCGCGCATTACTAGAGCTTCTTTCAATAGAGGATGTGCATATTTTTTATTCCATGTCGAGATATGTAGTAAGGGAAAATCGCGAGTATAATACCTGATGCCATAGGTTACTGCGAGAGATCAGTCTTGATTCTACGCTGGGCAGAGCTCTGCAGAGTTTGCACTTACGATATATCTCTTCTTGTAATGGATTTTCAAATATTAGCGGCGGCAAGTCGCTTAGAGGAGCTAGAAATGATGGCATCATCGGAGTTGATAGTTGACTTGTCAGATTTGAAATTGATTGCAGACGCATTTCTCCAAAGGAACCTGTCATACTCGCGGCGTTGGACAACCCAGGGACGTTGATTGTAAAGAAATCTGACTGAACGGCATCTTTTGAATATAAAATAGGTGATATATCCCGCCCAACCTGAGCTACTGTAATATATTTAGCTTCTTGAAGCACAATTGTGGACAATACTAGAGGGACCTGCACCGACCTTCTGTGTTTTCGAGTCCGACTGTCATTAGGAGGTCGGAGTCAGAATTTGGGATAGAATAAGAATCTGAATAGATATCGCTCGGAGGAGATAACTAAATCATAAAAAATCATAAATGTCTTTAACAAATAAGATCTAAGGAAGATGAGTACTTACCTTCTGGCTGGCACTGCTGGCTGACGCAGAACCAAAGTTGTCAACTGCTTCCTTTGTTGCGACATTGATGAGACAGTTCTTTTGATGCCGTAATAGAGTATCCAGCCGAGAAGCTTGTATTTTATTGCAGATATTACAAAGGAACTTCGGTTTGTTCTTTGCGTGAGTCGACATGTGCCGGCGAAGGTTTGAGTTCCGTGTGAAAGACTTTTGGCAAACCGGACATATGATCTGCAACGAATAAGCATCCTAGTCAGACAAAGATATAAATCAAACATACTTTCAGAGGTTCTTCCATTGAGGTTTATAGTATGAAATGAAATTGTGTGCGTGCTTGCAACGTTGACGTCCAGAATGTGGACAAAGGCGCCGTGACAACGCGTGACAGAACAATTGTAATTTTCTTCAGAATCACAGTCCTATGTAGTACTAAGAACTCCGAACTATCTTCGACCTGAGCCTGGACTTAGTGTAATTTTTAGATTTTTGAGATATTGAAAGTGGCCCCTTTCTTCCCCTCGTCCTCCCCGACCTTAATACAGTTATGAGTACAGGTATGTACTGTGTAGAACTCTGAAATCCTCAGTCCACCATGCGCAGTCCTTTATGTTAGCCGTGTGAATAGAGGTTTTTTTTAAAAAGGACTCGTCAAATATTGGTCCGCTCGTTAACGTTCCTTTAATTTGGGAACCCGTATTCCGACCAGTAAAATGGTGTACACTGGTCCACCGCCAGGATCGCGCCAGCGCCCAGCGCTGAACAGACGACACCAAGGCGCGCCGAAGCATCCCCGCATCTTAGTAAGGAGTTCTAACGAGTTACTAGAGAAAGGTGTTATGGGTACGAAATGAATGCCCTTTTATGATTCCTAAGACTATCCTTATTATCCCCCGATCACTTTTCGCCGTAAATGGTAAGATCTCCGGTGATGCTTCCTGGCTTGTGTGTGGTTGCCGCTTGCTATTGGCCGTCGTGCCCGTGTGACGCGAATGAGTTGACCCATCGGAATCATGCTTGCCTCCGTGTCATTTGTTTCTAGCTTGTCGACGTGAGCGTTATCTGGTCGTACATGCCATGTTGACGTGCTTGCATCTGTCTTGATTGTTCGTGGGCTACTGCTTGTGACTGTATCGCGTCGACTCGCATAAAAGCCTCTCCTCGGTCGTCTTTTCCATCCATTACCTCTCTCTCTCCCCCCTTCTATCTCCCATTCTCTCGTTCGCGCATACTCAGACACATAAATTGTTAAATTTTTCTATTCATTGGTACCATCGCTGACTTAAATTGTCTTAATCATGGCTTTTGGCATTGTTTCATGTCCTCTATTCTGTTTAATCGGCGAAGTAGTCATATATCGTATGTTGTGCGTAATCGTGAGTAATACATTAAGGGAGACTGAAAAGAGGCAGGGACCTGCGCTCGCGCCGCTAAGATGTTGATAATATATACTCTCTGCCTCATTCCACCCACCACGAGGCTGTCCATTTCCTAAGCCTGAGATAGGAGCCATCAATACATTCCGCTTCTCTGTACTCATTCCTTTGAGATAACACGTTATGCAAGAATCCGCTCAGACTAAATTTGCCTACGGGAATCCAAAGATATCTTAGGATTCAGGTACTTGCTAGACTCTACATCGGATAAAATCTAACATCTAGTCTTTTAAGGTGCCAAAAATTATGAGTCTAATAGCGCAGCCGGGGTAAAACAGATATGTTAGGATGAATCCTCTAACGAGGATTATTTTGTGGAAGAATTGGAATTATTTGATAACAACCTAGCACTACTACATAGCAACATCACGTCTCCGAATTAAATGCATCATTAATGAAACGCGTTAGAACAGTGGAATCACATTAGATATCATTAATCCAAGATATAAATTCTCGAAACACTGTAGTCCAATCAGTCGCAATCCTCCACTGGTCGTATTAGTGATTTCTTCGGCCCAGATCACTAATCTCTGAAAATTATCTTCCCCATTTCCCGACAGTCGCTCCCCGGCGTTCCCATTAATCAACATACAAAGTCGATGTGATATTATTCCTACACATTGGAATGACCGTCGGGAGTCATACACCCGTAAGCTTCGGGGAAATTGAAGGCGTTCTCGATACTAACGGTATAAGGCCTGTTGGAGTTGGTATCGGTACTGCTCATGCCCAGATACAATGAGGTAGCCATATAGACCGTTGAAATAATTGAATGACAATATAACTTGAAAGATGATTGAGCTCTGGGATTGACCGTGTTAGACTGAGGAATGCATCCATAACACAGGACAGTGGTGCACCGAGAATGCCGATTCTATCTCTTCCGTTTCGTTGGATGAGCCACTCTCCAGCGGTAAGTGCAGCCCATAAAGGCTCATCTACCAGAAGAAATACTTCGAATGCTGCAAGCTCGGGATGCAGGAAATAGGGTGGCAAGTTCGACAGAGCAGGTCGCAGAGCGTCCATCGAATAAATTAACGGGAGTACTCTAAAACATATCATAAGTATTTTCAAAATAGCTCGTTATGAGGAAATCGCCGTCTCATTAACTCATACCGAATCCATTATCTCCACAAGTCATGGACAACGGATAGATCAAATAGATTAACAGATGTCCTCCAGTTCGTAATGTGGGAATAGATTCCGGAATGACGAAGCATCTGAAAATATCTCAAGAAAAGGGATGATAGGTAGTATATAAAGTTAGGCCCACCGTTACGGTCATGTCCTGGAATCCGTCCGTAATGCCACGCTCAATGGGAGATCTATGGATACAGCCTGCATTTTGGAGAAGGACCATAGCCAAAAGTAGTTCACATTGAAGGTCAAGGTTGTCAAATGATTCCATCTGAGAATGAATGCCATTGATATGTCAGACACTTCGAGACAAAGGAGCTGAACCTACGAATGTCCTGAATATTCTATTTCGAAGATCACTTCGAAGTATGTTTAGAACATAATCATCGTTATCTTGGATTTGGGCAGATATAATTCGAATATAGGAGGAACCACGCATCATTAGAGCTTCCTCCAACAGATGATGTGCATAGTTTCATCCCATGATATGTGTAATAACGGTAAATTGCCGGTATGAATTGGATACCGTACTTGACTGCGAGAAATCAGCCTCGAATCCACACGGTGAACTTGTACTTACGATACTCTTCTCGCAATGGGGTTCAGGTATTAACGGCAAGTCGCCAAGGGACGCTAGTAATGATGGCATCCACGGAAGTGGTGGATTCGTCAAGTTGTGCAACAACGAACGGCATACTGATTTCTCCAAAGGAACTTGTCATACCTCCGCGATGAACAACCCAGGAACGTTGACTGTAAACTCGGAGAATCATATTAATTAATTAGTCTACAAAGGAAAAGCTAAGAAGGTACCATTTGGTAACTGGCACTGATGGCTGACGTAGGATCAAAGTCGTCAGCTGCTTCAAGTTGCTTTGTTGAACTAATGAAGCACGTCCTTCAGTGGCGTTACGGTGGCCGGAACGGGCCAGGTTTGAAAACGCCGATTTCATAAGCGTCAAACCAATTTCTCACAGCACGCATAAATAATGAATAAATAATATACACTGCTATACTGTTCCATAATGTCATTATCTCATCTCAGGAAGCTTTTGAATATATTGATGAATTTCTAGCTCGGTAGCAGTATTTACTTAAGGCCCGGGTTAGTGTCAGTCAGTCTCACATATCCAGAGATACTATATATTGCCCCTTCTAATTCAAATATATACCTGGAAGGTATATATCATGGATATTCCACAATTATTATATCACTCGGCTATATATTAACACTTATAAGGGACAACATGTTGGGCTGGGTGAAGATAACGGTGCAAGTGCGCCGGGGCTGCTATCGCACCAGTGTGCCCAAAGGAATTTCAATTGTACCGAACATAAGTGACTGATGCATTCTGTACTTAAGATATAGATTGTTTGTATTATTTATTAGCCATTATATTCTTTTTAGTGTAAATACAAAGTGGCAAGACTGGGTAAAAATAACGGTGCACCGTGGTGGATGAGACCAATGTAGCCAAGGAAAATATTAATTACCTGGCATGAAACACCTGGTCTTTCCCTGTGAGATATATGTAGCTTAATCTAATAAATAACTACTTATATTATTATTCTAATACATATTCAATGTGACCATGCTGAGTAAAAATACTGGTGTACCGTCGTGAGGTATAACAGTTTGGTATATCTTATCTCACACAATGACTAACTGAACTCAGATGTATTGAGTAGGTAGTACAAGGTAGTGTAAGGTAAAAAGATATATGCCGGCGCCTAATGCGCCGGCATGCTAAATACAGGCCGGTGTGGACACTTAGGGTGTTCACACTAATAATAGTTACATCACTGATGTAACACATATAACTAATATATGTATTAGTTATTCTTTATATACATAATATAATCTATTTACATATATATATAGTGATATAACAGACTACCTCTGTTACATCCTCCCCGGCTGACCGCTACTAGCAGTCACCATAGATATCGGCCACAATTTGGTCAATATCCATAGTATTCTCATCGGTGAGATTACTATGAGCATCTCCGGATAGAGGTGCTATGTTCCCAGCTTCTGGTTCACCGCTGGGTGGTGCTTCATCATATGGAAGCACCTGTTCACGGGCTTGGTCATAAGCGTCCAAGTCCGCGTCCAACCGTTGCCGGCTGGACTCACCAGTTTTTGCTGGTGTCGGTGCATGCACCGGAGGCTTTGACTGCCTAGGGGCAGTCGCAGGCTTTTTGCCCTTATACGGGGCCTTCTCCTGCTCGCGAAGTGCCATGTATGCGGCACGTTCTACAGCGGCCGAACTAAGCGGCCGCTTTTCATCATCCCGGATCATGTACGGGATGATTTGGTTATATATCTGTTCTCTGGATAGAGAACAGTGTTCAAGGACCAGTTTTAAGAACTCTGGTCCTTCGGGTATTTTCACAGATTCAATCTGTGCTTTACCTTTGATTCCCTTGGCTATTTGGGAACCGATGCGCAATGGGAGAGAGGCATCCGTGAGCCATCGGCTCCTATGCATCTCCGCGCAAAACAGATTCGGGTCGAATCCGTAACAAGCCGTATCAAAGTTGGTACGGCTGCCAAATACTGCCTTCATGCGAAGCATGATGGCTTGGCGTGGTAGCTCACCAATGACTTTGGTGAGCCAGGCCGCGACGTCTATATCCTGTTCCAGGAAATAGCCGTCGTGGTCTTCCCTGAGCGCATTAGGTACGCTCATGGGGTTCTGGTGCCAGCCTAAGAGGGCTGTCCACATATAGAGCGACCAGTGCTCTGGTCGCGAGTCGTATTTCCTGACTTTATTCAGGAAATCTTCGTTCTCGTCTAACTTACGAGCACGTTTTCT